>JAKWBJ010000031.1:350000-785112 GCA_023159175.1 Wohlfahrtia magnifica | reverse complement strand
TTTATGAATCTGCATATACATACATCTGTGGACTTATGACATAATGTTTAAAGAATTTGTTTTATAATTTTGTATAAAAATTTGTTTCATGAAACTGTTATAAATGCAGTATATTTCTTCGGTGAAGGCCATATATTTAATATTGTATTAATAAAAAAAGAATTATTAACAATAATATATTTGTTATGAAAAAACCTTTTGCACAATAAACATTATTGAAATGCATAGAACACTTTTTTAAGTCATTTATTTGTTGTCGTAAAAATTTTTTATTCGTTTCTTCACACAAACATATTCCCATACAATACACATAGGCATATTTCTTGTCGACATACAATAAGTACTTATGGTGCAAGCACCAAAGCCTATTGTATATGTTTCAAAAAATCGTGGGCAAACAGTTATTGTCATTCTCATTCTCTCATGACTCGCTCACACCATAACTGGTTTGAGAGAGTAACAATACCAATTTGTAACAGAAACACAAAATAACATATCTATACTCACTCACAACAGAAAACAAATGAAAACTGGTGTGTTTGGTTGTAACTGTGCAAATCTTTAGCACAAATTAAACTAAAATTCTATTTTTAGTTTTTTTTAAATAGCTTCAGACTAATGTCTGAAGCGTTCTTTATTTTTTTAATGTCAATTAATGAAGAGTTATTACATTGAACTGATCCTAAAATATATTTTTACTTAAAATAATAAATAATGCAATATTCAATAAATTTCACCCAGACGCAAAGTCAGCAATTATGTTTAAAAGTATTGCAACATAAGTTTACCTTTGTTGCTAATTTGCTTAGGTAAGCTTTAACGTGCAATGACCTGAAGTATTTAAATTTAGTTGTAAATATTTTGGTTCTTAACTTACATATTTGCAAAAGAATACATTGTAAAAACAAAAAAGAGATGAGATCGAAAAAATGAGCAGACACTGAATATTATAAAATAATAAGTGAAAAAAAAAAAAAACATTTTTTCCGTAAAAATATTTTCACTTCAAAAAAAGAACAAAAAAACAAACTTTACCCTTCAAATCAATTATGTGTAATTTTACACTCTTCCATTTTTCAACCAGAAAAAATATGAAATGAATACCATTAATATTATTTGTAAAAAAATATATATATATTTTTACTATTTTCTTACAAACAAATATTTTGTGTTAAAATTTGTAAAGTTGTTTCAATGTGTTGCTTTTGTGCTCCATAACATTTATGTGATAGGTCTTGCATTGTTAAATATTGTGCTGAACTTTTCAAAATGCGAAACAAATTTTATAAATTTACATTTATTAATTTGATTTCTTTTCCAAAATTATTAAAGAAATTTAAATTTATGTAAAGAAAATAAAAAAAAAAAACAATTATGTTTTTCTATTTTTGCTTCACACAACTCTAATTTGACAGGTAAGAGTTGAAAACAACAATAAAAATGCCCTGTTGTTTTTCTTATTGTGGATGTGAGGGTACCTTATAGTTATTCTACCATGCTAATAACAAATTTTCATTAAGATTATATAGTTTTTACTAAAATGAGAATTTTTAATAACAAAAATATAAATAAAAATACACATACTCTGAGTGCCAAAATAAAGTATACAACATTATTCTCTAGAACTTGGTCTTTATTTCTGCCTTTTAAAATACGCTAAATTTAAAAATTTTACACTTTCTTAAAAGTCTATTTAAAGCTTTACAAAACTGTCAAAAAACAACAACAAAATTATTACAACAGCTAAAGTTATACAACAAAAACAAAGTACTTAATTATACATCCTGCCGGTTAACAGTTGTGCCCCGCGTTAGTTACGTAACATTAGTTCACTCTTGGAAGGTAATAGCCATCTGGTACTAGGGGATTTTAATGCTCATTATGAACTATGGCATTCCCCCCTAGATAACGACCAGGGGGATTTATCACTGGCAGAACAAATTGATAGCTCGACGTTCTTCACAGTAAACGAGGATATTACTATTGTATCACCTGGTCTGGATCTGACCATCTCCCCATATTTGAACGCCACACCTTCATTAATCATAGAAAGGATAATTGGCCATTGTTCAAGGAGTACGCAAACCGTCGATTTAGAGAGCTGCGAGATTTATCAGATGTTAGCTATGCAAAAAGAAACCTCCGGGTTATCATCACAAACGATGAAATATCATAACAATTTACTACGGCTGACGTTGCCAATGTCATCCGTCGCGCTTAACCATACAAAGAGCTAGCGATTTCTGGCTTATCACCAGCAGCAAAAATACTTGAGACATTACTCCTCCCAAGTATCCGATCAAGTCACCCAGTTGCCGATCTCAACACACATTTCATAAGCAACACAGAACAACTACAGCTTTACACGCCATATCCACACAAATCAGCCAAGGGCTTAATCAGAATAGGTCATGTGATAGATTTATACAAGGCCTTTGATACTGTAAGCCATACCACATTTTTCAAAGACGTGGAAAATACTTCTAAACCAACAGGCATATCAAACAGGATCGAATAGTATTGATACTGACGCGGTAGCAGAGGCAGTTGGGCAATACAGTGTGAACACCATCCTCGGAGACCGCCCACCAATCTACCCAGACAGACCGGATGTGTGCAGCAGATGCAATTCATACTAAGCCCGTATCGATGGTATGGTTCAGAACATCTGCCCAGCATGCGGAACAGGTCAACACGACACGCTATACCTATTCAGCCACCTGGCTAATCCCACCCAGCTTATGCCGGACTCACAACTATTAGGCATCCTTCCTAGGACTAGAACTAGAAGCCGCACCGAACTATATATCTACGAAGCTGCTACAATAACAACATACAACAAAAACGAGAGGTGTAATATAAAAAACTGTCACAAAAATGATTGACGAAGAAATACCTAGAAAGTGATATTATTTTTCTGATAAGTGCAATCGAGTATAACAAGAATATTGTTTTGGAATTTTCGTAACACCTCCAAAATTTCGATTTACGAGATTAACTAAATGTTAACCAATGAGGTGATTTGTTCAATAGGTGCTAGAACTTTGTCAATTTCCATCCGATTTGAAAAAAATAAATATTGTTGTATGCACAATTAAACATACTACTGTAATAAATCAAACCAAGGCGTTTTTTATAAAAAAAAAAAATTGTGTATAAAACACACACAAACATTTTTAGTCCAAGTATTTGGTTTTAAATACTTTTTTATTAAATGTTGACATAAAAGGAGATGTCTCTATAAAATGAGTTAATAAAATAGTTTTTTACGAAGTTTTCGTCCAATATTTGCGAAATGTGACCGTAGCTTTAGTCTAATTTTTTAAAAGAGTTAACACTAGTTAAAATTTAATTAAAATTAAAGTAAAATTTTTTAATTATGTAAGGTGTTAATAGGAAAAATTGACCAAAAATTTATGCAAATTCTAATAAGAAGCAATTCTAGCAAAAATGTAAAAAAATTGCAGCAAATTAATCATACTACCAAATTGTTTTAAAACAACGACAAACTACCAAAACAGAAACTCTGGCTCTGAATATTCCACTTTCCTCAGAACTCCCGTGTTTTATTTTTTATTTCTTTAAATAAAAGAAAAGTTGTCTTATAACAGTTGTCGTTTTAACAGTTTAATTTTTCCTAGCATTTCTGGAAAAATTTGTTTTAATCAGTAACATGCATATTTTATAAGAACTTTAGATTATGAAAAAATAACCACTGAACGAAGTTTTGATAGAAAGCTAAAACTATAATGCAATACAAAATAATTTTGTTTCAATAAATATTCTTATAACAAGTAGGGGATTTCTAATAACGTACATATGAAATGTTAAATATTAATTTTTTTTTTTTTTTGAATTCGACACTGAAGAGTACTTAGAAGTGGAGTACTTTTTTTAGATCTTTGAAATTTGTGTGGCTTACTAAAAAATTATAATATATAATTACCTGTCTTTCAGAAGTATCGTCGCTCTCATTGTTTACACCTCTCATATTTGGAATACTTAAACATCGAACCAAATGTGCCAATATAGCCTTTACCCAACGAATTTTTCCACAATTTAGTAATTCCATTAATTGTTTAGGGTGATACTGAGGCAATACTGGACATGCTATACGAGATGCTTGGAACAAACCAAAATCTGTCATATAGTCATCATTAAGAGTCGCTTCACAACCATTTTGATAATTAGCAGAATTTACGGCAGCACTCGTTACCTTTTTTTTGTCTTTTGATAATAATTGTAGATTTGCTGTGCTTACTTTATTCATTAAAGGCATTGAAGCAGCACTTTTCAATCGAAGTTTAGTGGATTCATTTGCAATAGATCTTAGATCTTCGTCCCTTAAATTTCTGGTATCAAGCATATCTTCCACACTATGTTGTTGGGTGTATCGTGGCTTCCACTGAGAATAAACATGCATTTCAGAATCCATTGCAACTACTAATATACCATCGCGAACCCAAGAAATTTGCATTGGCAAAGGGGGTAGTCCATCTGCAGTCTGCAAATCTATTTGTCGTAATTTCATCCAACGAATTTCGTCATTAAAGTGAGGCTGTGCTAAAGAGCTGGCTTTACGTAAAATTGGTCGATTTGCTGTTCTAGACTCTTTCATTGCCTTTATATTAGCTTGAGCAATGTCGGAAGAAACAGGAGTATATAAGAGAATTTTACTACCAACTGCGACTGTAAGAATATGTGATCCATCCTCTTTTGAAACCCAATCAAGTTGTACCAAATGCTTTTGCGTCAAAGGACAGGTATTGCCATTTTCTGCTATACTTTTTCGCAAAGATTGTAAAGTACTAAAACTCGGTACAGCTAGAAGTCCACTATGAGACTTAGAGTTAATATCTGGTGTTGTTTCACCACTCCGAGGTGACCTTATTTCATCATGTACCGTGAAATTATGTAAAACTTGATTAAGTCGTTGTTTTTTTTGAAGAATACGACTATCATGTAAGTAACTCAAGTCAATTCCATGGTCAATGTTTATTCGGGGTAAGTTTATATTTTTCAAATGTATAGTGTCTTCCAGGACCCATTCGCTGCCTCCTGAACTTTCGCATTCAAATATACCAACGCACAGGTTTATATATCTAGAATCAGGGTCTCCACATTTATTTGGCCGTGTAAAGCTCTTACCATATTTATAGGCGCAAGCTACACGACCAGAATAAGCAGCACTTATATTTAATGGCTGTCCAGGTATTTCTATTGCAGAGCCTTGTTTTTTGCTAAACATTTTCCACTCTGACCATGCATACTGATTTTGATCACATATATTACTATAACAAGGTTCACACTTCCAGAACCGTGAAATAGAATCAGAGCATGCAGTAACTATTATGTAGGGCGCATAGCAAGCTGGATAAATTGAAGACGAGCTAAGATGACCCGCTGCTGGCGATGCATGAATTACATCAACACCGTCTGGTAAAGGTAATTCCTGCTTACAAACTTTTTGTGTTGTTATAACGATATGAGGAGGTTCAACATTATTTTCATTACATTTTGAAGTTGGTGCTTCTATGTATATATCTGAAGATTTACGATGTGCATCTATATCTTCAATATCTTGTGTAAGGTTACTATCTGGCACATACATTGCTGTTTCCGATAGAAATGGTTTTTGCTGTTTTGAAGATATAATAATACGCCACATGTGAATAGTACTTCCCTTAACGGTTTTTTCTATTATAACAATATAAAAAGGTTCTTCAAATTCAGTATTCCGTTGAAGATCTACTATAGCATCCATATCATTCAAATTTCCTCGCTTTAACTTTTCATGGCCGGATTTTGGTGTTTCTCCTCCAGTAATCAACTGTGCTTGAAATACATGTAGAAATTGGGTATTTTGCCAATCATGTTTTGCATCAGATATTGGGTCAAGTTGTATTATACATCCTGGACGTGAAGTGGATTGTTGTGAGACAACTTTAAGTTTGTCATGCAATGGAGATTTTACATCTTTTATAGTTGACGACGCATTTGAATATAACGATGAAACGGATGCAGATTTTTGTAATTTCGTTATACACTCAGAAGTAGAAATTTCGGCTAAAAGCGTTCTAGCATCGATAACAGCTTGATAAACTCGCAAATTTTCTCCATCACTTGCTACAAAACAAGCAGAAGGGGAGTTACTGTAGCTGCCAAGCGTTGTGCTGGGTAATAATGTAGGAATCCATGCAACATTACTGAATGCCGATATTTCCGGTGAATTTATGCGGGCAAGTTCACTAACTCCGCCTGTATGACACAGTGGACCTACCGAATCAACTCTCCATAATATTAATTCGGAGCAAAATCCTGATGTTGTAAACACATTGTCATTGTCGTTAATGATATTGCAGTCTAAATTTGATGATCCACTTGATTTATTTTCAAATTCTGGTAAATTGTGATGAGAAGTTGAAACTAGTAATGGCAAAACTGGATGGCAGTTAATATCATTTACGCGAAATCTGTGACCGGATACTCTACTAACATGACCAATACTAAGTACTTGGGTAAATTTAGTCTTATAAGCAAATGACAATTGCCATAAATTTAAAGTCCCATTCGAATGTTTAGTAACCATAGACACTGAAGGTGAAATAGTTGTAGTTATATTTGCAGCTAAGAGCTCTTTAGCTTTGTCATTAGTATATTCTTTTACATCACCGCTTTTAATAGTTTTAACAGAATTTTCAAATTTTTCAGCGTCGTTATCTTTTAATTCATCTTTTACTAATATTTGATCTTCGTCTTCTTGTTCCTTACTTTTGACGTTATTTGCAATTTCTCGAAAAACCAAAGGATGTGTTCCAGTATTGTATAAACTCACCATTGTTGACATAGACATAGAGTCACCTAGAGGAAATGCATTAGGAATTCTTGTTGAAAATGAAACTTGCGCTTGCCTAAAAGATCCAGGATAAAAGTCGTCCAACCATTCAACCACCCAGATTAAGTAACTTCCGTCAATAGGATGAATTGCAAATAATAAATCTGGGCTCTGGTGCCAATCCCGTAATAAACAATCAATTTTTATATCTAAAGAATCAGTTAATTGATTAACTATTGAATTATTATCATTATTTAATGAGTTTAGAGTAGTATTTGACATGGAATTAAAATTTTGTAAATTTGAAACTTTGTTTTCATCGCACCCAGCGCTATTCTCATCAATAGACACGGATTTTGAGCCAGTGCGCATATATTTATTTTTCGCCAAATTTGAGAAATTATCGCCATAATCTGAACTTCCAGAAGCTATATTGTTTTCTTCATCTATAACCTTTTTTGTAAGTTCCTGAAGTATAGTTTCAGCTTGTAATGTGAAATCCATTTCTTTATTGTTTAACCAATGAAGAATAAAATTGTTTTGGTTTGAAGAATCAGTGCTATTCGATTGCATAGACGGAACTAAAGGTATATCTGTTTCAGCATTGATAGAGGCTGCTAGGTGAAAGTGCACTCCTTGTGATATACCAGTTCCATGGAAACCATAAGAATGAAAATCATGCACGCTACATGATGATGGAAGCGATGGTATTGGACCAGGATAACTATTAGACATTGTATTTATAGCCGAAGCTTCATTTTTTGCATGTCTGCGTATGTGGAAACACGTTTTCATATGCTTGAGCCTTTGCATAAATCTATGCTTATGCCTATGAGTCCTAAATTTTGGATTTTGAGAAGCTAATGGGTCAAACTGAGTCATGTTTATTAATCCATCATCTGGCAGAACAGTTTCAATCCAAATTCGACAAATATTATCAAGACATGACGTTACAATCATATTCGAAACTGAGCCTTTTGGCATATATTTACTTGTTTTTCGCCATATAATATTCGTAACAGCACGAGGATGTGCAATGTATACATAGGTAAAATTGATTTCTTTTCCTTCGTCTTCCTTAGTAGACGACTTACAGTCATTTTTAGATGGAAAAAGAACTGAAAAAAAAAGTTCATTAATGACTATGATTGTAAATAAATGTATGTAATTAGCATCAATAAATAATAAAATACCCCATATTCTCGATATATATTTTTAACCCTTTCGGGAACAAACATATAACGACATTTTTTTTTTTAAATAAGTGATACATCCTATAAAAACGCTTTCCTCAATTGGATAAAAATTATGGGTGGTACCATAGCACAATAAATATGGTACATGCTGATCTACAACAATTTAAACAACAACAAGAACAACGGTTAATTTTGTTTGTATTTTTTTTTTTCAACCAGTTCGAATGTGTCAACGACAGCCGATAAAGCGCAGGTTTGCCAGAGGTTTTGTTTTATTAGTAAATACATATTTATCTAAAATATTTTGAATCGATGTATCAAATAAAAGTAATACAGTGTTTTATGTATGTGTATGTATGTGTATTTAATCGAGTTCGTTTAAATCGCGTTAAAATATTTATTTTGTTATTTTAGTTCTTATTTATTCCACTATAACTTTAATACTGTCTGTCTTTATACAACACTTAATATTCGTTTATATAACACATTTATTTCCGCTTTAACACAACTCTATTTATTGACTGCCAAATGATAACTGAACTACGTAAGCTAAGCAGTCTCCTTATATACTTAATTGTCTACAGTTTGGAAAGTTCCGGAAATGTCTCAAATGATCTCATATCCTCTATCCGTTAATTTTAAACATGTAAGATTGTGTTATCCAGGGATGATTTAAATGACAGTTCTGCCAGATACAGAAATAAGTATGATATTGACAAGGTGATACAAAAT
Source organism: Wohlfahrtia magnifica (assembly GCA_023159175.1). Lineage (NCBI taxonomy): Eukaryota > Metazoa > Arthropoda > Insecta > Diptera > Sarcophagidae > Wohlfahrtia > Wohlfahrtia magnifica. Next base: position 776,349 of record JAKWBJ010000031.1, on the reverse strand, counting down.
ATACCAAAATCCTACAATTTAGGCGTTTTTATTCTCGTAATAATATAAAATATCATTAGGATCTTATACCGAAGAGTGTTTTGAAATGAGGGTTAATAAATTCCAAAAGCTGAGTATAATTACCAGATACTGTTACCATCAAGATTTTTAATTACATATATCTTAGCTATATTAATTCCCATAACATTCCATGGAGGAACATGGGGACTTCTCTCACGCAATGAGCTGTTCAATATACTCAACCACTTACTAGCTAATTTTATGAGGTCATACCGCTATTGAAAAAACTTTTTCTTTTTTTTCAGATGGTCTGGCCTGGTATTGAACCGAGGTTATCTTACCTACTACAACTTAGGCTAATTTCTATTTTCTTTGGCATCAAAAAACAAATTAGTAATGTCAATACAATATAAAATGTTAAATAAAAACGATTTTTAATGTAATCGTTTTTTATTTAAGCCTTTATTGCCCAAGACCATTTATCATGGAAAAACTAACACTTTTTGTATAGAATCTTTGTTTTTGACATAATTTAAGCTCAAAAAATTTTATATTTTTGCCACGCCGGGAAAAAAATAAAATAGTCCTGGTACTCAGAATTATCAAGGTCCAATAGATCTTGTTTTTTTAACTTTTTTATAATCAAAATGTGTTTTATTGCCGTTTGTTACATATTGTTACGAAAATAAAAATGTTTAAATTTTGTAGTTATGTGCCACCCTGTTAATGTCATACTTATTTGCGTATTTGTCAGCATTATCACACAAATCGACCATCTTTACGTTACATTTGAACCTTCCAAACTGTAGGCAATTGGGTATATAAAGAGCCTGCTTTACCTACGTCAGTTAGTTACCGTTTTGCTATCATAAGATAAAGACGTGTTTAAGGGAAAATAAAAGTGTTGTATAAGCGGATATTAAGTTGTTGTATTAAGACAAAGTGTATTAAAGTTGTAGTGTGGTAAATAAAAACTGTAAAACAACAATAATAGTGCTGTTAAATTTTATTTTAACGCAATTAAAGGAACTAAAACGTTTTAAAAAGGTTAAAACGTAACAATATGTAGCATTTGTATATGTATATTTTATTAAAAAGTCCATGCTTTTTCAATTTTAAACAATATTAAAATTTAAGCTAAAACTTACAATTCAAAAGCAACTCTAAGCATTAGAGCTGTTGAAGGATAACTAATCTTATGAGTAACAAGAGTAAAAAGGAAAAAAATTATTGTTATTGATATTGATCATACAAAATTATACCTGTATAAATAAGTAAAGCATAAAAATAATGTAACGATATTGTAAGTACCGTCGGGCAATAAAGGGTTAACAGAAAAAACAGTACAAAATGAATATTTATTCACATATTTTACCTTATAATACTAGTTATAAATACAATTTGAATATATGCATTGTGTTTATTCATATTTATATAGGATAGCAAGGTAGTTTAACGGACGGAACGATACGGAGGGTACTTAGTACTTGAATACTTTTTTTATATAGTGCTTACAAAAGATAGTTAAAACAGACAGTAAAAGAATTAAGTAGTTGGTTTGTAGAACTTGAAGACGAAGGTAGAAAAAGTTGTTAAGTTGAAAAGTCGAAGTTAAAAAATATTGTAAAGTTGTGTAAATCCGGACTGATAATTTGTAAAATTAAATATAGCAGAGTTAAAAATTAAATATTATTTTAATATTATTTCAATATAAATAAACATTGAATTATTTTATTACATCAATTTAATAGTGCTTAATTTAAACTTTCCTACATTTATATTAGTAACAAAGAAGTTTTATAGCCTTTTTTCTACAAGCAGATAAGGACTATGCAAAGAAGTACGTAAGCAAATATATTTTGCGCGGACTTTATTTTATAACTTTTTAAAGGAGCAATGAATAATTAATTTTAAAAATAATAATTTGATATATTGCTATTCAAAATTAATAGAGATAATGATTGAAGGCCATTTTCTGGAATTTTAATTTAAAAATAACTGCAATAAAATATAATTGCATATTCATAATTAAAAGCTTAATTGATTTTAAAAAAGCCTTAAATAAAAAACCCAAATATGTAGTTATTCCGCATTTCGAATTCTTAAAAAATGGAAACTCTTTAACATAGAATTAGCCGAACGTAAATGAAAGAAACCGTAAATTTAGTTGCTTACTTGACCGTAACGTAATGTAACTGTAACGGCCCAATCTGTTCAAAATAGAAATTGAGGGCAATGTTACGTAACATTTGTCAAGCAGCGATGGTCTGTTTTTATGTTAAATTAAATGGGGAAATTTTTACCCTTTTTTTGACACTTTCCGAAAATAGTTAAAAAGAACAATTTAAAACAATTGAACGAAGTAATTTATAATAATTTGAACAAATTTAAAATATATTTTAGATAATGTGAATCCGATTTTAAAAAGATATTACTATTTCTTAATACAAAATAAATTCTCAATTATATTGTAATGTGGAAAACTAAAAAATTGTCTTTAATGAACATTCATAGGTGACAAGAAAACATTTTCTAATTTTCTAATGATTTATAATACCCATCACTGTGATTTATACAACTATTTCTTTTTATTTTTAATTTTTTATATATACATGTTTTCAAGTATTCAATGTGGCAAACATTTTCATTTACGATTTCTACGGTCGGCTAATGAGGCCTTTGAAAGCTACCTGCGTTCTCAATAAATGGGTATTTCGAAAACTACAGCAATGACATAAATGAAAAGTGAAAAATCTTCCGCGAAAACTTTGCTCAATTGACCTATTTGCAAGTCCGAAGTCGAATGAAAAGTTGTAGTCAACTTGTCACTTTGAAAAAATAAATTCTTTAATGTGAAAAATAAAAAAAAAAAACAGACATGATTCCATCAATTCATTTTAATTATGATAGTGAAACATACAGTTTAGCTCAAACTGTGCTAGGCCAATTAAAAAGTGACTTATTGGCTCAATTTAATAACCGGACAACTAAGTTATATGCATTTTCTACTAAAAGAAGCACAAATTTTCAACTAAACAAAAAAAATTTTAAGTATTTTATTTATTTACATGGGACTGATTGCAAAAAATTTCCATAGAGAAAAAAAAAGATCAAATTAATAATCGGACACTTTAAAGTTTTTTAGGAAAATTCAGTTTCGTTTTTAATTAAGTATTTTGTGAACAAATTTTTATTCTGGAGAATAGCCTCTAGCTTCTTTGGAACAGATTCCACTAACTTTTTGCAATAAGAATGATAAATTCGTTTCCATTCCTCTTTAAGAGCGATTTTGACTTAGTGATGTTGGATATTGACCGAGGTTCTAATTTATTTTTGAAATATGCCTACAAATCCTCTATAGTTTATATCAAGGCATTTCCATAATATAGATGTAGTTATACAATAACAAAATTCGTGTATTATGTACTTTATGCTTAGGGTCATTATCTTGGTAAAATTTCAAAATTTCTAAAATGCACAACTTTTGTACACTGAGTGCCGAATTTTCTTTTAAGATGATTATGTACTAAAGCGTGTTTCTTATAGAGGTATAGAACTTTAAGTTGACATTACTTTTCAAGATGGCGACCGATTTAACAGCTGTCAAGAGATTTATTCTCAGTTTGGTTTGGCAATTTATCATGAATAGATTCACTCCCGGCGTAGATTCGTCGAATATTCCCAAAACGAGATTACCGTTGTTCCCAATTTTCATAAAGAATTTTGTTTAGCGATGAAGCGCATTTCTGGTTGAATGGCTACGTCAACAAACAAAAATGCCGCATTTGGAGTGAAGGTAATCCTCAAGTGTATGTGGAAACACCGTTACATCCAGAAAAACTGACTGTTTGATGCGCTTCATGGACTGGTGGAATCATTGGTCCGTACTTTTTCAAAAACGATGGTGGCCAGATAATAGAATTATAACTGACTGGCATAATAACAGAATTATAGTAATAGAATTAAGCCAGTCGCTCTCCTTTCTTATTCATGACTCCACAACCGTGTATTCCCATAGTGGATCGGATGATATCACCTCTTCGAATTTCCGTAAGCGTGGATGTTAACTGTGTGCAGAATTCACGTTTCCTAGATTCTTCATCGTCTTCCGTTGAGGCATAGCACTGCACAATGGTAACGTATCGTCGTACTCTACTCTTGAAGCGGGTCCAACTCTACCATTGAAGCGGGCCAAGAAAAGAAAACGATCGTGTTGTGGATTGATTTACTATTTTCTGATTTTATTAATTAAAAATTGAAGTCTTATATACTAATTTTAATAAAAATATTTAATATTATAGAACAACATAATTAACACTATGTAATGCAATATGCATGCGAAAAATAGGTTGTTGTCACATTTTCGTCATCAAGTTTTACTTACAAAAGGGCCTTGGGAATGTTTGAACAACATATGTATCATTATTTCCTAGTGAACATGGTTTCCGTAAAGGTTTTTCAACTGCAACTAATCTCTTACAATTCACTATTTTGATCAACCGAGCTGATGCAATTTATACTGGTTTCCGTAAGGCATTTGACAAGGTAAATCTTAAATTACTTCTTACGAAGATATGGGATCTACACACAATTGTTTAAATTGGATCAATTCATACCTTTCTAACAGGAAGCAGAATGTTCTATTTAAACATTTTAAATATAAGCCTATTCCCGTAACACATGGTGTTACTCAAAGAAGCCATCTTGGACCACTATTGTTTTGGTTATTCATATCTTTTAGTTACAGCGACTATAATGATCATACGTTTCTTCAGGGTGATATAAATTTCTTTTACTCTTGGTGTGATCTGAATTTAATGCAATTAAATTTAAATTGTATTTCTTCCGAAGAAGCCGTTTGAGCGTTATATACGATTTGAGTGGTTTTAGGCTAGAAAATTCTTATACTTTTACTGATCTTGGCACGAGCTACCTCCAAGCCCGGAGCAAAGCCTTGCAGAGTGGGAAAACTGTTGCAGTGACATCGGGCTCCTCGAACGTTCCGCGTAGTGTGAACGTAAAGAGGGTAAGATCCGGTGATGAGCAGCGGCAAGTCTTGAAGACGAAAAAATCTAACAGCCTGGATTCTGACATTCAAGTTGCTGGCATTGACAGGAATGATCCGAATGGGAGGATCACTCCTGAGGTCTGGCAGCAGATTGAAAGGAGGCTGTTGGAGCATATCACTAAGCATGGAAAAAGCAGTCAGGAGAGATTTCCTTCTCAAGCGCAGACTGGAGCAGGGACGTCAAAGTTGTGAACTGCGGTAACAGGAAGTCCGGACTTCAGGGTCGCAATTGACAAAGCGTCGCTGGAGTTCATTGATAGGGGAAAATGAATTTCCGTTTGGGCAGTCTTAGGTTTTGGTATTCTAAAGGTGACAAGGCCAGGAGACCGCTGGTGGTGCAGACAAACCTGCACCACAGTGAAGCAGCCTCCACCGAACTGTCTTCGCTCCTTGGACGTGGGAAAGTAGACGTGGTTCTCATCCAAGGATCTTGGATTGCCAATGATAAGGTTAGGTCTTGTATTCTAGATAGGAATGACTTGCATTTAACACTATTGAATTCTTTCAGCAATGACCATCTGGCAGTAGCTGTGGGTGCAAGTATGGACGTATATATTCGCTTCCGTCTATCTGCCCTACGAAGCGACGGATCAGGAGCTGGAGTGACAGGACTGGTTGAGTCTGCCAGGGTAAATGGAATCCTCCTGGTGCTGGGATGTGAAGCCAAGATACTATGCGCATATCTTTGAAATAGGTCTTTTACGGAAGCAATAACGCACGGAAGAAGCTACTACACTAAGCGAAATAATAAATGTAGCGTACAACACTTATAACGTTTTTTAAGAATAAGGTGGTTTTATTGCAGAAACTTTTTTTAACAAATCAAAACCTCTTTTGGGAAGAACTAAATGTAGATATAAAACTTATGTATTGAATAACTTATCTTATTATGACATCTTTCAATCACCTTGGCATAGATTTGAATAGATTTCGTAACGTTCAGAGCAGTATATTTGCTATTTTTCAAGAATGCACGGCCTTAAACTTTGTAGTCTTAAATTAACGGTAGGTAGCATAAAAGCGTTGTGCCCCAAATATTCTCTATGGGGTGATTGAATGATGTCATCATAATAAAATAAAATTATTCAGTACATAAGTTTTTTATCTACATTAAGTTTTTCCCTAAAGAGGTTTCGATTTGTTAAAAAACTTTCTGAAATAAAACCATTTGATTTTTAAAAGACGTAATTAGTGTTGTCCGTTATATTTATTTCACTGGGTGTTGTGTAACAAATCAACAGACAAAAGCGAATTGCTTTCGCTGAGGAACACATAAATAAACCTCCATTTTTGGCATAAAAGAGAGCGCAACTTGCAAAAAAGCCTTGAATGTGCTGATTGCCAAAAACAACAGTTTGTTATATTAATAGAAATGTGATGGTATGGGGATTTGTGTTAAGCAAAGACGTAAGTAACGTGAAGTTTATTCCATTGACAATGGATCATAGAGTCTACTAGACGTTCTGTAAACAAATCTTATTGAAAGTACTAGAAAATTTAAAATTTAAGATAATTACATATTCCAGCAAGAAAACGATTAAAAATATATTGGACACAATACAAAGATTTTGATTATTGTATATTGTAAAAAGCAATTCAATACTCCAAAGCACTAACCGGAATCAAGTCCCATGGAATATTGGGATTTACTAGAACGTAGAATACGAACTCGCGTAAAAACATAATTAGCTTTAATTATACTAAAAAAATTTGTTGCATCAACTCCTCGGGAATAACCGAATTTTATTAAAACCTAGTTTAAGTCAGAAAAACATTGATTTATTTATTTTTTTATTTTATTTAATGTACGTATACTTTTGCATACATAAAAACCTGCCATACCATTGTTTCAAGGTTGCTAATCATTATCAAGCTATGCAAATGCAAAACGAAAATATGACACATAATTTTCAGAAGTTTATCTGTAAATTAAAATTAATTTCAAAATTATCCGTTGCTCCTTAGCACCACAAATATACTTCAGAGTATACTAAATAGTCTGTACGCATATTTCGATTACAGTCAGTCACTAGGAAGAAAGTCAGCTTAATTGTTGTGTCCGTAAAAGACCGCGAAAAATTATAACAACAGAGATTTATTTACCAAATTCCAGCGGAATATAAATATGTATATTCGGCCGCGCGTCAATATTCACCGATCGTTTGCTGAAATTCTTTCCACTTGGAAAAAATTTTTGCAATTTAAAATAAATTTATTAATATATCACCAATTTTCCAAAGCTTTTTTTAATCTGGGAAAAGGACGAAAAAATAGAAAAATAATACTGTAAACAAAACAACACCGTTTGTTCTATTCTGTCAACATACCAGTTTGTTTTAATGATCGAGTAGAATTACCAACAATAGTAATACTACCAGGCAATAAATAGATGGCGCTAACAACTACTCTAGGTGAAGAAAACTTAATTTTGAAAATCTATGAAACTATGTTGTATTCCCACAAATGAAAATGAACTATTAAGGCAGGAAATTGTAGTTCTAAAAAATAAGCCTAATTGTTCAAAAGAAAACGAGATTTTATCAAATATTTAGTATAATACGAATGAAAATTAATTAAAAAAAAGAAACAGAATGGACAATTTAAGGTACAGAGGGAAAATAAAAAGAAAAAAATTTAACACACCCCAAATTATAAATTCAGCCGCAGAGGAGGTACCCAAATGAAAAAAGTTATATCTTTAAAAAGCTTAAAAACAACGTAAAACACGGTTTTTTGCTTAAATTGATGTCTAAGGATTCCTATAAAATTAATTTGTTTGATAGTTTAGACTACAGAGCTATGACTGAAATACTAAATAAATCACAGGCCTCTTGGCACTCATATGAATATAATCAAACGAGGCAAATAAAGGTAATGTTTAAAAATTAACATTTTTCTTGTGATCCTAGAGATGTTGTTGAAGATTTTATTTAGCATGGTTACAATTCAGCTACTGAAATGGAAAACTAATGAATCATTAAATATGTTTTTCGTTGAATTCGAGTCTTCTGAAGATATTAAAAATATTTATGAATTAAAACGGATATTAAAAACTATAGTTAAACTAACTTACTAACTATTGTTAAAAGAGAGCTTAATCAACCGTCTAAACTAATATCACAATGTAAATCCTGCCAAGGTTTACAACATATTAAAAACTATTGTTGTAAACCACCTAAATGTGTAAAATGTGCAGGAGATCATGCAACTATTGCATGCAAAAAACAAATAATGAAATGCCAAAATGCTGCAAATGTGTAGAAAATCACCCAGCTAGTCATAGGGGGTGTACGTATTTAAAAATCTTCAGAAGATTCGGAATAAAAGCCTTTCAATTTAAAATCACAATGTCTCAGCAAATGAAAATAATGCTAAAATACCTAATACTACTAAAACTTTTGTTAACGTAGTAGCAGAAGGAAATCTATTAAACAAACAAACAACAACAAATGATGATATGTTGGCAAAAAACTTAAATAAACTGAATGAACACAAAGTCTTTAACCAAAAGCTTACGAATAGGATTGAAAAAACTAGACATGTCTGAACTTTAAATAAAAATTAAGGCTTAAACTGCTAACGGACTCCTCAAACACTTATACGAGCTCGAAGTAGTTCTCAAAAGAAATAAAATTGATATTTGTTTAATATCAGAAACTCACCTCACTAACCAAATGTTTACTTCCTTTAAAGATTACAATTTATATTGTACTAATCACCGCCTAAACAACGATAGAGGTGGCAGTGCGGTTATTATAAAACAATCAATTGACCATTGCGAAAACGAGAAATTTTTTTGTGAAAAATTTTAACAACACAAAAATGAATGGATCTGAACTTACATAGTCTCATTATATAGTCCAAGGCACAAAATTACGGAATAAAATTGGGTTCAGGCTTAAGCACAACAAAAGGTAAAAATTTATATAATGTAGCAAGGTAATTGAGGTGTGAAATTATGTCTACAGGTAGTCCAATATATTGGCCTTTTGACACTAATAAGATGGCAGATCTAATAAATTTCTTTGTAACAAGACATCCATCTAGAAGCATATCAAACACTAAAGATAGTTCCTATTTACTTACTCATAGAAAAGCAACCGAAAAAACAAGAAGAACGGGTGTATCTCTGAAACAAATTTACTGATTGGAATTATTTTAAATTTAAACTGAATAATAATATTTATCATGTATTGTTTTTTGAAACGACGGAAGAAATCGAGAAGAAAATTTAAAAATTCAAAATGCAAATACAGCAAGCTGTTTGGCCTAGCTCGCCACCATATAAGCACAGAACCAGTAAACAATCATTTCCTGGAGAAATATTGTAAATTATACGTGTTGAAAGAAAAATAAGAAAAGAGAGGCAAATAACTAGGTTTCTACTACTAAAATCACAATTAAATAGATTAACAACGCTTTTTCGAGAAAATATAAAAGAATTTAAAAACAGTAATTCACTATAAAAATGCAAAACATATCGGCGGAGAAAAGGGATAACTATTCGTTATGGAAAGCAACAGCCTAAAACGTCCTACTACTCATAACCCGCCAATCAAAAGACAAAATGACTCATGGGCAAAAAAAGATGCTGAAAAAAACTGAGACATTTGTACAGCACTTATCTAATACGTTCCATCCTTATGATATGGGGGATTTTAATATGCCTTGTGCAGTACAAGAATCGGTAGATATTCATCCCTTTTTCAATAACGGAAATGATTTAAAAAATATCAAATTTAAAGTCCCGGTTTTGACCTAATAACTTGTGAAGTTCTTAAAAATATTCCAAATAAAGGTCTTATTAGTATCAACGCCATTATGAATGCTTGTTAAACCACAAATATTTTCCATTAACATGGAAAATTTTACATAAACCCGGTAAAAATGCTATTGAAGTTCCATCTTATCGGCCGCCTATTTCGTTGCTATCCGTAATCGAAAAATAATTCGAAAAACTATTCACCAGAAGGTTAAAGAAAAGAATTTCTATTAAGCGAGTAATACCTTTGCTTTAATTCGGTTTCAGAGAAAAGCATACAATAGAAGAGGCCCTCGAACAAAAGAACGTTTGCTCGGCTATATTTTTCGATGTTGCTCAAGCCTTTGACAAGGTATGGCACAAAGGTTTACATTGCAAGCTAAGAACAGCTGCTTGTACAATGTACAGAGTTGTTGAAATCTTATGAAAGAGCGATATTTTAATCAAGCATGGAAATGACTACTCCGATATAAGAAAAATTGGGGCGGGGGTACCACAGAACAGTATACTCGGGCCTCTCTTTTATTTAATATACAGCGGATATACTTTCCCTGGATAACGGCAACGAAATGGCCATCTTTGCTGATGATACTTATGTACATGAGTTGGTGAAAACGAAATAGAATCATCCACAAAATTGCAATTGTCTATAGATAAGCTGGAAAGATGGAAAATGAAATTAAATTTAAGTAAATCAGTACATGTCGATTTTATCTACAAATCTATACGGCATATACCCATAACAATTGCAGACTCCACAATCACATATGCTAACCATACAAAATACCTTGGAATCACGCCAACATTTCACAAATGTGATGTCCAAACTTTAAGGAAGTGTAACTAGCAGGTGTGGAGTGTTTAAAAGAAGGCACATCCTCACTTTGTGAATTGGGTACTTCAGGTCGTTATCCTACTAGAAATAGTAATCACCATCTAAACTCATTTTTAAAGCACTTCCGCGTAAAATGCTTTTTAGTATATACAAATAAACATATTGTTTCGTTATATTTCAATAATTACCAGGTACTAAAAACCCGAAAAAATGGTTTCAGGTTCGAGTTAATCAAAATAAAAAATTCAAATTCGGGTTCGAGTCAGATTTGGTTTGGGTTTCAAATTGAATAATGTACAAATATTTTGTTAGTATAAAATTTATTTATTTTTTGAAGTAATTTTGGTTTAATTTTATAGTTGATGTACTTTTTAAACTTTCTTCGTTTGAATTTGTTCTTTGTGGTTATAAAATATATTTCAAGATTGGTAAGACCCTCTCGACATTTATTTGCGAAACTGTATGTATGTATATTGATTGCAATTAATTTTTTTTTTTTTTTGTATCTAAAATTATATTGAATTAATGTAAAATTTGAATTCATTAAAAATAACCTCTTTAGAGAAAACATTATTTTGCAAACTGTCCTTGCTGCAGCGCATGTTGGAAAATTCCACATTCAACAGTGAATCGGTGCATTTCCACAAGATTTTTATTATCTTTAAGAAAGAATAATAACTTCAGGTTTTCTGTGAATATGAAGACAGTTGCCGTTTAGGCAGCACTTGGAGCACCTCACCATCACATCTGCAGCAAGGTCAGTTTTCCTAAGAATATTTTACTCCCTTTTTATATATATACACATTCCATAATTATATAATATCCGTAGTCTCCCTTTCAGATTTGTATATTCTCATATATAATTTTGAGCATTTTATAAGTAGCAATATTTTTATATTCATGTTTTTCATATGAGCAGTATTTATACAAAGGGAACCTTTAAATTAATATACACAGATTCCCATAAATATATTTGTAATTAAAAGAAAAATTGAAGTCTCTCTCTCTCTCTCTCTCTCTCTTTATTTTATTGGGTTCTTTTATAAAATACAAGGCAAGTATTAAATGAAAGGGTCAACAATGATCATATGTGAGGGGATGAAAACATATTTAAAATTGTAGAATGGTGTATCCAGTACACATTTTCAACCAGATTGGACGAAAAAAATTGTGTAGTGGATTGGTAAAAGGCGTATTTTGCGGACTTTACCAAAGCATTAACAAGAAAAGGTTTAATTTTTTATGGTTCTTGGTATTAAAAAATATCCTAATAATAGGAAAATTTTGATGGTTGAGAAAATCCCACACAAAAGATATTTGCTTTTTTTGTACTGCATTATGCACATCATTAACAGGTAGCAGACTTGCATTTTCCGGACTTGGCAAAGGTTTTTTATGGCTATGGGTAAAAAATATTTGAATAATAAGAAGATATAGTATGTTATGTATTTTATTATTTTATGGTTGGAAAACCCGAACAAGATGAAAAAAAAAATCAAATCGATTTTTTCGTCATTCAATACTTGTTTGTGAAACAGAAAAGATAAATTGGAAATAATATATGTATATTAGAAAAAAATTAAATTGTAGTTATACAAATTAACTGAAAACTAACACAATAAATACGAACAGTTGTACCGTTGTATTCAACAGTTGCATATCTTGAATATAAACACAAAGTTTTTGCTTTCACTCTTTACATACTCACCTCATCATAAACTCAATTTTTTTTTTTTCAATTTTATATGTACTGAGTGCAACATCTTTGTATGTTTACAGTCTTTGCTTGTATATATGCTTCACCAATAATATTTTGTAAATACTTATTTATAAATTTATAACATATTCAATACAATACAATAAACAACTGTTTATGTTTTTAAGAGTATAGTCTGTATGCAAAACTAATACAAAACTAATGCAAAACTATACAATATTTGTTACACTCATTCTCTCATTTATATCCGTAGTAACAGATATGTATATGGTATATTTGACATTTTGACAATACTTTAAATTACACTCTTGCAGCTTATACTCTTGAAATTTGGCTTGAATACTTTAAAAATTAAATTTTGATATTTAATAAAATTATATGTGTACAGTGGTGGTCATAACATTTGCAACCGGTCTTCGGACACAAATTCTTCCTTCTGATCCTCGAAGACTCGTCAGACCACAATACTGTTTTCCATTGTTGTGGAGTCCAATTCGCATTTGCTCGCACAAAGTTAAGATAAATTTCTCTCATCTTTTCGGATATAAGGGGGTTTTTGCATCCTTCAAAGTTCTGAAACCATATTACCTGGCCCTTCTATTAATGGTTGAAATACCAACAATAATGAAAGTATCAGTTTTCGCTTCTCCAGGTATTACTTTATATTATATTACAGAAAAAAGTTTTTGATTTTGCTGTCTTCGGGCACTGTTGTTACGAGGCCTTACTTCCTTATGCACCGTATTTATTTAGAATAGAATACTTTAGTGAAATTTCTTTGTGTGAAATTCCCCTACGAAAATCGTGTTAAATTCTGATTTTTAATTCAGAATTGTATTTGCTGCCGGCCATTTGTCCAAAAATTCAATGCACGAGTATCACTTTAAGTAAAAATGTTATTTCCTGAAAAGCTGAATGACCAATTGGAATTTTGTAATAAATTACAAATGGCAGAAACTCACATTATGAACATGAAATGTAATTAAAGTCATTCCTAAAGGTTTGTAAGTAAATAGTTGTTCATATAGAGTAAGAGAGGTGAAAGTTGTAAATGTTTTGTATAGCAATTGGTAGACTCTCTTGCTAAAAAATTACTTTGTTGTTGTTGTTTTTAATCAGAAGATAATTTCTTCCCGCTATTTCACAAAAGTTATCAACAAAGTTATAAATATACCAAAAATTAAGGATTAAAAACAAATTGGAATGAAATGGGTAATTAAAGAACTGGAACACAGCTATAGTCGCAAATGTTTTGACCCCCACTGTATGTTAGGAAGATCGATTATTCGACTTTTTCTAAAACCGGTTTTCGAATAATTCAAAAAGTTACAATTTAAAAAACCGGTTTTCGGTTAAAAATCAATCAGATAACCGGTTAACCGTTTCTTTTATTAAAATTAAATTCTTCTCAATTCTTGTTGGATTAGCAAATTGAGTTGATAAATCACTATCCCATGTTGTAGTTTCTAACAAGCATGTATGCTAGAACAACGTTCGCCTTTTTTATGGCCTTAACAACACAACGTCCTAGTATTTCATCCAGAGATTAATTTTTTGCTGCGTATTTTGTAAGGGTTTCATTTGCCAGCGCCTGTAGACTACTTGGTATCAATCTTAAAGGCATATTTATGGTGATTAATAATTCCTGGTGGCGAAGAGTCTTTTCAGCTCAGTATTTAAGGACACCATATATTTTCACACTTCAGAGGACATCTATAAAAACATAACTGCATGTTCCACGTATTTAATATTGTTAGATAATGTGGTGTGTTATGCATGCATCACGTATTTAATAGTGTATGCTACTGTGGTATATTGGGTAAGACACCAACCAAGAAATCCTCGGTTCAATCCCACGCCACACCATCTGACAATTTTCAATAGCGGTATCAACTCAAAACATTACTAGAGACTGGTTATGAGCACTTACGTTGTGAAAACTTCACTAACTAATACATCTGCCCTACGAAGTCGGCGTTTGTAGATCCCTTACAACGAGTCTAGTTAATAATCATTTTCCATATATAACAGATTAATATTTATTTACAGAAAATAATAAAGTTATTGTAGTTCAAGAGTGCATAATTTTTTCGATTTATCATGGTTATCACGTTGTTTGTGAGACATTCATGGTCGTCATATACATATATAAAAACATTAGTTTACAATATCAAAGTTTCCGACAATCCGCTACAATTTCAATTATTAACTGCTTTTCTTTTTCATTCTTGGATAAACCAAAATTAAAATCTTCGATTAGCTTATCTGCTCTGCCGAATCATTTACAACTTTCATATTTCGAACGATATTAAGGCCAACTTTAAAAATAGGTTAATTTTCTCAAACTTCGGAATCTTTGTTCAAAAAGTCCGCTGGAATCTTAAATTTTTGAAAGAGATGTGTGAAATGTGTGTTCCATAATTCAAACAGGCTGTTACAGCGAAATGCAGTATAAAGAAAGGCAGTACAAAGAGATATGAATGTATTGTATCCGTCGTAACAGCTAATAGTCATTTGATTGTTTCTCTTGAGACGTGTAGACGTGCGTTGCCATGCAAAAAACTAACTTAATGATGTCTGTCTTTATATTTCGCAGTTTTTCTCCAATGCATGGTTCAAACTAAATAATTGCAGTTTGCTCCGAAATCCGAATTTTAGCTCCACCAGGAGAGCAAAATTGCATATTATATGTAGTAAAACAATGTAATTGTATTAACAAACAAAAAATATTATCGACTTGAACGAAATTCGGAAGCAGTCATAAAACCCAAAGAAAAAAAAAGCATCGAAATACCCAGTAAAACCTGGTAGGTTGGGTTAAAAAAACGGGTTTTTTGGGGAAGCTCGGACATGAACGCAAGGAGTGAGTCTCTTTTTGATTTTATCCTTTGTAGTGGTTTAGATATAATGAACACTGGCAGGGAACCTACCTTTGTAGTTTTGAATAAAAGGGCAACGGGTGAGGCATGCAGACCAAGGGCTTGTAAGGGTAGGAAGCAACCACCATGGTGTAATTCCGATCTGGGCGATACCCGCAGAAAATGCCGCCGGCTATTTAATGAGGCTAAGAGTGGGAGCGACTGGTCCACTTATAGATCGTCATGGAATAGGTTTAAAAATCGGATTAGAGCGTAAAGCGCAAATCTTGGAGATCCTTCTGCAGCAGTATAGAAGTACACTCCGAGACGAGCCGGTTGCGGAAAATGTTGGCATCAACAACGGCGATCCTTGGTTTTATTCAAAAACCATGTGGAAGCCGGACCAAAAGCGGACATGAGACCTTGAATGTCCTGTTGGACGTACACTTTCCGGGCAGTTTTCCTATGAGGAAGCGTCACGTGGACAACTCACACGATCACAATGAGTCCCACGTTCCAATTACGGAGAGTGGGCGTTGTGCAGTTTAGTCCCGTATAAGTCCCTTGGCCCGGATGGCATTATTCCTGCCGATCTTCAGAATAGCGCTGATTTGGTGATTCCTTGACTGATGGCTATCTATAAGGCATGCTTGACATGGTCTTATATTCCTGAGCCTTACACCGTGTACAGGGTGGTATTTATTCCTAAGGGGAGTAAAACCTCCCACACGAGTTCAAAGGACTTCAGACCCATCAGCAAAGTGCTTTGCTGGTGTTTGTGATAAATTGTGAAGGATTGTTGTTGAGAAATTGAGGCTCGCAGGGGTAATTCTGTGGTGTCTCAGTTTTTTACTTCAAGGTCAGTAACAATTTGGAAAAGTGAGGTTAGATAGGACTAACGGAGTGGAGTTACCATACTCGTGCGGTGGGTTTTGGTGCTGCCATAGTGTGTTTCTTGTTGACGGTTCGGCGTGTTTAATTGACTTTAATTTCGAGTTGTATTTCGGTTTCGGTTGTGTTCATTTGGATTTGTTGACGGACTTTTTGCTGTGTTAATTGACTTACCTTTGGCTGTGTTTATTTTGACTTTTGGTGAGTCCTTGAATTTTTGAATCTTTATTATTATGCCTCCTGCGGGGAAAACTCGCAAGACGGCTAAGGCTGACACCTCTGACGCTGCGTCGGGCTGTCACTGACGAGGTGATGGGGCCCCCTCCACCTGCGAATTCTCGTCTCCGTCATACGTAGAGCGAACTGAGCAGTTCGGGGTCTGAGGCAGAGGTTAGGACGAATGGTGGCAAGGCGACCACCAAGCGTTTTAAGTCCGCTGCTGTTATTGATGCTGCTAGTGTTGATGCGGCCAAGAGCGGTGTTGATGGCGTTTCTGCTGCGGCTGGTGGTGGTGCTGTTGGTGGTGTTGGTGGTGGTGCTGTTGGTTCTGGTGCTGGTGCTGCTTCGGATACTGGCGCTGTTGCCATCTGTTGGCAGGGAAAGCAGGCAGCGTAAAAGGACTGTGGCTTCGGCTGCCGCCTTTCTTCTTGGCTGCGATGTTGGTGTCTCGGTAGCTGATGTCAAGATTGTCACCGACAGTTTTCGTGAGGTGCTGTTCGGTGAGGATTTGAGTGCGGGAACGATGGGCAGACTTATGAGTCAGGCTGGTAGGTATGAGGAGTTGGTCTGAGACTGTTGGTAGACAACGAGCGGTTGAGGGTTAGGCTGGACATCCTCCAGTCTCCCAGGCCTGCTCAGTCGGTGACCACGGTGCCAGCTCTAGGCCTGCTGCTCAGACTCCAACGGTTGCTGCTGTTTTGTGAGGGCACAGGGTGTCGCTGTTTCCAGGGCTAAACCATAGCCTGTGGAAACTTGGTCAGTGGTTGTTCGAGACAAGGCGCAACTTCCAGAGGTAATGAGCAAGGTCGTCGAACAGGTCGGACCCACCCTTGGGGTAAGAGTGCACGAGATGAGGCCGCTGAAGAGGACAAGTGGTGGGGTTATCCGTACACCTTCGGTGGCGGAGAGGTCGAAGATTGCCTCAAACAAAAAGTTTGAGGAGGTCGGCCTGGAGGTGACTGTCAGCGATAAGCTTGGTCCAAGGGTGGTAGTTGCTGGAGTGCACGCGGCGATCAGAGCTGAACCTGAAGGAGCGCATGAGCTATGAGGCGTTCAAGAAGAGTGTTCGTCTGGTAACCAGTGCCTGGAGGTCTGACCAAGCTGGACAGGTCAACGTTGTTCTTGAGTGTAGCGAGCGTGTTATGAACATGCTTCTGGATGTCGGCAGGGTTTATGTGAAGTGTTTTAGCTTTAGGTTGCGGCCTCAGGATGCGACCCCGCACTGCTACCGCTGCCTCGGCTTTGACCAGAGGGTGATGGAACATCGGGCCTCCCGTTGTGTTAACCCGGTCAGGTGCCGTAACTGTGAGTTGAGGGGTCTGCCAGCGGGCCATAATATGCTGTCGTTTGCGTGTCTCACGTACTCGACTATGGTTGCCAGAGCGAACGCCAGACATTAATGGAGTTGCGCCTTTTGCAGCTTAATTGTCAACGCTCGAAGGCGGTGACGTGCGAGCTTGGGCAGGATATGTGTCAGCTGGACGCTAGTTTTGCCCTGATCCAGGAGCCGTACTTTTTGAATGGTGATGTTAGGGGGATTCCGGGGAGGATGCGCGTATTTACTGACAGTGTGGGAAAAGCCGCGATTATAGTTATGAACAGTGACGTGGACTGTACGAAGTTAGCTAATAGCCAGGTTGGGGTTCGTGTTAGGGTAAAAGGGTGATTCGGGGAGATGTTTCTGGCTAGCATCTACTGTAGGCCTGGCGTTTCATTGGAACCCTATCTAGGGTATATGGATACGGTACTACTCGCGGCGAGTAGTATTCCGGTTATCCTCGGCCTAGATGCGAACGCCTCCTCTCGTATGGGGTTCAGCAAGATCTCCAGACTTGGGTCTGGACATCCGAACCTTATACGAGGAGGAGTGCTTAGTGAATGGTTGCTCTCGCGAGATTTGAGCGTGTTGAATGAGCCGAGTAAGCTATTTACTTTCGATGGGCCAATGGGCATCAGTGACATTGACGTGACGGCAGCGAATGGCACGGCAATTACTGCTTTAGACTTTAGTTGGAGAGTTTGTGACGACGATTGGGGGATAAGTGACCATAATCTCATCGAGGTTAGGGTTACTTGTCCACAACGGACTAGGAGACTGGTGGCGTTTTACGATGGCGAAAGCATGACGTTGATTGGGACCATTATCGGTACTGTTTTAGGGAGGCATTGTCATCGGTGCAAATTGAAGACTTTAGGCTACTAACGACTGACGCCCAGGTTGACAAGATTGTCCGGACGGCATCTGTGGTGAATGATGCACTGTTGGGCCGAGTTAGTTATGCGAAGCCAAAGAGGGTCAAATGGTGGACCCCTGAGTTAGAGACGATGCGGCGGCGCGTTCGATACCTCCGGAGGCGTTTCCAGAGGGGTAGGCGTTCCAACGTTGAAGATCTAGCTCAGCGTAGCACCGAGTATCTTGGCAGCCTTAAGACGTACAAGGACATGATTGTTACAGTTAAGGAGGACGAGTGGAGGAGATTTGTACAGGACAATAGGGATGACCACTGGGGTAGGGTTTACCGTATCTGCAGGGGTAGAAAGAGTCAGGTGGACATAGGATGCCTCCATGTTGGCGACACCATGTTGTCTTCATGGAGGGACTGCACGGACGTTTTATTGGAGGTTTTCGTTCCAAGAGCGGAGCCAGGCAACAATCCGCCCCCACCGGTGGAGGTTGCTGACCCTCCAAACTTGGAGAGGTCGGAAGTAGACGACTGTTTTTGTCGGGTGAGAAGCAGGAAGTCCCCAGGTTTGGATGGGTTGACCGGAGAGATGTGTAAGAACATCTGGAAGGCCATCCCTGAATACCTGGAGGCGGTGTACAGTAGGTGCATTATGAGGGCTACTTCCCGAAGGCATGGAAATGTGCTCGTTTTGTGATACTTCTTAAGTTGCCTGATAGAGTGAGGAGTAATCCTCGCTCTTATCGGGGCATCAGCCTCTTGCCAGTATTTGGAAAAGTGCTGGAAAGAATCATGGTGTACAGACTCTAGGAATGCTACAGCGAGGGCCCTTCATGTTACCAGTTTGGTTTTAGGGAAGGCAAATGCATGTGAAGAGTTCTGTCGAACAGTCACCTTCGAAGTATGTGCTTGGGCTTTTCATTGATTTTAAGGGAGCCTTCGATTATCTTTCGTGGGACAAGGTCGTACGGAGGCTATCGGAGGTTGGCTGTCGTGAGATGGGCATTTGGCGCAGCTATTTCGAGGATAGAAAAGCGTGTGTTGTTGGATCCTTTGAAACGGTTTGGATGGACGTTGTTCGGGGTTGTCCGCAGGGGTCCATCTGTGGTCCACTCATTTGGAACCTCATGATGGATACTCTGTTGACACAGCTCGGGCTGATCGAAGGCCAGTCTCGTGCTGAGCTGGAGAGGAGGGGTGCCCGGGCCATCCGTATCGCTTATGAGTGGGGTGTAGGGGTTGGTGTGGACGTCGCAGTGGATAAAACGGTGATGATGTTGCTTAATGGCATATTGTCAACCGGGCGACCTCCACTCATTAGAATTGGTGACAACAGCATTCGTTATGTGACTCAGGTCAGGTACCTCGGCATAGTTGTAGGGGAGCGTATGAGCTTCCAGGCTCATCGCACCCATGTCAAGCATAGACCGGCAGCCATTGTTGGAAAGGTTAGGCGCATATTGAGGAGTGATTGGGGACTCAGCGGGCGTGCCGTCCGTATCATATAACATGGGCTTTTCGTTGCTTGTGTGGCGTATGGCGCGTCGGCGTGGTTTAAGGCGGTCATGTCTGTTGTTGGACAGAGTAAGATTCTCACGTGTCAGAGAATTGCCCTCTTGGCATGTGTCCCGGTGTGTCGAACAGTCTCACCGATGCATTGCAAGTCCTTGCTGGTGTACCACCGCTTGACTTGGAAGTGGTGCGTCGTAGCATTGCTTTCAGGGTCAAGAGGGGACTGCCACCTGAACGAACGATTGGCTTTCTGCTTCGGAGGTCGAGAATGGGAGAGATAGGTATAAGGCCCTTTTGCAGGGGTGCCTCGTAGATAGGTGGCAAACGAGATGGACGAACAGCGACAAGGGAAGGGTGACTTATGGATTCGTTCCGGACGTTACGTTCGTACGGGAACATCCTGACTTTGGCTTGAGTCTGGGGTTCATACTGACGGGACATGACTTTTTCAATTAATTTTTGTATCGAATTGGCCAGACTGAATCAGCTGACTGTCGGTGTAGGAGGGAAATTGAGGACTGGACACATGTACTGACTTCATGCCCGGACTATGATCACGTTAAAGATTTAGATAGCATGGGTATCACTCATACTGGAGGGTGTGGGATTTCAGTAGGGTATTGTTGGACGATCGTACTTATGGTAGGCTGGGCGTTTTTGCCCTTGAGGTGGTTGGGCGTAGAAGGACGGAACTGTTAGCGAAGGTTGAACCTGCATCACCATCTTGGCGGTCTCCTGGCTAGCAATTTCTAGCTCGGTTTCCCGCTGATATGCTGACGGTTGGTGTGTTATGCTGCTTGTTGCGATTGTCTGCTGTTTGCGGTTTAATTCGTAGCTGCAGTTTTTGGGTGTTGTGTATTGTACTGGTCTATCCTTCATTGGTTGTGTTCTTGTTATAGTGTATTGTGTCCGTGGCGCACGATGTCACTTTGGGTTCTCCCGTGAGGGTGGCTGCGTTTATTATTGTGTTTTTTGAGTGCTTCTTGTTCGTTGTGTGCATCATCATGGTCACCAGTCCGGAGTCGTTTGGGACTTACACTGGTAGTAGCATTTATGCTACGAGGCCTGACCGGAGGCTTAATTCTGGTACCACGGGTGTCGGGAGCCCCAGGAATTTCGGTTCCTAGCCGACTATGGTGAGGACCCTTGTGGGAGCAACGTGGTGGCTGCGGTTTAAACCTAAATAGCGGAAGAGCTATGTTGCTCGGTGTGGAGTTACATTTTTAACCGGGTGCCGTCACCCATAGATCGGTAGGAGTTTAGATAGTCTCCGGCACCTCACCAAGGTGTGAGGTCATGTCCAAATAACATGGCTTTCAATTGGTACTCGCTGGTGATTCTAATCATAGGTGGGGGCAACGCATTGTATTCACTCGTGCTTTGGCACCGTGAGGTAACGTCCTAGGGCAGGTACTCAAGTTAAACCACTGACTTAATGTACGCCTGTCGTTGGGCCGTTTGTAAGTCCTGGGGTCTAAATCCTAAGAGTTCCAATTGGATATTCAACACGGTGGTTAAGCCTATACTTATATATGGTGCGGATGTATAGTGGAGGCCTCTGGAGAAATCCACATATTGCACAATCTTTGATAGGGTTCTGCGGAGTGCTGCACTGATGATTACAGGTGCGCTCGGGTCCACTCCTTCGAGGGCCTTGTTTGTACTGCTGAATTGGCTTCCAGCGGACCTGATGGCTAGGCAGATAACGGGCATGTCTGCGATAAAGTTGAGAACGGCGGGGCATGGTCAGACAGGGTCCACGGACATGCGACCATCTTTAGGTATATACGATCCCTGAGAGGATAGATTACTGCACACCCAAACCCTTCCTGGATAGAATGTTCTCCGTGTGCAACTCACCAGATCCGGTAATTGGACACGGTACTGTTGAGATTTACACGGATTGATCACAATCCTCGGAAGGGTTTGAGGGCAGCATCTTTATTCTTGTATACGGGGTGAGGGAATTCTTTAAACTGCCGGACCAGTGCAGTGTCTTACAGGCGGAGGTCTCGGCGATTAAGAGGGCAGCGGACTGGTTGATGTACTACGGGGTATATGACGGTGATATCCGATATCTGTACGGACAGTCAGGCTGCGATCAGGGCGCTCTCCGGTGTCTACTCGACATCGCGACTAGTGTGTGAATGCCAGGCATCTTTCAACGAGATGGCGAGACATTCAGACCTGGAGATTATCCGGGCAAGGGGTCACTCGGACACCCGGGGGAACTGTGTGGCGGACGGACTTTCTTTCTCAGAAATGAGGAGATTAACTACTCAGTTGGGATACCACTCTCCTCTTGCAGACTTATGATCATGCAGTACATGTTGGCTAGGGCAAAACTATAGTGGGATGATGAACCCACGTGCTCTGTATCGAGGCAAATCTGGCCCCTATATGATCGGACTCTCTCGGAGTCTATTATAGGGGTGCCGCGACTTAGTCTTAGGCTGTGATTACTGGGCACTGGGTGGCTGGTGCGCACGCTAAGAGATTGAGTCTGCCGTTCAATGACTATTGTAGGGGTTGTCAGGATGAGGAGGAAGAGGAGACTGTCGAGCACTTCCTATACCAGCGCCTGAGTCTTTCGGACATTAGGACTGCTTTCCTTGGCAGTCCGTTTCTAGATGGTTTGTCGGATCTGGCCGGTGTGAATATCGGCAGGATCTCTTCTTTTGAACATGCGTCTGGTTGGTTCGGATCGCACCGGTACGCGGACGTATAGGTTGTCCATTTTCTGGATTACTGATGGGTATCACGGTGGGATGAATATTGGACCCAGGTGGGCTGGACATGTCTGGCTACCCATCGTAACTAACTAACTAACATGAGGTACAAAATTAATAATATAAGATACACTCACAATTGCATCGCTCACTTTCTGATCTTCAAATTAAGGTAATTTTGTCAATTTTATTCCAAGCGACCCTAAATCTGCTGAATAATCGAAAAACCATCGGAAAAACCTCTTAAAATAATTTCATAGATGCGATAACGGCATGGTTAATATAAAATCCTTTCCGATCACACCTTGATGATAAATTAGAGTATTCAAAAAAGGGTTAAAAAAAAGCTATATTTAACACTTATTAATTTTAAAATATGTGTATCAATGCTTCTAAACTATTATCAGCACATACATACATACTTATAAACACTTTACTTGCTGCCACAATATTTAAAATCTAATTCCACATAAGTTTTTATAATAAAATTGCTTGTAACAAAACATGCCAAGTACTGTAGATTTAATAAAATTGTAGTAAAAAAAGTTAAAAAAATATATATATTTTTGATTCTTTCACCAACAGGAGTAAGAGACGATGCGCCACGCTATCCTTTTATCCGACGCCCATAACTTTTTGCATAACGTACTTTTACACAAAACCATACATTTTAGGGGGGAGTTACAGTCTCTAACCTTAACAAAATTTCTTCCATACATCTAAAGACCACTTTATTGTACATTGTAACAAATCAGTGATGCATCTGAATTTGAAATTCTTCTTTTTGGCCAAATTGACGATTTAAAAGGGCCAAAATACCTCTGTGTAAGGGCCAAACATTTTGTGATAAATGTATACATATTTGGTTGCTTGCTATTTATTTAAATTATGACAGTAATAATAGACTTGTTTCTTGTTACTTTGAAATTTTACAATACTTAAAGTATTTCTTGTTAAAGTAATGTTAAAGGAAATATATATTGTCATATGAAACCTAACCAACCATGTAACATTTCAAAAATTTTACAAGAGAGCAATAGACGTTCTAAAAACAAACCAAAAAGCTAATTTTTATTAAATAATTTGTATTTGAAGAATAATTTCGTAATTTTTAATTTTGTAATACTTACAGAGATATGAAATTTACGCCTTTCAGATTTAGTTTTTCCTATTGCTACATGTTTGTTTTAATTTCTAATCATTTTTATGAAATAAATTATATATAATTGAAAAAGCCTATTCCTCTTTCCGTTCCAAATTAGCTAAGTATTATCTTGTAAATGCATGAGTGTACAGAAAACCGGTTTTTACATATAATTCGATATTTTGAAGGTATTTCGAAAATTTTTTTACTCGATAGCACCTATAAAAATACTTCCAAGGTATTTTAACTACATTCTTTTTTAGTCATACAAAAAAATTACTTCAAAAGGGTGCATCATAATCTATCAAAAAGTCGATTTTTAATTTTTTGTAATTTAGGGCTTTTTGGATTTCATATGACGATATGTGTTTTATATATACTTGTTTAAAAAAATAAAATTGTATACAAACAAACATATATGTATTTATATAACTTTAATAACATTAAATATATTTCTCAATTATTTAGTTCAATAGTTCCTCATTGGTACTGATACTTTTTGTACTAGTTTTTTGTGTTCTAAGTTTCAAAATTTGTTCCATACAGGTAGCGGAGTCAACTTTTATAAAATTTTTTTAATTGTATTAAAGACGACACAGTATTATCATACTTTAGAAAAAAATTTTATTGTATTTACAACTCCGTTTCACGTCCATTTCCACTTTTTGTCATAGAAGAAGCAGCCACTGCAAGCCGTTCTAGCATGGTCAGCTGATTTCAATAGATACTTGTATTTTTTCAGTATAATTCTTCCCTTCTTTTCTTGCCTCAATTGTCGTTCTCCGCTAGATTGAGAGACAAGGCAAAAATTCTACAACTCGTACAATAAATGATTGATGTTTTGTTTTAAAAAAGGAATATTATTTATTAACAATTATTAACATTTTTTACCATTGCCTTTTTTGACAGTCTACTTTGTTTTGCTCTAACCAGGAATGAAATTATATTAAAAAATTTACAGTTAGTGTCATTAATATTCGGTTTTATTGAAGAGATATGTTTAACTGATTCGTCTTAAGCTAAATGTATATCTTTTTCAACATTTTTTTCTTTTCATTAATAGTTTATTTAGACACTTGAAAGTTCACATTTGTATTTAGAAAAAAAGAATAACAATATAAAAAAAAACTAAATTAATTCAGGTAGCATAAAATATTGCGCGTCAATAATATTCGGTTTTCTTTGAAAAGTAACAAATAATACATTAGAAAAATGGTTTTATATAAAATTCAGTATTTTGTATTGTGTATTTAGGGCAGTTATAGAGCAACCATTCTTGAATTAAACGCGACTTGTGCTTTGGGTCGTTATCTTGGTAGAATTTAAAGGAATCTAAAACGCCCAGCTTATTTGCATTTTCTTTCAAATTTTGATGGAGGATATTCATATATGATTCCTTATTCATAATTCCACTGATAAAAACTATTTTTCCCGTCCCTTTAGCTCCTATACAACCACACACCATAACATGTCCATTTCCATATTTTACGGTTGGTTTTAAATTTTGTGGTTGTAGCTCCTCATTTGGCTTCGGCCACACCCATCACACGTCCATCGGACCCAAATACGTTATACTTGCTTTCGTCCGCAAATATAACGTCATCCCACCAAGTTTCAGGCTTCTTAATGTACTTCCTGGCAAAACTCAAACGAGCTTTTCTGTTGCTTAAATTAACCAATGGCTTACGACGTGCTACTCGGCCATGAAAACCTTTTTTTTTTCTTATGGTTCTTCGTATAGTATATGCAGATGTTTTCTTTTTAAACTCACCTCTGTGAATAATTTGGGAGCACTTAAGCGTGGGTTAGATTTCATTTTTCGCACAATTGAACTTTCTTCCCACTCGGTCAATTTTTTTGGCTGACCTGTCTGCTTTATGAAGTGTATTCTTCCTTCATTTTTGTGCCTTCTGACTGTATTTGGTTTCATATTCAGAATTTCAGCAATCTCTTTGTACTTTTTACCTTTTTCATAATGGAAAATAACAAGTTTTCGCTGTTCTAAAGGAGTGTTTTTTCCTTTGCGCCCCATTTGTATAATTTGCAGTGAAGTAGAATTTTGGACAGACAAGAAAGGAGGTGTTATGCACTTTTATTAAAACGTATTTCTATATTGCTGGAAAAGTAGCTGAATAACATGTTTTTTTGCAAATAGCATATAAATAGGGGAAAAACCGAATATTAATGGCGCTTAGTAAACAGGGTTAACAAACTTTGATCGATTTATCACGGTTGCAGGGTTACCATAGAGCCATTTTTTCCATATATTTGAATACTCATACTGACAACATTTATTTAAGTTTTTGCTATTCTTCTGATTACCTATCCATTTCGCTAATGCAAGGATGTTATTATCGATAAACTTAAAAACCGAATATTAATGACACTAACTTACTTTAAAAGAGTTGTTAAATATTGAGCTAAGGGTGGCTAAGTACCACAAAATGCACAGTTGTGCCACGTTTTGCATCACTGCAACAAACATTTATTTCAATAAAAATTATTATACACATATGTATTATTATTAATAAATTGTTATATACACACAAATTATTATATATACACCGATATCAATACTGTAACAAGAGTGGGCTAACAAGATAGGCGCTGAAATTCCAACAAACAAATATTAAGCATATTTGTCGTAGGCATAATTCTGATGTTACTTCTTTAATTTCTGGAGATTTGTCTTTGTATTTTACAAAAAATATGCGAATTCTTGGTCTTCATTTTTATAAAAACCTTTTGTGGAAGTACCATATTCGATTATTACAGGAAAAACTAAGCAAAACCAGTAATATTTGGAAAATAATCTGCTCTGAGAAAAAGGTCTGCGGCACTCCCACCAATTTGTTCATCTCTTGCATATGGGTTGATACAAGATTGTATAACTACATATGTATATAAATTCAATATCAAGAAAATTATCTCATGTCTCAAGAACTGTTTTCGTACAGCATATGATTTATTTAAAGTGACTCCTATAGCAGCTTTAACAGTTGAATGTAGATTGAAAGATTTTCAAACACGATTACATTACGGATCTGCAAATCTAGCAGACAGATCAATAACTGATCCGGAATGTGATCGAATCCAAGATTTCTAAAAAAAAACTTTCTGCAACACAACATTGTATTACATCTAAGAAAGTATAACATACCGGTTCTTCCATCGGCTACTTATAGTTTTATAAAAATCGACAACAGCATATCTGCGTTCAATAAATCAGGTACTAATAGAAATGCCTTAAATCAATGGTGGCTGAAATAATCGAAAATTTGTTGATTGATATAATTCTTTATATTGATGGGTCATATCAAAATGGATACAGGATATGCAGTTATACAGCAAATATCTAATAAAAAGCATTCTGTACTTAAACAGTGAATGTTGCCAGCATTCTCTGGTATTTTTACTGCAGAATTGACAGCTCTAAGTTGGATCATAGAATAATCTGCCGAGAAAAAGCAACTAGCCGTTATATGCGCAGACAGTCTTAGCACAGTTAATGCAATGGTACATAACAAAAACTAATTATATGATATTTTCGTAAAACATCCCTCCATTAATTTACCTATTCTTATCACATGGGTTCCGGCTCATATTGGTATAAAAAGAAACGAGTTTGCTGATTTTGATGCCAAGGAAGTCATTCGACGACAAATAATATATGAAGTACCATGCTTTTATACAATAATTTCCATTACATTTACAAAGCAGCCAACAAGCACGAGATTAGAAAAATTCAACGAATTTTTTGAGATCGTATAGTTCGGATCGTATAGTAAAAGTGGTATTAAAAGTAAAACCAATTTCATTGACCAGATTAATTTCTGAAATTGTATTTCTCTTTTGTATCTCAAGATCCTAGATCATCTGAAAGGATAAAACTTCTTCCAACTGATCTCTAACTGTTATCTGTTGTAAAATAGCGGGCAATGGTTTTAGATATGTTGTCTCTTGCACATAAAAAACTTTATCTTTTAGTGTTACGTTCGAATTATGATGCTTTATAATGAATGTGCGATTAACAATTTTATCAATAGTTTTTACTTTTAATGTAAATAAAATGAAAGAATTTACAATATTAGATTTCGCCCAATTCAAGGCATATTCAATATTCAATAATTCTTCCTTGAATAATTGCAATTGGTATTTAATTTTTATACTTAGTTCTAACTTTATATTATCTCTAACGACTTTCATTATTTGGTTCATTTTAACGTTTTGCTCATTTATTTTCTCAATTAACTGTTCATTTATAATTATTATTTATTATTTTCATTTAAATTCTGTAAGTTTTCGTTAATAATTTCTGGGTCATGATGGTCTTATGAAATCTTATGAAATCTAAAGATCGTTTATTTTTTGTTTTTGGGATGATCCTTGGTATAAGTGTTTGATTTTGTGACATCTCATGTAAAAGAAACGGATATAATTCCTGAGATTCTGTTATGCTATTGATTATTGTTTTCTCTATCTTGTTCGTCAGTTTGTCTTATTCCGATAAGTCAATTATGTGAATTATTTTAATGGTTCCTTCCTATATTCTTACTATGTCATCTTTAATGGTAATTAATTGCGAGTTTGTGTAGTCCAATACTTGGAATTCTGCACGCACTAATTTGATTCAATATTGTTTTTTTTTTCCATATTGCATCTAGCATCCTAGTTTCCATTGGTCGTACGCATATGGCATATTGTTCGACGTTATGTGTATTTTTCAATCATTATTTCTTATTTTGTATCAAAATCGTACACCTATGGCATATTTATCGATTTGTATGTAATTATGTATAAATTTTGTATTCAAATAGAAGAATCCTTTATTTCTAATTTCTTTTCCTTAGTTCCTAAATTTTTTCCTAATTTTTATTTTTTTAATAGTTTAATATTTAATATTTTTAATGTTAATATTTTTTCCTACTAAGTTGATTTTCCTCTTGGTTGTTATTTTTGTTACCTGTTTTAATAGTTTTTATTTTTATGTTATTAAATGATTATTTTATTTATAATCCTTTTTTAATATGAGATGTGAACCATTGTTCAAGATTCTTTAAGAATTGTTCCTCCTTTGTCTTCTTTTACTATCTTCTCTTTATACCTAGGAGTCAATTTGTTGCCTAATCTTTTATTTATTTTTTTCACATACACACATTTATTATTTTCACATACAAGATATCATTTGGATTATACTTAGGGAAAGGTGTTCTTTTTTTGTTATGAAAATCGAGGTCTTTATTTTGTTTATCTATAAGTTTTGTCTATTCTGTCCTTTTCTATCTGTTCTGGGTCAGTACTAACAGTCCGTCCGAAAAATGCTTCTATAGGTTTTTTCTTAATTGTGGAATGTATTGAATTGTTATATTTGTATAGTGACCTAAAAAGTAACTCCTCAAAATTTCAGAGTCTTTTCAGCTCTTTCGCATCGCATAATTTCAAAAAGAGTAGAATGTAAGCGTCCGCTAGTGGTACTTGTGTATGTGAGTGTTCTAAATATTTCTATTCCATATTGGTTTTCAAGCATAAACGTAATGGGGGCTGAATTTAAAGATTTCTCTTTGTCTATCACAACATTTTTAGGTATGCCAAAGGATATTAATATTTCTTGTAAGGGTAGCTTTACATTTACTATTGCTCTAGAGTTTAATAGTTTTGCCTGAGCATACTTCGCGAACTTGTCTGTTGCAGTCAAAAGAACTTTGTTGTTAGTATAGTAAATGTCGATATGTACAATTTGTCCTGGGTACTCGGGAATCGG
The DNA here is from genome assembly GCA_023159175.1 of Wohlfahrtia magnifica. NCBI lineage: Eukaryota > Metazoa > Arthropoda > Insecta > Diptera > Sarcophagidae > Wohlfahrtia > Wohlfahrtia magnifica. Next base: position 746,670 of record JAKWBJ010000031.1, on the reverse strand, counting down.
TGTATCGTGAAGAATAGGTGCTATTGGATGTCTTTCATATTTATTTTCATGACATATTTTACATTGCTTTAATACCTTTTTAATTTTGCGTTCATTTGAGGGAAGTAATATTTTTCTAAAAGCTATGCCTTATTTTTAAGTGCGTTTCTATGGGCTCTATTATGTTCTTGAATTATTTTAGCTTCTTATTGTGATTCTTCTGTTAAGTCTTCAACAACTTTCCTAGTATACTGTGTCCGGTAATTTGTAAAATATAAAGGATATATGGATTGAATTTTTCCTAAAATGGGATAATCTGTAAAAATTCCGTTTGTTACCGAAGGGTTTAAGTATCTCTTTAAGATACTTACAAGATTTGTTTCGTCAAATTTAGGCTCAATTATGATGTGTCTGTGTTAGATCGGGAAAATAGTTTTAAATTGATAAGAAGCAGTATTTCCAATTGAAAGAAATAGCTGATTTTTGAATACGTTAACTGGTACTTCAGAGTATGGTATTAAATTTTGTGAGGAGCTTTCGTCGCTATGTTGTGTTACTGTCATTGAGTTTACCTGCTTGTTGCTTGCAGGAATTCTTGACAACGTATCTGCTACAACGTTCGTCATACCCGGTTTGTATTTTAGTTCGTAGTTGTATTCCTCCGATATGGCTTTCCATCTTTTCAGTTTGCTATTACAGTTTCTATTACTTAGCGCGTAAGTCAAGGGTTGTTGGTCTGTAAATATTTTGATGGCGGTTGAGCCATAAAGATATCCTCGTAAAGTTTTTAGGGCCCACACGATAGCGAGCATCTCCTTTTCGTTAGTCGCATAGAGTTCATCGCTTTTTTAAAGTGTTCTTGAAATAAATATGATAAATTTTCCTTCTTGCTCTAATACTGCGCCTATTGCGTGATCAGAAGCGTCTGTTGTCAAATGAAATTCTTTATTGAAGTCTGGGTAATGTAACATTACTTCATTTGAGGTAAAGGTTCTTTTAATTTTATTAAAAGCTTCTACTACGCTATTGTTAAGAGATATTGCCTTCTTTGCAGACATTCGCTTGGACAATCGTCCCTCCTCCCCTCTTAAAATTAGGGTAAGTGACTCTGCCAGCTTAGCATAATCCTTAATGAAACGTCTGTAAAATCCAGACATTCCCAAGAATGATCGAAGCTCTTTAAGTGTCCAAGGGATGGGTACATTCTCCATTGCTTTCACTTTTGCTGGGTGTGCTTTAACTCCATCAGCAGTTACATTTATCCAATTGGATTTTCATAAATGAATTTTTTTTTTTATTTGTTATTATACTTTAATTTCTGTTTGATTACAAAATTGAACTGAACTTAAAACTAAAGCTTAAAATTAATATTACCTACCATTTAACCAAATTTTGCCAATGCATCAAATTTCCGTTGAAATGACGTGTACGCAAAATCAGCAAAATGATGAACGTAAATAAGGTTGAATTGCGCAACAAATTGTCAGCAATTGTTTTTAATAAACAAAGCTGCCTGTTGCGAAGTTTCAACATTTGTGGTGTTAACTTATATAGACTACCTGCACCATTAGCTATAATCCTGAATTGTTCTAAATACGATCAACTTACGAGATTGACTGTAAGGTTACATATTTTATTACATATTTTATTTTTATATCCACTTTTAGTTTTTTGAACTTTATTAATCAATATGAATTATGTAACTTTAAATATTTTTTTCCTTTTCTATTAACTTAAATCTATTTTTTATTTTTTTAATACTTTTGCATTTGTGTAACTTTTAAGCGCATATGGTCTTAGCTACACTACACTTTTACAGCTGAACATATTGTACTTTATAAATTTAGTTTATAAAATATACTTTTCATAAATGAATAAATATACACATGTGGATAAAAAAAAAACAAATTTTATATATACATATTTTGAATTTAATTTATACTATGTTTTTTTTCCATTATTTTAAAATAGAATAATTTGTTTTGCGATTTTAAAAGTTAAAAAAGATGAAAAATAACAGTAAAATAAAGTAAATTGATGTGGACAAATAATACGTGTATACAAAACAACTTAAAATTTAATTAAAAATTTGAACTAAAAAATTGTGTTTTGTAAATAAAAAGTAAATGGTATTATTAATATCCCGTATAATTGCCTTTGTTTTTGAGAACAACTTTTATTCTTCGAGGCATAGAAGAAATTAAATTACGGCAAGTCTCTACCGGAGTATTGTACCACACATTTGAATATTTTCTCATAATCAGTCCTTATTACTACAAGAAAACTTGGAAACTCGTGTTTTTAATTCTCCCCAGAGATTTTCAATTGGGTTCAAGTCAAGGGACTGATTTGAACATTCAATAATGTTTATCTTTTGTTGAGGAAACCTTGCACTCACCAACTTTGGTGAGTGTTTTGGATCGTTATCCTGTTGAAACTTTCATATCAGAGGCATACTATTTTTTTTCGGCAAAGGGGGGTAGTAGACTTTCTCTAACAAATCTTTGTATACAAATTTGTCCATTGTTTGCTCTAATTGAAATTGGTCATACTCCATACCAGGAAAAGCAACCCTATACCATGACATTGCCTCCTCCTTGCTTGATGGTTTTTTTGTGTATCTATTATCAAATTCTTTGCCTTTTGACCGACGAACATTTCTTTCTGCGTCGTTCCCAAATAAATTGATTTTGATTTCGTTCCTCCAAAGGATATTTTGCCACTACCTTTCTTCCTCTGATATGCAGCAAAATTTGTGAGTAATGCGAAACTTTTCCTCTTATTTAAATTATTCTAATCAGAGAGACTTTACAAGCTTATCCTACCTAGTAGGCTTGCCTTCTGCAATCTTCACACCGTTCGTGATGACACAATATTTCGAATTTATCTAGTAATCGCCTTAGATTACTTAAAGTGGTTTCGTTTGGCTAGAATAACAAAGCGGATAAGTTAATATTATATCAGCATCAATGTGCGACTCTGAAAAGTTGATCTTTCAGTTACCTTTTCCGAGCATATATTTTTTTTTTTTTAACACAAATTTTTCCGATCATAAATGTGGAAATTTTGATACTTTTAAAATATACTCACTATTTAAAGCAGCCATCTCAAAAATAAAGAAAAAACGTCAGGAAATCTTAACAGTCTGTGTCGAACATATATGAAAAAGTACACAAGAAAGTACTTAACAAGCTGAAATATGCTGATCTTGAGGCAAGCTTGGACAAATGGTTGTGCAGTAACTGGTCCAATTTTAAAATCCAGAGCTAAAAACGAAATCGCCATAATGCACCTTGAAAGGAATTTAGAACCAGTGCTGGATGCATAAAAAATTTTAAGAGATTCAATTGTTGATGTCAAAGTTTAGTGATAAAGTTGACATCACCATTAATGACATTGAAAATTGGAACAATGATCAAATTTTAGGAGATAATGATGATTCCGAAGTATCCGATAATGATAACGACTGGTCAATTATCGAGCAAAGTACTCAACAATTTAAAGTGAGCTCCTCGAAAGCAGTTGAAAGCATCAATACCTTGATTAAATGGCTTGAAAACAATAACGATGCACAATAAGTATGGGATCTTGTCAATATCCACACGAAAATGATCAAGCCTATTACATAGAAGAAAAAGCAAACAAGTCTCGACTTTAAAACAGCCAGTACAAATTAAATCTAATTTTCTGTTTTGTAGCGATGAAAACTAATTCAATAAATACAAATTTAACATGTCTTATCCAAAACGTAGAAGTTTGTTATTGTTTTTCCTTCTTTATTAAATTTAAAAAAAAAAAAAGAAAAATTAACACTTCGAAAAAGTTGAGATTCGAGATTCTACTGTAATACGTCGATTATTTAACCAATTAAAAAAATCTAATTTTTTCGTAACACTACCAAATTCTTGAGATACGGATAAAAACCCGTTTTTTCGTACCTTCATGAACTTATGAGCTAACAACTTTTTGAATATTATCCAATTTTAAGTTTCTCAGAGGATTTGAAAAGAAGAGAAACAGATCTTTTAATTGACATACAGTGCTGTTAAAAAAAATAGATTTACCTACAAAACAGCATATAAATTGGCCTATGCATAAGTGGAGAAATATTTTATGGTCAGACGAAACTCTGACAGAAGTAGTTTGACTGTAAGAAGGCTCCCGAACTCTGAACTCCTTCCCCAATATACAATAAAAACCATTAAACATGGTGGAAGAAGCATATATATTGGTATGGGGATGTTTTTCCTACCATGGTGCAGGACCTCTATTTAGAATAAAAAGAATAATGGATGCCATTTATTATAGCAGTATACTAAACGACGTAATGATGCCTTACGCCGAATGGGAAATGTCGCTTCGATGTGTTATTCGGGTGGTTGTCTTGCTGAAACACCCATCGAAGAGAGCGAAAGATTGGTTTCAGAATAATGATGTCGATGTTTTGAGCTGGCCGGCACAGTCATCGGACTTAAATACTATCGAAAATCTATGGAAAATTGTCAAAGCAGCTTTCCGAGGAAAAAAGCCTTCAAATAAAGAACAGTTGTGGGAATTAGTGAAAGAAGCGTGGAAAAATATTCCATGTCAGAGACTTGTTGACTCTATGCAATAACGGTGCTTACCAGTCATTAAAAATAAGGATTATTCTACCATTATTTAGTTTAATTACTAAAAATATTATTTTAGAACACCAACTTTAGTGAATCTATTTTTTTGAACGGGAAAAATTGCTAATTTGAACAATATTGATGAATACAGTTTATTTAGTTTCGATGTTTTGAAGTTAAATCTTTTTTATGTTACTTATGTTATAATTTTACCAAAATAAAAATTAGTAATCGCGTTTTTTAATGTTTTCTTGGTCTCAAACATGTTAGATCATGGTGAATCTGTTTTTTTCAACAATTTTTAGTTTAGTTTAATTTTTAGTGTTTTTGTTCAAGCCATTGGTTGAAAATAATTAAAAAAGAATTCAGAAAGAGTCTAAAACAGCTTTTAGACTACATATAGATCAGCCAAAGCGTGGTGGTGGTAATCACAATGATGAAGAGAATATTTTTAGGCAGTACATTTCAACAAAAATAACAAGGATATATGTCGATCTAAAAGAAAGAAAGAAAGAGCGAAACGCTTCGTACAAAATTATTATTATCGCCAACGCGACACGAATTGTTGATTCATAGTTGGGAAGTAGTTCAGAATGTTAAATTACCTGTCGGTTCTTTGTCTGAATAAGCGTAAGAACCTATTAATAAAATATTTAAAAAGTCCAAGAGCATAGCGGAAGGATATGAAGTATAATTGTCATTTCGTAAATTATCTTAATTTTTTTTTAATAAATTCAAACCCTTCCGGCTATTTGCAAGACTCTAATGACAAAACAAGTAGTTGTGTCTATGGAAGCAAAATGTGTTTTCCTTTTATCATCTGATAAGATAGATTTCAACTTAATCGGTGACGAAGATACTGGTGAACCGTGTTGTCATATTGAAAGGTTTATCTTGTTTTGCTAGTTTTTTAAGATGCAGAAAAGTTTTCCAATTTTTATCCTAAAAAAAGTTTTTTTCAAAATCTGTGTAGTTTAGATAAATTAATGTATTTATTTGCTTAAATCAACAACCTAGTTACAAAATCTCCGAAAATTCATTTTATTAATAGTTAATATTGACTAAAGACAATGTTTCGGCAAAGCATTTTAGGCGTATGGGGCTATTTACAACGTTTTAAACGTTCCAGCACATCTGTCACAATCGGCAGATCTAAATCCGATATAGGTATATGTTTTAGTTTATTAAAAATTTCTTTAAGAACTTCAAATTACCCTTGAAGTTGAAAGAGATTAATTTGCCAATAATTAAGTTCGTCATTGTATACTAGTATAAAGGCGTAATTTACGTAATTAATTAATGAACTTAATTTTTATATATGTATTAAATACATGTCAATATATATTCTTTGTTTACGTTTTTAAATAAACTAAACTATAGAATACATGCAGTTTTAGTATTCTTTATATTTTTTATTAAACAAACATTTTTTAGCCACAAAAAAGATTTTTTTTCCAAATTTAAAGATTTTCTTGAAAAAAATATGACAACACTGCTGACGAAACACAAAGTGATAGCGAATAAATATAAAATAATTTATCTTACAACCAAAATAAATGTTGTTTTTGATTGATTCATATCAAGACCATGACCTTTCCAATGATAGCCATATCTTATACTTAACCCAGCGGTTTAATTAATTCCAGATATGGTACAATCCTGCTCCACTGTGCATTGTACCAAAAATAAAATGTCATTTGTTTGTAAAACGTTTATTTTATTTTTTATTTTTATGTTATTTTATGTGCTATAAATATACCGATTTTTAAACAAAATTATCTGGCACTCTAACTGCAATATTTGCTACATAAAAGCTAAAAACTCATTTCTGTAGAAGTTATTCTATTGTGATGTCAATGCTACGATAATTTTAATGGATAATTTATCAATCAGATCACCCTGTTAAATATGCCACGAATGTATGTATGCGAACAGTGCTAACACAACTATGTGCAAAATTTGAATTAACTGCAACTGAAGAGTAGGTTATAGAATTTTCTAGAACATTCGAAAGTATTGGTAAAGAAGTATAAGCCGTGAGTCAGTTATAATTTAACGGTGTAAGAATATTTGTGTATTGAGAGTTAAAAAGTGCTATTAATTTCAAATTAATAATTGCAGTGTGTTGTATTTTAATAAAATTGTGGATAAACAGCTGATGTCGTCGCCAGAATACCAAATTAACATTAATTCATGTTGTAGTGTACTTAAATTGATATTAACTTAAAATTGATATTGATGTTGACGACGCCAAATAGAATAAGGGTGATTTTTATAATAACATTATCATTCAATATATATACAATTTAATTAATAATTCTTCGGTATAAGAAATTAATATAACTCGAACTTACTTTGTTTATTTTCGTACCAAATTTTAACAAGCCTGTCATTACGTCCGCATGTCGCAAATAAAGTACCATCTGGACTAAATTCCATATGGTATATTGGTATAGCAGTTTGACATGACCAAATATTTTCCCACGATGTACTGCTTTCTAATGATTCATTTGTAGGGGTTTTGTTATCTCTGTCTCCACCAATGACGAACTTAACACCTAAAAAGATACAAAAAATAAAAATACTGTACCATTTAATCATTAAATTAATAAAATAATTCGAAATTAAACCAATTGTGGACCTAAGAGTGAGTAACAATTTAGTTATTATATAATTTCCGTGAAGTTATATGTTTATTTTAATGTTTATAAATTGAATTATAAAATCAACGCGCAGTGATCCTAATTAAGAGTTTAGAGCGTTCTTTAGGCAATTGGATCTACATTCCGGAACAACCCAACTCTTCGGCCAAAGATAGTCAACGCAGTATCAGGTGTATCCCCCGAATCTCAAATTATTAATTATAGCCGGCATAGAACAAAACCCAGAGCCCGCCTGGTACCGTTTAGTATGACAGCGTGAGCGAACTGATGCCACCTGAGGACCTGTTCATATCTTTCGAGTCACCGTGACTGGAATGCCAATTTCGTCGTGCTTTGCTGTAACTGACAATAGCCGTTAGACACCCAGACGACTATTGTTACTATACCCGGAAGTCATACACGCAAACGGTGTTCAGTGACGATTTGCTATATTTGTAGGACGGAGAGCAGGACTACCATGTTTTCGGAAAATGCAATGAGAGTAACAACTGGTGTCACATGAGAAGGTGCACCAACCCGCGGTCAAATTAGAACCAGGTCCAGGACTTCGTGACCGAATGCTGTTCGTCATTAATTGTGGGAATTACTATCTCGATTGTCTCGCTCACTCAACCGACCGTTCCCAGTCAGCCCCACATCAATTCAAGTCGACCTACCTCGCCACTAAATTCGTGTAAAAAGAGAACCAGATGTAATAGAATTCGTAAGAAGTAATGTTATAATTCCTATTTTGTAGATATTTGTAAATATAACTTAATTTAAAGGATGTTTTAAGGAATTGATAATACTTCTAAATAAATATTTTACAAATTCAATTAATAGCAAATAATAAATCGTTTATGTTTCACATTTTGTTTTTGTTTATTTTTTATTTTTAAATTGTTAAAACAGAAAAAAGCTTACTCTGTAGATTTAAACTTTTTTAATGTTTAACTATCATACAATTTCCTTACAATTATTTGAGACTTACCGCTAGCTTCCTCATCCACATGTTCATTTGATTTCTCTTTCCATAGCTGGATAATAGATCCACCAGTTAGGAGACGTGTCCCTTCCAAATTCCACGAAAGTGTTATAACATGAGAATGACTGGTGAATGCTCCTGTCTGAACCCATCTAAAAAACACAATAGATTTTTATTTATATTTTATTAATTTCCAATTAAATGCCTCAAATGCCAAAGCGATTAACTCCATATAACATTATTTAGAAAAATAAATTTAAATTTTATATAAAACTAGTATAAAAATAAGAAGTATTTTTATCATTTCGTAGAGTTAAAACTTACGCAACTTGTTTTGAATATAATATAGTTTAGGATCAAAACAGTGTTTAGATATTATCTAAAAAATGCATAAAGTAGAAATAGTCGATTTGATATCGTCCACTCAACACTGCGCATCCTATATAGCTAAGCACTCAACTACAATGTCCCGTCAGAATGTACATCGCCCATCTGAACTCGGACTTACTTAGTTTGAGCAGTTCACACCAAGCGAGAAAATGTTTAAAGTTTTGCACCTATTTGGATATTTGTCAGCGCCGTTTATAACTTTTTAAAACTGAAAGCAGATTATGGCACTAAAAATGTTTTGGTCCAACTCAAAAACAAAAATGTCAAAAAAACGCTTATAACTCGATAGCATAAAATGAAAATTATAGTAATTGTAATCAAAAAATTTTAAATAAAATCTTCTTAGATTTCGTAAGATTCACGGTGGTGGTTCTTTAATAATTTTGGGAAGTTTATCTAACAATGAAAAGTAATATAATTATGCAATTCACATAGGGTAGCCAGACATAGTCAATGCTTTCTGAATAACAACTACAAAAATACGTGTTTTTTTTTTTTTTTTTTTTTTTTTTTGTTAAACGTTTTTAAAACACTGATAAAATACATATTTACGATGCAGCTTTAAAGTCCATATGACACTTTCTTTTTTCGACTTTTATTAATCTAAGATTGATAGAGCAATGTAGGTTGAAATATCATACATATCGCTCATTTATTGCAAGTGTCATAACTCAAAAAGCCTGATTTTTTAGTTAAGTATTCTAAAACATTCGGAAAATTGTGGTGTAAATTGTGTGCAAAATTCTTTGAAATTCGTATAAAATTTCAATGTTAAGTAATGGGATATTGAAATTTAAACAAGCTCTCCTGAAATATTTGGTTTTTGAGTTATGACACTGTTGCAATAAATGAACGATATGTAGTAAACTCAATTTGTCTAAAATTGTAACTAAAGCTACGGTCACTTGAGGTTAATATTTGGCGGAAAAAGTGTAATCACTATTTTATAGAAATGTTTGCTTTTCTTTACGTATTTATTTTTTCAAATTAGATTACATACATATTAAAATATCTTAAACCTTCATTGCATTCATCCCTCATCGTGAAAATATTCTATCTTATCTCAATCTAAATAAGGTACAAAGTAAAATAGATGTATATAAATTTTATCCCATATGATAATTATAAAAACAGTTATTATTTTTATTTAGACACATGTTAACACATTTATTACAAAATATTGTTGAATAGCCTTTGCATATCGGATATTTGTATCTGAGTGGCCTACTTTTGGCCAATGTTCGAAACCATCTGTCGTTATGTCTTTTGGAGGAACAGGAGTGAGTTGCAGAGCCTTTTTTTCTTTTAGATTGCTATTCTTGCTCAATGGAACTGCTGCTTGGACGACCGCGCTTAGTATTCGTCCCTTTATTGCATAGAACGAACGCCAACTCATTTCTAAATTGGGTCAATGTGAGAATATCTTTTTGAAACAAATTTATTTCTTGAGCATTTTTTTATAAATTATCCAAAAATTTATAACTGCCAGATCAAAGAAAATCCGTAAGTACCACTTTTTTGATTTCAACATAACGTGGTAACTTCACAAAAAGCTGTCCATGAGGTCTACACTGACCATGTGTTTATTATATTCATGAAATCTTTTTTATGTGAAAATTTATTGTTGGGTATTCCATATTCTGCACAGTTCCAGCATGAATGCCTTTCATTGCTAAATAATACACTAAGATAGCGACGTATAAAAATTATCAAGATATATGATATGGTTTCGCATTGTTGTAACCTTTCGAGTCAACGAACTATAACATTTCTTTTAGCACCCAGATCTGGTTCATCTGTAACCTTTTTTAAGTTTTCTTGTCCCGACTAAACTTCATACTTATGAGCATAGCTCATCACGTTGCAAAGCACATATTGTGCGGTTTATTGGGAAGATATTGTTTTAAAAAGTGGCCCACCTTTGTGGAGAACGTCTGCTCATCTACAGAAAGCCTTTGGTAAATTGAAAACTATTTCTTTGAGTTGTTTAATTATAGGACAAATTTTGAAAAGTCTGTCATGTTCATAATGTCCTACAGGTTTATAATGTTCGTTGTTGTTAAAATGTAGTAACAATTTTATCTTCTCAAATTTGTTTAACGACATCGTTGATGAAATATGCAGGTTCATATCCATACATTGGTGACCAATATGATCTTGTATTGAGAAATTTCCGCACCGACATATATAATAATATACCAAAAAAACTTACTCATATCTGCCTCAGTATAAGTTGTACATGAGTTAGGATTGCTTTGAATTATATATAAATTTACTTCCTAGACTATTAGATTAATTAAATCCTTGGTAAAAGAAAATGTGCAAAGCATTGATAAGGGGTCTCCAGCTGTGAAACTTATTTGAATTAGAAGAGCTCACCATGAAAGAAATAAAATTCATAATACTTAATATATTTTTTTTTTTCAAACTAATCTTTTGTCTAAAAAATGCAGTTATTGCATAATGATGTAAATTTCTGTCATATTGTTTTTTGAAATATTTATAGGCAATTTGATAAAAAAAAATTTACAAAATATTGCTAAAACATTAAATATTCACCTTCTTTCCACTTATTTTTTATTTTTATTTAACAAATTGCTTCTGAGCCGTTTCAAAAACTACTAAAAATGTTCAAGCTAAATGGAAATGTTTCCATAAAATATTTGTATAAAGTAGGGGTTACGCTTTTGTAATGTTAATCCATGTGATATAATTAATTTTTAATGCGTTTTTATTTGAACAAACAATGTACCTTTTTATTGATTGTACTGCTCATTTATCCTCTATGTACTTTTTGTCTATTAAATATTTGGTTACCCTAAATTCTACCTCACCTAGAACTAAACAGTGGCTTGGATAAAGAAATATTGAGGTTTTGGACTGGTCTATCCGGTCCAGGTACAAGTAAAAAAACTTCTGGGGTGCAATGTCACGCTAAATTATTTTAAAATCGCAATCAAGACAGAGCAGTCAAAGATTTTCCTTAAAATTTTAAAAACATAGTAAGTTCAATGAAAACAGATTTTCGGTGTAGTATATGTACATTACAAAAGAATCGTCCAGATTGGGCAAATATTTTACACACAACTTACCATGGTAAAAAAGTGTCTTATTTTGGATAATAATTTATTTATTTATTTTGTGTGAACTTATATATTTATGTATATATGTGAGATGCAAATTACGTTCATTACAAAAAATTTAAAAATCGAGATAAACACTGATTTTAGTAGTTCTTTTGGAGTTTTATAACAAGCAATAATTTTTCAACTCTTGAGTTTTTCAAGAACGCGGTAACATCTAAGAACTTAAAGTATTCCACTAATTTGGCCCATTTAATCAGACGCTGCATGCTTTTTGCTTTAATCGAAATTTCTGTTAACGTGGAACGAACGAGTTTTGCACTACACCTACTCATACATATGTACATATATATATATATATACAAGACTGTGAATTGGCTAATTATATATATATATATATATATATATATATATATATATATATATATATATATATATATATAATTAGCCAATTCACAGTCTTGTAAAGACATAGATTGAAAAATTATATTTGAGGGCAAATAGCACAGTTGTGAGCAGCATAAATTCTAATTAAAATTAAAATTTAAAAAAACGAAAATTTTATTATTTTTTCTAAATAAATATAAAAGAACAATTAAAATGCCTAGCAAAACTGAAAAAAAAATATAGAATCAGAAAAAAATATATAGAATAAAAAAATGAAATTATAGCTATTTGCACCCTCCATACTGCCAGCTCCTGTTGATTCTTAATTCTTCCAAAGCTTTATCTTTATTATACAATATAGACATACATACATATATATATACATTCATATACATACACAGTCAGAGACTAAAGTTTAAATACATCTCAAAAACTTTGAGTTTTAAGAAAACTAAAAGTATGTATTACCAAAATTGTAAGTACATATTTTTAATAACCTTCATAAATAAGTTAAAACTAAAACAACAAATATTAACTTCATCACAAATATAACGGTAATTTTTATAAATAAAAATGTACGGGCCAAAAGTTTTAAATACACCTTGAAGTAGGCATTATTATTTCTAAGCAAATACCAATGCAACAACAACAAAAATTTTCCGTTTTAGATGCCGATATTTCTTACCAGGCTTCTTTGAAATGCTCTTTTAGTGAATCCTTGTTTGTAAATGCATTGTTTTCCAATTTTCGCCTCATTAAATTCCAAATATACACGATAGAGTTTGTCTGGTGGTTTGAGAAGGCGATAAGTGCTACCGCGGAACATCATTTAGAAGCCATTCGTTAACAGAGTTTGCAATGTGCATTGTTGTACCGTTGATACTGGTGCATTACACCATCCATATAGCCAAAACTCCCAACTATATGTGCTCCGTTGCTCCTCCAACAATCACATTGCTACCCCTATGTATCTGTGAATTAAATATTCTGCTCGAAGGGCAGTTTTGGTTTTCCTTCAAACTTCTGCACGACAACCCTTTAAAAACAAGTTTAATTTACATTAGTCTATGAAGAAATGTTGATATAGTGTACTTTTGCCCTTTGTATTCCGTAGATAAAGACGACACCGTGTGGATAATTCAAAGGCTTATTCAGGAATGAAACATAAAAATCAGTTTAATTTAAAATACAAAGAATAACAAAAAAAAGAATAGAAGAAAACAGAGTAGTAAATATTCGCATTATCAAACAGAGTTGCATTGTATATGAACATTCAATTCCAACACTCCTAATCAATGCTAATATTTATATTATGATTCAAAATAAATATTAATTATTTAACCAAACCTAAAAGTTTTGAAAATCGTTCATGGTTAACCTTCTGCAGATTCTTGGTCAACACATCAACAATCATATAATTAGTGCTGCAGTACTTCAAATCTATCAGCTTCTTCTCATATAAATCCCTGACATGGTGGTATTTAAGGTCTATATGTTTACTACGGGCATGATAGATGGGGTTTTAACCAGTTGTAATGCTCCCATATTGTCACCTTGGATAACAATAACAGTGTTGTTGTGTAATTGCATTTCCTTCAATAACCTTCCTATGTATGTTGCTTTCTTGCCTGCAGAAGATAGTGCCATATACTCAGCCTCAGTGCTTGATAAGGCCACTGATTGTTGTTTGCGACTTTCCCATAAAATTGCGGCACCAGCTAAAAGGAAAATATAACCGGTATATGACTTACGGTCAATAGCATCTCCTCCCCAGTCTGCGTCAACGTAACATCTGATTGGATGGCCAGTTTTACAATATTTTAGCTGCATCTCTTTGGTTCTGCCCAAATATTTTAGCATTTTCTTCAATGTTGTAAAATGCTCTATATGTGGATCTCTGTTCTTTTGAGATAGTTTTGATATAGAGTGCATGATATCAGGCCTGGTACATAAACCAATATACATGAGAGAACCAACTAACGACTGATACTCAATCTGGTCAACTCTTTTGCAATTCTCGTTATTGCATGCAATTTGGAAGTTCGGCTCCAAAGGTGTTGATACTGACGGATAGTTATCCATATTATATCGCTTCAGTAACTGTTCTATGCTAGCCCTTTGACTAATTGCAATTGATCCCGTTGGCCCATCTCTCTCTTTTTCAATGTTCAAAAAATGGTTTACTGGCCCCTTGTCTACTACCTCGAGCCTCTTAGAAATTTCACGTTTTATAAATTTCATATCATTAATATCAGAGCACGCAATTTAACAAAGAGTTCAACTTACGGTTCCACTGGCGGCCTGATTGTTTGAGGCCATATAATGCCTTCTTCAACTTCAATACATGATGTGGTCTGCTCTCGTCAACATATTTTTCGGGCTGTGTAATATAAATGTCGTTATCCAGTTCACTGTTGAGGTATGCTGTGGAAACATCCATTTGGTGTAAGAAAATGTTTCGACATAATCTACTCCATAAACTTGCGAACAGCCTTTCGCTACCAACCTAGCTTTAAATCTTTCGACGTCACCTTCTTTGTTCCTTTTAAGCGAAAACACCCAACGACAACCAATTGCATTTCGTTCCGGATGAAGTTCAACCATGTCCCACGTTCCATTCTTCAAAAGTGCATTATACTCACTCTCCATCGCATTCCACCAAAAACTCGAATATTCGTTCGATAGAGCTGCATTAATGGTTTCGGGAACATTTATATTTTCAGAGCACATTAAATTTACTGTATTGTATATTTTCCTGGGTCTACCTAGTGCACCTGTGCGATTAATTTTGGGTCTTCCGGCTTTCTTTCTTTCAGGTACCTCTTCAAATCCATAAAATTTAATCTTGGGCAACTTCCTAAATATTCATTTTCTTATTATCATTTTGTCTGCCGTTTTCGATAGTATTTCAATATCAACAAATTCACTTGTTTCCTTTTCAATGAAGTAAACGACCCTGCTTACAATTACCTTACCGGTAGCCCCGTCATATAATTTGTAAGCCTTGGCTGTGTCGGAATATCCGGCCAGAATATATTCCTTACCTTTCGGTTCAAACATATCATGCTGTTTCTTATCGAGGGCAATAGCAGTTGACCCAAAGGCTCTTAGATGCTTAACCACTGGTTTACGTCCAAACCAAACTTCATGCGGCGTTACATCACATAATGCTTTCGTAGGGCAGCGATTTCGTAAATATGCAGCCGTATTAATTGCCTCGGCCCAAAGATTTTCAGCAACGCCTTCATCAACCGCCATCTCGACCAACGTGCGGTTGAACCTTTCTGCAACGCCATTTTGTTGGGGTGTATAGGGAACTGTCAACTGCCGGACAATTCCATGTTCCTTAAGGTACTCATCAAATGCTCCATTTACAAATTCAGTGCCGTTGTCACTGCGCAATATTTTAATTTTCCGATCAGTCTGCCGCTCAACCTTGGATTTATAAATTCTTTAAATTTCCCGAACACCTCGGATTTATTCTTAAGAAAGTAAACGAATACATATCGACTCTTTGTCATCGATGAACGTCAACATGTATTTTGCGGCGCCACTGGATGTTGAATTCATGGGACCACAAACATCACTGTGTATTATTTCCAGCAAATCATTGGCTCTGTTCTCCGAATGTTTAAATGGTCTAACACTGCATTTACATTGCAAGCAAACCTTACAGCTCACATTATCAGGGATGGTCAGTTTCACGCCGAAAACCATTTCTTTATTTATCAGTTGTCTCAAGCTGGCAAAATTCATGTGGCCAAAACGTTTGCCCCACTTCATCGCCTCCTCCGTGGTTTCACATGAAAATAAACATTTATTATTATTTACACCATACAAAAATAAACCGCCGACTCTTTTGGCAGTTAACCAAACCTTACCACCTTTTCTTATCAAAGCCTTTGTGTCGTCGAAAGTTACAGTACAACCATTACTTACTGCTTTTGCAACCGAAATAAAATTACATTGCAAACACGAAACATATAGAACCTCCTTCAATGTTAAGTCAAACTCCTTAATGTAAACTTGCTCTTTTCCTTCAGTTTGTATTCTGTTACTACCAGCAATTATAATTTCCTCTTTATGTTCTTCAAACTGATCAAACATGTTGCGGTGGCAACAGAAATGCGCCGACGCGCCGCTGTCCACACACCAAGTGTTATTTCGTAGTTCACAGTCCTTTTCTTTACATTGTGCCGCATAGTGACCAATTCTGCCACAACTAAAACAATTGAAGTTTGATTTTCTTCGAGTATCGTTGTTTTCGTTCGTATTGTTGTTGCTTTTCTTATAACTGTTTCGTTGATTGTATTTTCTACAGAATTTTCTTATTATATTTTTATGATGTTTTACATACACATTTGAGAATTATATTTTTAATCATTTTTCTTATTTTCGATATAATTATTTCTTTAAAATGTTTAATTATTAAACATTTTGTTTAATTATAATGTAATAATTAAAATGTTTAATTATTAAACATTTTGTTTCATTATAATGTAATAATTAAAATGTTTAATAATTAAACATTTTGTTTAATTATTAAACATATTACTATTGCTTTAATTTTTTGTCCTTTACCCATGGTTTTCAAAACAATTTTCAGGAGCAACAATAAAAACGCAACTAAATGAAGTTTTAACTGCTATCAATACTAACCGTGATCAAAATATCGAGTGTAATAATAATAAATCCTGAAGAAATCGAAGCATAATCATAATAATTCAACATGTATTTAAACCTTTGTCCCATGCTTACTTTTGTTTAAGTAATATTTACCGTTATGTTTGCAATATATGTAGTAAAATAGTTTTTGTTGTTCATCCTACACGGTAATAAATGAAACTGCATACAATTTTTTTTTTTTTTTTTTGCTAAATGGTTACTTTTCCTAATTTGGCATCTGTATTTAAACTTTAGTCACTGACATTATATCAAGAGTGACTATAAAGAACAATTTGATGTGTGGTAGTGTTAATGAATTATTGCTGCGTGCGTTGAAGAGAAAAACTAAAAGGCAAACACAACAACACAAACAAACAATTATTAGAAGCAAAACGACATACGTCCACTTCCATTCACATCTATTTCACAACCAAACGAACAATATTTTTTTTATTATCTTGTTATTATCCATGGCACAATAAATAACGTACATGCAGATTTACGACAATTTAAACAATAACAAGAACAACAGTCAATTTGTTTTCGTACTTTTTTTAAACAAGTTCGAATGTGTCAACGACAGCTGATAAGGCATAGGGTTGTCAGACGTTTTGTTGTATCAGTAAATACAGATTTTATATAAAATTGTTTGAACCGATGTATCAAATAAAGGTAATATACTGAATAGTACATATATATAAAATATCATTATTATCTAAACATACATATGTATGTATATACTCTATATATATATATATATATATATATATATATACATATATATATATATATATACATTAATTAATAATAATAATTAATAATGTGTTATAGGAATTAATATATATATATATATATATATATATATATATATATATGTATATATATATATATATATATATATATATATATATATATATATATATTAATTCCTATAACATATTATTAATTATTAATTATTATTAATTCCTATAACATTCCATGATTCTCTCAGGCAATGAGCTGTTCAGTACTCAACCAGTTACTATTTAATTTTATAATGTAATACCGCTGTTTAAAAAAAAATTTTTTTTCAGATAGTCTGGCCTGGTATTGAACCGAGGTCTTTCTGGTTAATAGGCGGGTGTCTTACCCACCATACCACAGCGGCAGTATTTACCAGAAATTTTATCGAATCTATTCGAAAAAACTTGAAGTTTAAAAAATTTTAAAACTTTTGAGATGGAAGTTCATTTAAGAATTTTGGGAAAATATGCATTTTTTATAACACATTCAGACGTTTTAACTGATTCATTTTTTAGATTATACAGTATGCGAAACCCATATTCGTACACCCGATAAAAATAATAAAATTTAGTATATATAAAAATAATGGTATATTTTGTAACAATTGCAATAATTAATTTTAAAAATTTGTTTAAAATGTTAATAAGTTTTGTCATTACATATTTAACATAGTTTTCAATTAGATACGCACTATTGTTTTATAAACGTACTGATTCTGATTTTTGCAATTTTTAATCTGGCAGCACAGATTTGAACTTTAAAAAGCATGAGCAAAAAATACACATATGTAGACTCGCAAGTACCTTCTTTAGTGTGCCCTGTTATTATCTGTTAATTTTCGTTCGGTTCAGCGTTGCCGTTTTTGTTTATTTTTAACCAAAATTGGTTATTTTTGTCTTTGATGTGTAGATGTGTACTTTTTTCTACTTTGGTTACTTTTTCCGCAAAGTAATATAAAAAATTATTTTTACGTTAAATGGTTGGAGCAATAAATTTTTTTCTTTAAAAATTAGAGAAAAAAAACAAATAGATTTATTAAAAAAAATAGTAGAATTTCTAGACATAATATTTCAAAATTTATTTGATTAGAAACACATAACATAAATGTACTTTATTTTTTCGCTATCTTTGAAATTTTCTTGATTGTACCTAAATTTATCGGAAAAATAAAAAAGGGGAGCGAAGATTATGTAAATAGGACAACGGCGGCAACGTGTCCATATGCCTTATGTGCTATCGTGCAGGATTCGGTAAAAATTCATCCATATTTTAATATAGACTTATAAACCATTGCACAATGGGCGGAATTGTATTGAATTAGTGGTCAAAAATGAGATATCGAGAAACAAATTGAATTGAACATTAAATGGTCAGGATTAAAATTTCTGGTTATTTTTTATCCAATTTGGTTACTTTTTCGTTGAAATTTAGTTAGAAAAAATTAAAAGCTGTGGCAACACTCATTCGGTTATATAATATACGCTGTAGATAGAAATCTGCGTTTATCAAGCGAATACATTTCTTTACCCAATTCATTCAAAAATTTCAATTTTAGATTTTTTCCACGCTATTTTATATAGGAACGTCGTATTTTTTGATTTATTAAAATATTATGTTTAGTTATGAATAAAAGGTTTTTAGATTTAAAAATATGTATATTTTGTTTTGTTTTCAATATGTAAATATGAAAAAGGTGTTGCCAGATTGCTAATTTTTCGACTTCAAATTTTGAACGATTTTTTAACAACAAAATATTTTTAAACACTTCTAACACAGAATGCAATTTTCTTATATAACTGACCATGTCGCTTTAACAATGTAATGTTTCCTTAAGGATCCTCCACAAAACAATGAAAAAATTGACTTAAAAATTGGATAACGATACCATACGACTTTTTTTAATTTTATCTTGTAGCCCTATAAATACTCTCATCTGCACTCTCGATTTATACAGGCATAAAATGCAAAGCTTTCCATCATTGGCAAGTGTGAATTTTTTAGAATAAATCATACCACCCTCTTAGAGAGGCCTCAAGTCCTATTAGGAGCTATGTAGTTAGTCTCGCCGCAATTAGTGCTCTCGACTTACATGCCCCTGTATGTGCGCCGTCGATTTTGTTAGATAAATGGGCACTAAGCAGAATAGAACACAGGTGGACCAATATCACCACTTCTATAATATCCAAAATACTTTGGCCTTCTCTTTCTATGGGAAGGACTAGGTATCTTCTTAGGTTTGGAAGGAGGTCGATCTGGCACTGGAAAATCAAAACATAATTCTCACAGTACAATTTTAAAAACTGCAAGTTATGGTACAGGGTTGTATATCCAACAAAGGAGTTGATATAGTGACCAAAGATGTTGATCTTGATATTTCAAAAAATAAATTGATCGCCAGCGTTCAAAAAACTGATTTAATTGACACTAAAAATACGAATGTCTACAAATATTGCCATAATAATGGATTCAAGCATTAATTTTATTCATGCTTTATTAACTCGATTATTCATACTTTTTCAGCACGAAATATAATCTTGTACACGGCCCTGAAAACAAATTAGGGAATTTTCTAGCTGGTTTGCCTTTAAAACTATGGACACACCACAATGTTGAGACCCGTATTCCCAGTGGGGTATTTGATGCTTAAAGTGGGAATCAATTCGGGACGCCTTTCACAAGAACACAATTCAATAGCTTTCGATCTATTTTAGTTAGAAATAATAAAACTAAAATTGAAAACGAGAAGAACAACTATGTAAATAAGAAAATAAATAATGCGAAAGACCAAAAGCAAATGTGGAAGGAGATTAAATACTTTGTCTTTAAGAAAAACATAGCTGTGATAAAAACTGTGATATTTAATGGAATAGAATATAATAACGAGTACCAGATTGTCACTCAATTTAATGAATACTTTGTAAATCGTATTAAATCAATTAACGATACAATAGAAAATGTGCAATATATAAACAATATATCTATGATAACAAATAGGTTTAAATTCCGTGCAATAACGAACCAAGAAATTAAAAATATTTGTAAGGACATGAAAAATAAACCAGACTTTGAAAATATTACAATTAAGCTTATTATCGATAATTGGAATATATTGGGAACGAAAATATGTGATATAATTAATACATCCATGAGTTTTCCCTAATAACTGGAAATATTTAATGATATTACCTGTTGAAAAAATTTCAAGAACAAACAAATGTGGAGAATTCCGCCCAATAAATATGTTAAAAACGTGCGAGAAGATAATGGAGAAAATTATTAAAGATCAACTTGAAGAATACATGGAGCAAAATAACTTGTTTTCTAAATTTCAGTCAGGATTTAGGAGGAAATTTTTATGCGAAACAATCGCAAATTTTCTTATGAACAGATGAAAATTTATAGATAAAAAAAGATAATGGCATTATTTTTAGATTTTAAAAGAGCATTTGAGACCATAGATAGACAAATATTGCTTCGGAAACTATATATGTATGGTGTTATGGGAAAAGAATTGGAATGGTATAGATCATATCTTACGAACAGGAAACAAATCACAAAAGTTAATGATATGAAATCAAAAGAAATAAATAATGAATTTGGAGTACAACAAGGATCTATTTTCGGCGCATTGCTATTTATAATATACATTAATGATATGCCAAATATTCTCTAAAAGTGTGAAATTATATTATATGCTGATGACACATTAATATATGCAGAAGGTGATACAGATGAACAGTGTAGGCTAAATATATTGTATAACAATTGGCTTAAAATGAATAAATTAAAACTGAACGAAAATAAAACCAAGTTACTTGAAATAAATATAAGTAGTGACTCGACGATAATCGGAAAAAATTGGTTTCTTAAAGCGGATTAGAAATAAAATATCGATAATTACTGCGATCAACATTTATAACACAATGATAAAACCGCATTTTGAATATGGCTCTACAATTTTATACACCTGCTGCACGGAAACACATATACAAAGACTGCAAAAGCTTCAAAATAAAGCAGCGAGATCGATACTAAAATACAACGTATACGCTCCCATTCAACTTATGCTGAACACGCTAAAGTGGTTGAAATTAAGCAAAGGCTCTAAATACTTTAAAGTATATCCAGAAAATGAAAATGGGAGACGCGACGGAGTATCTGATTAACTTGGATATGTGGGAAAGGTACAACCATATTATCTCAGAAATACTGGAAATTTCCGCTTGCCAAAAGCAACAAATAATAATAAATAATAAATATTGGCAAGTCTAAAATATATATCCTCATACGATTGTTCTCTTGTACATATTCGCGAAAATTTTTCTCTAACATTTTTTAAGTCGCTATTTTGAGCTTATGGAAGCTCTTCTGACAACTGTCCCATAGGTAATAAGGCATGATTTATTATTCCTGGTCCAAGAATTAAATATTTGTGATACATTTTCACAAAATATTTAGCTGGTTTATTTTTCATGTCCTTACAAATATTTTTAATTTCTTGGTTCGTTATTGCACGGAATTTAAATCTATTTGTTATCACAGATATATTGTTTATATATTGCACATTTTCTATTGTATCGTTAATTGATTTAATACGATTTACAAAGTATTCATTAAATTGAGTGACAATCTGGTACTCGTTATTATATTCTATTCCATTAAATATCACAGTTTTTATCACAGCTATGTTTTTCTTAAAGACAAAGTATTTAATCTCCTTCCACATTTGCTTTTGGTCTTTCGCATTATTTATTTTCTTATTTACATAGTTGTTCTTCTCGTTTTCAATTTTAGTTTTATTATGTTTCTAATTATTTTATAATTATTCCATGCTACGTCATTATTTTCCAATTTAGTAATTTGGTCACAATGTTTTCATCATTCATTTTCTTCTTAATTGTAAATTTGCTAATAGTATTTTTAATAGCTAGGTCAAAGTTATCAACTTTCCTATCTAAATCATTATCCTCATAATCCCGTAATATTGCAGAAATTTCCCTATTAAATAGTGCTTTATCATATCTAAATATTTCAATTTCTTTTCAGCTTATTTTATCTTGCTGACAGGCTATCTTTATTTTAATATCTATTGCTTCATGATCAGTTATTTTGTTTGAATTGACAATGGTTTCCGAAATGTTTCCTCAGTGTTCGTTATCATATAATCAATTATCGTTTTCGTGTTCGCTGCTATTCTCGTATTCTCATCAATTATTGGTTTAAGTCCTTTATCATGAAATACACATTTTAAACTGTTTTTATATGTACCTTCCTTACTCCTTACTCTATATTGCAATCACCAGCTATTATCATATCATATTGGACTTCGCATAATTCCTCTAGTAACTCTTCAAAAACTTGACAAAATTCTAATTCACTACTGCTTGATGATCTATATACAGCTGCCATTACAAATTTTTTGCTAATAATTGTTATCAGGTACGCACTACTAATCCAATAGTTATAACTCGAAAACTTTTCTCCAATTTTAATCACTTTAAATTGTTCCTTAAAATAAATAAAAACTCCGCCTATATCTATATCTTGTGTTATATGTGTTTTCGATATGAGGAGGTTAAAAGAAAAAAGGTAATAATTTTCCACAAGAAGTGCTGAGCTTATTAATATTTCAACAAAATCCAGAAAATCTTCAATATAGTGATAATGTTGATGTTGATGGCAATGGTAGTCATAAGTCCTATGATACTGAATAGTCTTTTTCATATACTATAATATTTTTATTATGTGAAAAATAAATATATTGAGAAAATAAAAATAAAAAAGGGAAGAAAACTAAAAATTTCCACTAAAGTATGTTAAAAATCTATTTATTTATACATTTCTAACTAAAATAGATCGAAAGCTATTGAATTGTGTTCTTGTGAAAGGCGCAAACACCCGAAAAATGTCAATGCCACTTGAAACTATTACTATTATTACGAGAATTCGCTTTATTAAATTGACGTCGTTTGTTATTAGTGCCAAAATGTCTGCATATTGGAAGAAATGCCTTGCATTATTGCTATCATTGGAATTTTCAAATCCGGGTTTTGGCTGATCAATAACCAACAACATTTGACGCCTAAATTCACTTTGGATGCGGGCTTTGTTAATTGAAACAATTTTCTTTTCATCTTCAGAACTAGCGTGCCACTTCATTATTGGAAGTTTATACGATAAATGAAGAAGCCAATCCATCTATGAAGGATAGAAAGGTCGGGTTTTTACTGACTTAAAATAATATTAAAGTTATTTAGAAAAGGACCCGAATGGCCACGTGATTCGTAAAAATACTCTGTCATAATTTACAGCAAGTAGTTTTAATACATATGTATTTCATGTATCTATAAACATAAATCGATTTATTTTTAAAAGGAGCAAATATGAGCAAGATTTTTTTCACCAGTAGTTGATGGAATGTTTGTATTTTTAGGAAAAATTAAAAATTTCGCTTAACTCACTACTTTAAGTCCACATATTTCGCAGAAATTTAGCCTCTATTTCAAAAAACATATAAAATGTGTACATTGACTAAACATAAAATAAAAAACGCAAAAATAATCTCACTAGCTTGAAGTAATTGGTTTCATTACTACTTTTTACATTATCCTTAAAAAATTGTTAGAAATTTCACTTTGAAAAGTAAAAAATCTCTGTTTTTACTTTTATTTAAAAGGCACAAAAGAACTTACTTTGGAAGAACTTAGCAGCATAACGGAAAATGATACAAAAAATATTTGTATGCCTAGTGATATAGAATGTTATCTGCTTTAACGTGATATAAGATTTTTTACTGTTTTCTTAAATATATTTTTTTAAAATTAATTCCCACTTTCGGTATCAAATACCCCAACGTGTGAAGTCTCGAAGCCCTTAAGAGGCATAGTAACACGATGTCAAAAAAAAAAAAAAAAATATGTGAAGAATTTGTTGTTGGAATTCTCAAATGAATATAAGATTTTAACTTTTTTTCTACTTTGAAAGGATTTTGTTTTATAAACTGTATATATGACATATAATAAGACATATTGCAGAAGGTCTGTCAACTGCGTTAAATGTGGATTAGGTCGTTTATCTGTCGACTGTACGTAAGGTAAATATATGCACCATGATGTGTTATTGTAATTGCTTGCAAAACCATTCAGCGAGTTATAAAGGCTGTATTGTCTACATGCAACTTTTAAAGAAAGATAAACAGTTCAACATATTTATAATTACAATAACGAAGAGGATATTTAAACAAATATACGTTTGAACTAAATTTAAACCAAAATAATGTATCCTATTCAGAGGTAGTAAATATAAACAAAATTCATTTTAAAAGCTAAAGAACTTAACACGAAATCAAATTGAATTAACCAACAAGCTATTAAATATGATGACGGTTTTAATTGCTAAACTATGCAATATGGAATGCTATCGGGCCTTCTAAACACTCAAAGGAAGTTTAATTATTCCTGAAACTACATCATACCGGTATTATGTTAGTGTCAGAGGTACACTTTATTTATTTTTCAAACAAAGAGGATACGAAGAAATAACGGCAAACCACTTGAATATGAACTCTTATACTTTAAATACATAGACGACAATAAGCAGCAAGTTGTTGATGACAGCATTGTTATGTTATCGAGTTCATAAATTTTTTTTTCGCAGCAGCAGAAATAAAATTAGGTTTCAATGCCATCGGTTTTATTTGTCATAAAAATATATTTTTACAAGGTGACACTCAAGCTTTTAAAATCCACCAGAATAAAATCGCTCTTTTAAAATATTACTTAAAAATATAAAAATTAATGAAATTATGTGTTTAAAACATTATAATTATTAACATAAATATTGATTGATAACAATATTTTCATTTTATACTGTTGTTTTCTGAAAAATAGAAAAATGATATTTTTTGGTTTTGTAATTCAAAATTTTATATTGTATTGATCAATAATTTTTGTTTTGTTGCCTAAAAAATATAAATTATTTTATGCTTAGCAGCACCAGCCAAAGAATGTTGTCTAGGCTTTTGCTGTGTTGTCTTTAAAATAATTGTTTTCATATAAACGTATGTATTCTAATTTTGACATTTTGTTGTGTGCTGCTCGCAGTCAGCTATGTGTTTAATGCTTTAGATGAAACTAGAGGTAATCCCTCCTGCGTTGCAAAATTCCATATATTTTTTTAAACGATGGTTTGTATTGACTGCCAAGCTATTTAAACCAAATTTAGAAACTTCAACTCTAACCATCCTCAAGATATTCAAAAATCATTATTTAGTTTGTATGGGAGGTACCATGTCTACTTAGCCGATTCCAAATTCAGAACCTTCCATTCTAACCGTTCTCTAGATATACAAACATCAATACTTTATTTGTATGGAAGAGGCCACACACACTTATTCAATTTCGCCCATACTTCGACTGATGATGTGTATTAACTACTAAATTATTTAGACCAAATTCAGAACCTTCCACTATTACCGTTCCAAAGATATACAAAATCAATATTTACTTTATATGGGAGGCGCAACTCCCACTTATACAATTCGGCCCAATTTTTGACTGCTGATTTGTATTGACCACAAAGTTATTTGGGCCAAATTCAGAGACTGACTATTTACGTTTTAAAGATATAGACATATAAGTACAAATTTTATATGGCCGTGGTACCGCTCAGTTAAACAGTAGTGAAGTCTCACACCAAATGAAAGCTTTGTACGTATGCTTTTTATATACACAATTCTAAAAAATTTCGTTATCAAGTAAAACTTATGCAACACAAAGGGGTTCAGTCTAACGTCAATAACTCGGGAACCAATGGACGTACAAAAACCGCATATACATAAAAATCTTCGTATTAACTGCACCTTTCGTTGAATTTCAGAGAACATCAATTACAATGCATTTTATAGTTCTCTTTTATAGTGTTACGTTGTTACCTTTTTAAAAAACGTGTTTTTATGAGGTCGTAGATTGTAGGTTAAATAAAATAAATTTTATGTTTGGTTTTAATTCAAAATCCTTTATTCAACACAGTTATGTGCACCACTGCTTGTAATCTTTTTACAAGAAATAACAATTTTTATTCTTAATTACTCTGTCTGTTTACAACTTTGTAAACAACAACAATTACTCGACAGATCTTTCTTCCTAACGTCTTTCAACCCGATCGTAGTTATAACTTAGGTTCGATCACAACCTTTTCAACCAGAGGTTATCCACACTTAACTCTCTTTACTGAGTTAGCTCCAACTAAATTGGTTTTTACTTCACTACTAGCTTCACGAGTTTACTCCTTATTAACTCTCTTCACACCAATAACACATTCGCTGAGTTAACTTTACTTAAACTGATCGTTGTTCGCATCGATGTGCTTTTTATATGGCTGAGTAAACAATACATCGAAAGCTCTCGAACTTCTGGATATTTCAGGTAGATTCCATTAATGTTTGTTGTTGTAGATTTAGTTATTTGTAAACAGCATGTATAGTTGTTCCTGCAGCTTTTGTTTATTTTAGCGAAGTAATAAACGCAGAGGTTCTCAGTCTAATTTTTGTAACAATAGATATAAGAAGCATATTTTCAAGCGGCATGCATTAGAGGTACATGTGATTTTAATTGTATTTCTTTTTATGCAATATATTTCCACTCCGATTTGCTGTAAAATACCCTGAATTTCAAAGCTTTTTTAATAGATTGGGACCAAGATTTTTCGTTGCGGGTAATTTTAATGCTAGACATCCATGGTGAGGTTCAATATTAATAAATTCCAAGGTAGTGCGTTTTACAAATGCTTAGTAACTACTAAATATTCTGTTCTCTCTACAGAAAATCCAACATATTGCCCTACAGAACTAAGAAAAATACCTGATGTCTTGGAATATACTGTCTTCTTTCTAGTCAACTTTTTAATATGGTAGATATTGATGCAGTTAGCTCTGACCACACACCTCTTATAGTTACTTTTAATACTACTTTTGTGTCGAATAAAACAAGGGAAAATATAATAAACAGTAAGATTGATTTAAATCTTTCACCACTTGGACTCAAAGGCATATAAATCTCTTTAAAATCTTAAGAAGAAGCAGACGATGCGGTTGAAACGTTTAATTATGTAATTCATAAAGCAGGATTTTTATCAACTCCAAAATCTATTATTCAACGTAACCCCAATAAAACTCTATTGACCTCTGGAATCAGGGAAATTTTAGCTAGAAAGAGATGGCTTAAAAAAATATGGCAAACTAGTAGAAATCCCTATGACAAACGTATCTTTAATAAAGCTGACCTTCAAATTGCTCTTTACGAAATGAAAAATGATCGGATTGGTGACTATCTCAGGAATCTTAACACTGACAAAGTAAAAAATAATGAGTTTTCTCTGGGAAATGTACAAGATATATTAAAAGACCTATGAAAAGAATTGTTTCGCTAAAATACATAAACAGCGTATGGTGCAAAACTGATAAGCCTCATGTGAACACGAATTCTTTCGCTGTCGAATTTAATGGATTTTTGAATAGCCATTAACCACCTATGGGCTGGACAATAAAACATATAACTCCCAATGAAGTTAGAGATGAAATTAGAAAACTTGACTGTAAAAAGTCCACTGGTTATGACAGCATAAGTGTCTGAATTACTGCTCAAAAAGGTATTCATTCTATATCTGACATTTATTAATAACTCTATGTTAAGATTAACTTACTTTCCCTCGTAATGAAAGTGTGCAGAGATTCTAATGGTAAATAACAAGCCTGAAAACAATCTAAGATCCTATAGACCAATAAGTTTACTGGCTTTATTCTCCAAAATATTTGAAAACAATTTTATGAAAAGATAACTTACCTGTTTTAGAAAAGTCTAACATCATTCCTAACCACCAATTTGGTTTCAGGGACAAACATGGAACTTCAGAACAATGCCATCCTATCTTTGGGTTCATAAGATACATTAAAAACTCAAAAATATTGCTCAGAAGTGTTCCTAGACGTAAAGCAAGTTTTTGACAGAGTATGGTATACTGGGTTATTTATAAACTGAAAAATTTACTTGCAACTCCGTTTTATTTACTCTTAAAATCTTATCTCACAGAACGAAGTTTTTATGTGAAAGTAAATTGCACTTTTTCCCAAATATACAATATTAAAGTAGGTGTCCCTCAGTGAAGCTTACTTGGGCCAACACTATACACTTCTATCACCTCACATATTCTGATTATCGAAAACGTGTTAGTTGAAACCTACGCAAATGATACTGCTACTTTTTGCATCTGATATACCAAATACCGTATCAAATCTTCATCAAACTGAACTAAATATATTATTATTATTCATTTATTTAATCTAAAAATAAACTCTTAAACTAAAATACATTTGAGAGTACTGGCTACATAGGCCATCAGCTCTGAAATAATATGAAAATTATGAAATAATTATGAAATAATTACAAATATACATATTTTATATACGGAGATTAGTTGTTTTGATGAATTTGTATATTCTATTAATATTTGTGGATGATGGCTCCCTGAGAAGATCGGCAGCTGGGATGTTCTCAAGTATTATGTTTCTACGGGCACAAAAAATTTGGCATTCAGATAGGATGTGTTTGACTGTAAGGTTACTTTTACATTGAATACATTGAGTTATAAGTGAGATTGTTTTCCGATTATTCCAGTCTTTTTACTGTTTATTGCAAAATGTATGGCTTATAAATAGCACAGGATTCCGCTGTGAAAATCGGCGAATGTTCGTGGAGTACCCATGAAACTAGATTTTTTCTTCTTTCGTCCACAACTGCATAAGCAGGCAAAAGGTCTGGTAATTTTGTACCGTCTGTGAACATAAAACTCCTGCCATTATTTTTTAGTCTTGTCTTAAACTCAGATAACAGGGAACGGAAATCGTTTTGTGTGTATTATATTTATTGAAATGGGAAAGAGTAAGATCCAGGCAAGACGTGTTGAATTTCCAAGCGGCTTTGTTTGACTGTTTTTTATGAAAGGTTACAGGTACGTTCAACTCAGTTACCAAGGCAAACGATTCAGATAAAGCACATATAGATCTCATATGAAGTTTAGCATTTATAGCGGATTTAACTGTTGGTCAATAATTGAACTACTGGTGTTTGGAAATTATGAAGGATTCTGGCCTTTGAGTGAAATTACATAATCTCTATGGAGGGGAAGTTTGTCTCTACAAGTTGATGATTGGAGTTGTTCTAAAAGCGAATATAGAAGCTCTGACTGCTTGATGATAGATGGGATTGATTATGTTGATATTTGTTTTGCTGCTAGGGCCAAAGATAAATAGACAGACTGTAGTCGATCTTACTTAGTAAAAAAATCTAGTGAGGTAGGAGAGCTTATTTATATGGGTATGGCTTTTATATGCAAGGTATTTTATGATTTTGACTCTGGATATTAATGCATTTTATAGTTGCAATAGATGTTTTTTCCATGTGTAGTTTATTGAGAAGATTAATCCGAGAACTCTTAGCATTACCACGTTTTATACATGATGGTAGTCAATCTTAATCATGTGGGTGTCGGAGACACAAAATGCTTCCAGCAAATGTGTACTTTTTTTGTTTTCTTAATGGAAATTTTTGCTCAAGAGTATGTGGTATATTTATCAAAGCCAAACAATACTTTACCTAAAATTTTAGCAGTTTCCTCGTTGGTGTTCCTTTTACATTAAATATACAGATCATCTGCATAGACAGTGAATGACGAAAGGATGTTTAATTACGATCTTGCTTATTACATTAGAAGCAATTTGGAACAATATAACTGAGAGTGGTGATCCCAGAGGTTTACCATAGTGTAGGTTAAAATATTTCGACATGTGGCCATTAATTATGATTTTAAATCGTCATTTTGATAGAAAAGACTTTAAATAATTGAGGGTCTTAGGTCTCACTGACCATGACTTTAAAATGCGCAGTATAGCGTGGGGACCGATCCTATCAAACGACTTCTCGAAGTCTATTGATACATTGTATCTCTGAGATAGCGCTTTAGTAATATAATGGTCAAAGTGCAGATCTTTGTCTCACCCTTTATTGGCTTTAAAGGCAATTTATTCGATTGCAACAACGGGATAAACACAATAATTACGAGCTTCCATGAATAAGGTATGACTCCGCTGTTAAAGAAGGTGTTGTAGATATTCAGCAATATTTTCCTGTTCATTAATGTGAGATTTTTGACCATGTGATAAGCGATCGGACCCGGATAATGTCGCCTTGACTTTCCTGAGACAATTGTCAAGCTCAAGCATGGTGATCGGTTCTTCCATGAGATGTGCGTCTTTGTCCATAGTGGTATCTACATTAGGGAACGGTGAGTTCTGGGCGGACCTGAATAGAGTAGGGAAGTTTTCATCGAAGGCGTAATTAGCCTCTCCATTCCCGAAATGGTCTACATTAAGAAGTGGGTCGATAAGGATGTTGTTATGTGTACATATAGCTTTTATCTGAGAATAGGTACACTTCGTGTAAATTTGTTGTTTTTTTTCTAATTTTGTGCCATAGTTGAGACCCTGTTGATCGTTTTGAAAATGTTTGATCGTTTTTGAAGCAAAAGCGTTTCGCTTTCTATTTCGTATCTAAACTTAGCGCTATGTTTCACATATAATAGAAGATTGTTCTGCATGGGTTTCAGTTTGAACCGTTCCTATGCTTCCATTTCCTGAATACGTTAACTTTGTAGTGATTAATTCCACCAAGGGATTAGGGGTCTTTTAAGTTTCGGACGAGCGTTAGCCTGGGGTATGTGAAGATTAGCCGATATGCGAATAGCTCTAGTTATCATAGCAGCGTCTTTGTTACTCAATGATGATAAAGTACGTTTGAACAATTCACTTTCTGCTTTTTTAGAGAAGCTAGGCCAATCAGCATCTTGAACTAAATTTTTTTTGACCTTTTTTGAAGATTTTTGCATGTCTGAGAGTTTAATGGAAATTTTAATAGGAAAATATCGCTGCCATGTAGATCATTGAGAGTAGAACAGGTAGTTATAGAAAGTAGACTTTACGAACAAAATGATTTCTATGTTGAAGAAAGTACTATGTGTTGAAAAATGGGTTAGGCTCCCATCATTCAGCAAGCGTAGTATACTATCAGTTATTAAATTTTTTAACTGTAATCCTCTGCAACAACAAGATTCTGTCTACAACAAGATTCCCAAATCTTATTCCAACCAATGACCGATCGACAACGACTACAAGAGGGAGTTGAAGGAGGCTAATACATTCGATAACTCGAGAACCGATATGTCCTGTTTTGAAGGGATGTAGAAAGAGTTTGGTGTTTAAGGTTATTTCAACGGCATCGATTTGGTAGGTGGAAGTAATATCAAGTCGTTTGTGTTGAATTCCCGATTTAATAAATATGCCTGTACTTTGCTTTGATGTTGTGATTTAAGTTGAGTTCATGAAGTAACTGGTGTAGTTTGTTGGTGTAATAGGAGTGAAGTGATGGACACAGTGGGTTTCCTCTAAAGAGATAACGCTGGGATCATGATCCCCTATGAGTAGCTGAAGATCAGAAAAATTGTCTTTGAAGACTCATCTTCACTCAACGTATCATTGTTTATTGCAGGTGATGTGTTTGATGTATTATATTTGTCTGTTCATGTTGCTGTTTTTGATAAATTAATTTTTTCTGGTGACAGGTATTATAAGTGTTGAATTAATTATATGATTACAGCTGGAATTAAGTATCCATATTTTTTCCATGTCTATTGTGTTTTAAGTAATTTTTGCTGGAGGGTAAGATTTTGTTTCGGTTTCCTCATTTTTTTCCAGGATAATTATGCTGAGCGTGTTGTCAGTGAATTTGTAAATTTTTGTTTATTTGTAGTAATTATTGTCTAAGTTAGGTTTTGAACTGAATATAATTGAAGCTTGTTTAAACAAATGGAACATTAAAGTCAATAGATATAAATCCACACATGACACCTTTTCTTTATGACGGGGTAACTGCCCTGAAATACGTCTGGATAATATACTAATACCTCAAAGTGACTGCGTAAAATATTTAGGAATGCATATTGACAGAAGGTTAACATGGAAAATTCACATTAAGGCGAAAAAGCAACAATTACATATAAAAACGAAAGTGCTATTTTGGCTTCTATGCCCAAAATCTCGTTTAAATTTGCGATTCAAAGTATGATATATTTTAAAACCAGTTTAGACATATGGAATACAACTTTTGGAAACTGCCAGCAATACTAATATGGAAATACTGCAGAGGTACCAGTCAAAAACTCTAAGGTTTATTGTCAACTTTCTCTGGTTTGTGTCGAACTAATTCCACAATGATCTTTCCATTCCAAAGGTTTTTGATGAAATAAAAAAAATTTAGCGGAAACTACTTACAAACGTTAACTCACTGTAACAACCCACTAGCCACTGCTTACCTAGATGATAACAATGAAGTAAACCAACTAAAAAGACATCACGTTTTGGATTTGTCATATTATTATTATTATTATTATTATTATTATTATTATTATTATTATTATTATTATTATTATTATTATTATTATTATTATTATTATTATTATTATTATTATTATTATTATTATTATTATTATTATTATTATTATTATTATTATTATTATTATTATTATTATTATTATTATTATTATTATTATTATTATTATTATTATTATTATTATTATTATTATTATTATTATTATTATTATTATTATTATTATTATTATTATTATTATTATTATTATTATTATTATTATTATTATTATTATTATTATTATTATTATTATTATTATTATTATTATTATTATTATTATTATTATTATTATTATTATTATTATTATTATTATTATTATTATTATTATTATTATTATTATTATTATTATTATTATTATTATTATTATTATTATTATTATTATTATTATTATTATTATTATTATTATTATTATTATTATTATTATTATTATTATTATTATTATTATTATTATTATTATTATTATTATTATTATTATTATTATTATTATTATTATTATTATTATTATTATTATTATTATTATTATTATTATTATTATTATTATTATTATTATTATTATTATTATTATTATTATTATTATTATTATTATTATTATTATTATTATTATTATTATTATTATTATTATTATTATTATTATTATTATTATTATTATTATTATTATTATTATTATTATTATTATTATTATTATTATTATTATTATTATTATTATTATTATTATTATTATTATTATTATTATTATTATTATTATTATTATTATTATTATTATTATTATTATTATTATTATTATTATTATTATTATTATTATTATTATTATTATTATTATTATTATTATTATTATTATTATTATTATTATTATTATTATTATTATTATTATTATTATTATTATTATTATTATTATTATTATTATTATTATTATTATTATTATTATTATTATTATTATTATTATTATTATTATTATTATTATTATTATTATTATTATTATTATTATTATTATTATTATTATTATTATTATTATTATTATTATTATTATTATTATTATTATTATTATTATTATTATTATTATTATTATTATTATTATTATTATTATTATTATTATTATTATTATTATTATTATTATTATTATTATTATTATTATTATTATTATTATTATTATTATTATTATTATTATTATTATTATTATTATTATTATTATTATTATTATTATTATTATTATTATTATTATTATTATTATTATTATTATTATTATTATTATTATTATTATTATTATTATTATTATTATTATTATTATTATTATTATTATTATTATTATTATTATTATTATTATTATTATTATTATTATTATTATTATTATTATTATTATTATTATTATTATTATTATTATTATTATTATTATTATTATTATTATTATTATTATTATTATTATTATTATTATTATTATTATTATTATTATTATTATTATTATTATTATTATTATTATTATTATTATTATTATTATTATTATTATTATTATTATTATTATTATTATTATTATTATTATTATTATTATTATTATTATTATTATTATTATTATTATTATTATTATTATTATTATTATTATTATTATTATTATTATTATTATTATTATTATTATTATTATTATTATTATTATTATTATTATTATTATTATTATTATTATTATTATTATTATTATTATTATTATTATTATTATTATTATTATTATTATTATTATTATTATTATTATTATTATTATTATTATTATTATTATTATTATTATTATTATTATTATTATTATTATTATTATTATTATTATTATTATTATTATTATTATTATTATTATTATTATTATTATTATTATTATTATTATTATTATTATTATTATTATTATTATTATTATTATTATTATTATTATTATTATTATTATTATTATTATTATTATTATTATTATTATTATTATTATTATTATTATTATTATTATTATTATTATTATTATTATTATTATTATTATTATTATTATTATTATTATTATTATTATTATTATTATTATTATTATTATTATTATTATTATTATTATTATTATTATTATTATTATTATTATTATTATTATTATTATTATTATTATTATTATTATTATTATTATTATTATTATTATTATTATTATTATTATTATTATTATTATTATTATTATTATTATTATTATTATTATTATTATTATTATTATTATTATTATTATTATTATTATTATTATTATTATTATTATTATTATTATTATTATTATTATTATTATTATTATTATTATTATTATTATTATTATTATTATTATTATTATTATTATTATTATTATTATTATTATTATTATTATTATTATTATTATTATTATTATTATTATTATTATTATTATTATTATTATTATTATTATTATTATTATTATTATTATTATTATTATTATTATTATTATTATTATTATTATTATTATTATTATTATTATTATTATTATTATTATTATTATTATTATTATTATTATTATTATTATTATTATTATTATTATTATTATTATTATTATTATTATTATTATTATTATTATTATTATTATTATTATTATTATTATTATTATTATTATTATTATTATTATTATTATTATTATTATTATTATTATTATTATTATTATTATTATTATTATTATTATTATTATTATTATTATTATTATTATTATTATTATTATTATTATTATTATTATTATTATTATTATTATTATTATTATTATTATTATTATTATTATTATTATTATTATTATTATTATTATTATTATTATTATTATTATTATTATTATTATTATTATTATTATTATTATTATTATTATTATTATTATTATTATTATTATTATTATTATTATTATTATTATTATTATTATTATTATTATTATTATTATTATTATTATTATTATTATTATTATTATTATTATTATTATTATTATTATTATTATTATTATTATTATTATTATTATTATTATTATTATTATTATTATTATTATTATTATTATTATTATTATTATTATTATTATTATTATTATTATTATTATTATTATTATTATTATTATTATTATTATTATTATTATTATTATTATTATTATTATTATTATTATTATTATTATTATTATTATTATTATTATTATTATTATTATTATTATTATTATTATTATTATTATTATTATTATTATTATTATTATTATTATTATTATTATTATTATTATTATTATTATTATTATTATTATTATTATTATTATTATTATTATTATTATTATTATTATTATTATTATTATTATTATTATTATTATTATTATTATTATTATTATTATTATTATTATTATTATTATTATTATTATTATTATTATTATTATTATTATTATTATTATTATTATTATTATTATTATTATTATTATTATTATTATTATTATTATTCATTCTTTATTCTCAATTCAAAATTGGGTATAATTCAACTTAGACTCTATCTTAAAAAACTAAAATTCTAAGTACAAATCAATATATTGTAGTGGATCAATATATTGTAGTCTTATATTATAACTTAAATTAATTCATCGTCCCCATAAATTTCCGAACGATCCGCGTAGTCGCAATTATCACAGCCTTTTGCATTATCTGCCACAGGTGTTCCGGCAAATCTAGTTTCCTCAGGCTAGCGTGTAAAGGTCCTGGTATTAGTCCTGTACTTGATATTATAATTGGGACCGTTTTCACTTTATCGATGTGCCATTGACTTTTAATAGGATCAATGAGTACACTATATTTAGAGATTTTCTCGTGATGCTTTGTTTGAAGGTTGTTGTTATTTGGTATTGCAACATCAACAAGCGATACCACCCTTCTCTCCTTATCCATCAGCAGAACGTGTGGCTACACTCTGATCGGTCAGAATCGTTCCATCCTAGTAAAGTCGGTATCCAGTGTTCTCCAGTAGAGGTTGAGGCTGATATTTGTAGTACGGTACTTCTTCCAATGGAATTAAGGAGTATTTATGCGCTAGTTGCTGGTGTAAATTTTAACCACCGAGTTGTGTCGGTCGATGTACTCTGTCCCGGCTAGAGATGTACACGCAGACGTTACATGGTGTATTGTTTCTCTTGAGCTGCATCCGTACCGACAGAAATCATTCTCCACATTAGCATCTCTAACAATTATTTTCAGGTAGTTCCTCGTTGGGATTACTTGATCCTGAATTGCTAGCATAAATCCCTCGGTCTCAGGAAACAATTGTCCTGCAACTAGCTAGTAGTTCGACGATTTTGTGTCGACATGATCCCAGCTAGCTTCACTAGGATGTCTACCATGGAGTGGTTTACTCATCCAAGCCTTCAGTTTCTGTTGGTTTGTTGTTAATGATTGTTCAGCCTGGCTTAGACCAAGGTGAAGTACTATCTGCTTTGCAGACCGCATAATGTAGGGGAGATGTTGTGGATTTTTCAATGAAAAATGCTCTTAACTTATCGATTTGTTGTTTCCTCTGATTATTGATATCGACTAAACCCCTTCCACTCAGACATCTCGGTAGCATTGTCCTCTCGATCGCTGATTTTGGGTGATGTTTACGTGCCTTAGTCATGAGTACTCTACATTTTCGTTGTAGGGCTCCAATGTCGGTGCTGCTCCAATTTATCACCCCAAATGAATAGCTCAAAGCCGTAGCTGCATAAGTGTTAATAGCTTTGGACATATTTTTTGCATATAAGCCAGTTTTTAAGATCTTCCTGATTCGCATAGTAAACTCTCTAGCTAGTTCCTTTTTAATTTGGTTTTGTTCAATGCGAATAGCCTGCTTCATTCCAAGGTATTTGTAAGTCTCTTCTTTCTTCATAGCTTCCATTATCCCGCCATCCTGAAGATCGTGGGGTATCTCTTGCAATTTTCCCCTGATGACATGTAGACTCTTGCATTTATCAAGACCGAACTCCATACTAATATCCTTGGAGAAAGATTCGACATCATTTAGTAGGCTTGTTAGTTGGTGCTGATTGGAGCCATATAGCTTTATGTGGTCCATAAATAACAAGTGGTTTAATTTATAAATACTTTCGCCATTATGTCTAATTTCAAAGCCATATCGTGTCGAGTCAAGAAGGCTTGAAAGCGGATTAAGACATAGCACGAACCATATAGGACTCAGCTTGTCATCCTGAAATATGCCTCGCCTGATAGAAATTTCATTGGTCTCTATGTAATTCGTTGGTGTTGTTAACAAGACTGTGGTTCTCCAGTCCTTCATGATTCGGCTTAGAAATGTGACTATTGTGGGATGAATCTTGTACATCCCCAACACCTTTAGAAGCCACCCGTGAGGCACAGAATCAAAAGCTTTTCTGTAGTCTATATAAGCCATTGACAGGTTTCTGTGCTTCCCATATGCCTGTTCACCAACTACTGAATCAATGATCAGTTGCTCTTTGCACCCTCTCGAACCTTTTCTACACCCCTTATGCTGCTCCGTCAATATATTATTTCGAACACAGTGTACGTTTATTCTCAATGCCAAACATGACGTTATAATTTTATATAAAGTGGGTAGGCAGGTGATTGGCCTAAACTTTGAAGGATCATGTCTGTTGCCTGGATCCTTTTCCAGCAGGTAAGTTATTCCCTGGGTGAGGAAATATGGCATGCCATCAGGGTGTTGAATAACGTTATTTAAGATTTCCGTTAGCTTGCCATGAATACACGTGAACCTTTTCCACCAAAAGTTCTGCAGTTTATCTGGGCCGGGTGCTTTTCAGTTCAGTAGGTTTCGCGGGATACCCTGGACTTCAGTTATTTCAAGTTTGTCGAAGTCCATCCGTGGAAGGTCCTCTTAAGGCGGTTTTCTTCCACTTGAATCCAGTTTGCATTAGAGTTATAATCAACGCTGGTAGAGTTGGTCACTCCAAAATGAGGTAACTTGTTGCGTAGATGGGTAATTTGTGGGTATGGTGTTACTTTCTTCTTTTAAAGACCTGTAGAATGATTTTTCTGATCTGAAAAAGATAGAGTTATCAGTCTTTCTCGCTAACCCTGTACCTAGAAAGCCTTGTTTATTTTACTGACAACTTCTGTTTAAGCGTATCCAAACACTGTGTTGGTGTACTATTTGGTTGATCCATTTGAGAATGGATATTGTGCCGCCTGATGATATTTGCGACTATTCTACTAAGCCTTCTGGTATTTGCACCACGCACTAGGGTGTCCACTCTTGCTATATCTCTCCGTAAATTTTCGATTGATCGAAGTAGCCTCTTTTCCCATAAGGGCATTATTTTTTCTGTTCTACGCCTTGTGATAGGCTTCTGGCCATATTTTATTGGTAGCGTTTTAGCTATTGCAACAGCCGTACAGTATACAATTAGGTGTAGACTTTCCAAATCATGTACATCTGAAAGGTACGGTGGGATTATTTCATTGTTCATTACCTCAAATAACTTAGCAGCTTTCCTAGATGTGTTCATTCTAGGAATTGGTGGTCTATGCGTTGCGTTCGATACTTCAAAAAGTGTTAAAGCTCTTCTCAATTTCAATTCAAAGATCTTCGCTCAAATTTCGCATATCATCCATTCGTGAGGGTAAATTCGGAACTATAACTTGAGCTGGATCGGGTGGGCTTGCAGGGTTTTCATTGGCTACTTCATTGGACATTTCTTCCTCTAGGCCTTCTGTATCCGAATCACATCCATCTTTTTTTTTTGAAATAAACTATTACACCTCCAGTTCTTGTTGAGTTTGATATATATATCTTCCGTTAAATGAGTTTCTAACAAAATAATAAATTCTGGTTTTTCTATTTCTGTTAATCCTATTCTTCTTTTTTTAGCATTTAACTTCTTCTGATATACCGGACATTTTCTAATTGCTGTTACATGATTTTCATCTAAGCCCAAATTTAACATTTTATTAATTCTAACATTACTTCTCTGTTGCATTCCTTTGATATGTGTTCTCAATGGCATTTATAACATACTTCTTGATTACTACCTTCTGACGACCGGTGGTTGTACCCTCTACATTTAAAGCATTGTATAATATCAGTGCCATCATATATTTTACATCTTTCCCATCCAATGTTAACTTTTTGTACGGTCATTATTTGCATCCGTCAACAGTTTTTTTCTTGTTGTAAAAAGTGCGACCATTTCATTTATATTCAAACAATTTTAACAATTTTAATTTACTATTTTTAAAATATCATTTTGCTTTTTTAGTTTATCAATTATTTAATTTTCTGAAAATTTAAATGACGTTTCTGTTAATTAATTAATTGTTTTATTTTCTAAATATAAATACTTTAAAAAAATACTATGATAAAATATCAATCTGAATAACCTGTCTAAGTAGATATATTGTTGTCCACAATGTTATTTTATTGTATAAAATTTACTTATTATTGTTAAATGGATAGATAGTAAACAAAAATGGTTATTAAAAAAAATTACGATCACATTTTATGATCATTCTTCCAAACGTTATTTATTATAACAAAGTTATGATATTATTTTTGTAAATACATATCGCCCATTTACTGCAACAGTTTCATAACTCAAAAAACAAAATTTTTCAGGAGAGCTGTTTTAAATTTCAATTCCCCATTACTTAACATTGAAATGGGAATAAACACTTTGCTGCTGTGCTCATAATTTTATACGCATCGCAAAGAATTTTTCATACCATATACATCACAATATTCCGCATAGTTTAGAATATATTTAACTAAAAAATTAAGTTTTTTTGAGTTATAACACTGTTGCAATAAATGAGTGATATGTTGTACCGGTATTTGCTAGCAATAGACAAACACTGGGACAGAATGGATTGAGTCACTAATTTATTCTTTCTCAAACAACCTGTTAAAATTTATACGATCTTACCTGTAGTCCAAAAAATGGGTGTACAGTTTTTCTGATTGTAAAACTGGCGTTGGTTCAAATATATAAATTTTATTTTCATAAGCAGCAGCTATTTTTCCAGTATCAGTACTGCAATCTATAGCTGATATTTTAACATATCCATGCCTAGCGCCTGGTATAATCTGTACACGTTCGAATGTGCTTGCTAGAATAACAATATTGCAACCAGCAGCATAAGCCTGTAAATAATTTATTTGTGTTTTGATATGTTAACTTAAAATTTACAGAATAAAGGGTAAAAGTTATAAAACATACAGCCTGTTTTCAGATGACGAGTGTAAGAAAACGTTCGTCTAACATGTTGAGTGACTTGTCTATTTATATTTCAAACACTAACAAAAATTGAGTGCTTTGTTGTGTTTTACATATAAACAGACATGTCACTCAATTTGTTAGACGAACTTTTCTTACGCTCGTCATCTGGAAACAGGCTGATAATTTTTATATCAGAAATTAAATAGTAAAGGCTTGATATTACTTGGGATTATTTGTTCTTTGCAGGGTATTTATGTTCATCTTATGTAATATTACTTATTATGGTAATATTGCTAAATAATTAAGACCAAAAATGTCAGAAAATATTTTATTTTTATTCCAAATTTTATTTTTTTTAAACTGAGTTTTTTTATCACTAAATCTACTAGATTTCAACCAAATATCATAACGAAGTAGATTTTGTTTTTTATGGGAAATCTAGTTGAAATATTCTAGGTTTTGATCAAAGTGTCGTTAGATTTCGTTTAGGTGTTGATATGCTCTTATGATAAACACCGTATTTTTTTATATTTTCTTTAATCGATATTGATTTACAGTAGCTTGAACAGTGATATTTGTGAACTTTGTTTCTATTTTTTATATTTGACAAAATGTTTGTGTTTTTGTACTTAGTAGTGCTAAATACTATACTGTTACACATATTTGAAGCTATAAATGTTTCTGCACCATTTTAAAAATTTATTTAGTTATTTCTGTATCGATACGAAAAAGTGTAGCTTAAGTCGACTTAAGATATATAAAAAAATTTTCTTGCTAAACACTAAATGACGTCCTTTTCACACGATAACATTCATAAAACACTCAAATTTTTTCATAAGACCCAAGTTACAAGGAATTCCAATAATTTATAATTTTTGAAAACACTTTACAGCAAAGAAATCAGGTAAAGATCTTTTTTTGTTGTAAGCGTTGTAATGTGTGGATCTATTCTAAAAGTTATGACGTCTCGAAGTCCTTAAGAGGTACAGTAACGAGATATGTCCAAAAAAATTTTGCTCTCCTGGCACACTTATTTCGATTAGGTATGTGTTTTTTCCCTTTTTGTCAATTAAAGTGATATCAGGTCTATTATTATATATGGATTTATCCGTTTGAATGCTAATATCCCAGTACAATTTAAAATTTTCATTCTCCCTAATTGCGACTGGTTGGTATTAAAATATGGTTGGTTGTTAGTATTACCTAATTGGTTTCTCAGTATATGTTGATAGATTTTTTTGCTACATTATTGTGTCGCTCTATGTAGTGCGTTCCTACCAGAGTTTGGCATCCTGAGATAATGTTATCGACGTTCTCTATTGACTTATGGCATTTTCTGCATCTGTCATCTGTTATTCTTCCATCCTTCACAACATATTTGAGATGGTTTCTAGTTGCAATAGATTGATCTTGAATGGCGATGTTGAACCCCTCTGTCTCAGGTTGAAGTTCTCCTCGTTTCAGCCACAATTATGAATTTCCAGAGTCATGGTTTATATCTCTCATTATTTTGGGATGTTTACCGTGTATTTCTTTTTCGGACCATGTTGTTATCTTATCATGGATTGATGGTATCACAATATTTTCGTCTATGTTAGATAGATTGAGTGGTGTATATCCTCTATCTGCAAGTCCTACGGCCTTATGTAAGGTGTTTGAGTTTACATGAAAGAATTCCCTAAGATTTTTCCTTTGTTTAGCACGAAGTACCTTTATATCGATTAGGCCTCTTCCTCCAAGTGATCTTGGTAGTGTTAGACGTTCTCTACTTGATTTTGGGTGGTGTTTTCTGTGCTGTGTGAGTATATATATGAAATCTGAACATGTATATATATACATATATATATAAAGGATTTTTTTAAAGGATATTTTAGAAACTATATATATTAAATATATAAATATATATATATATATATATATATATATATATATTATATATATATATTATATATATATATATATTATTAAATATATAAATATATATATATATAGTTTCTAAAATATCCTTTAAAAAAATCCTTTATATATATATATGTATATATATACATGTTCAGATTTCATATATATATTCAGTAGAAAATATATATATATATATATATATATATATATATATATATATATAAGTAGAAAAGGAGTTAAAATCTTATTTTTATTTGAGTTATTTTATTTTAGTTAGTTTCTAAAATATCCTTTAAAAAAATCCTTTATATATATATATATATATATATATATATATATATATATATATATATATATATATATATATATGTATATATATACATGTTCAGATTTCATATATATATTTTCTACTGAATATATATATATGAAATCTGAACATGTATATATATACATATATAAAGGATTTTTTTAAAGGATATTTTATTTTATTTATTTATTTATATATATATATATATAGTTTCTAAATATATATATATATATATATATATATATATATATATATATATATAGTTTCTAAAATATCCTTTAAAAAAATCCTTTATATATATGTATATATATACATGTTCAGATTTCATATATATATTCAGTAGAAAATATATATATATATAGGCAAAGTTTCTTAAGAAGAATAAGAAAAAGGTTTCTTAAGAAGAATAAGAGACTTTGCCCAAGGAACCATAGCTCTAAAATGAATTCAGATGTTCCTTATTTTGACCCCAAGGTCAAATTTTAAAAAAATCGCACTTTGACCCATTTAAAGTGCCCCAATCGAGTCTAAATCTATGACCGACCCCCATACAAAAAAATTTACAAATCACCGAAGTGCCCCACGCAGAGACCACAGTAGCCCATTGTGGACAGAACCTTTCACCAAAGAAGAAAAAGGAATGAAGAGAAAGAAGTAGAAATAAAGAGGAAGGTCAGAGAAAGAAATAGAAGAAAAAGGGTCAGAAGTAGTGTACCGGAAGAGACGGATGCCCAAAGAGAACCAGACATCATCTAAGGAGCCAGCTGTGGCCTGATAAGAAGTCCCAGGTCGCATATCCTAGCCGACGCAATATCACTAAGGCCATCGAAAGAGCCCTGGCACAGCAACCTGATACTGCGCCCATAATAAAGAGCCGGGCAGTGACAGAGGATGTGTTCAACAGGTCCGGCTCCCCTGTATCACCGCAAACTCGGCAGAAAATAAGGGAGCCTGCTTTCCAAATCCCAGTCCTCTCACTTAGAGCGCAGTGCCCAGTCACAAAACCTATCAGAATCCTAAGACATTCCCTCCCCAGATTGAGGACCCATTCCGTCCTAGAGCGGTCAGGTCGCGGCCTCAACAGCCTGGAGACCCTACAGTCTCCTCTGCGCCTTCACGACCCCTCCACTCTACGACGGGCCGAGCTATCAATCAAGCCTCCAAAGAAACCAAGCGGTGGTTTC
Organism: Wohlfahrtia magnifica; assembly: GCA_023159175.1. Lineage (NCBI taxonomy): Eukaryota > Metazoa > Arthropoda > Insecta > Diptera > Sarcophagidae > Wohlfahrtia > Wohlfahrtia magnifica. The sequence goes on along the minus strand of JAKWBJ010000031.1, from coordinate 702,035 downwards.
ACAGACACATCTACCTGTTCTACAGCCCAAGCCACGCCCGCTCTTGCCAGTCCATCTGCAATCTCGTTTCCCCTTACGCCATAATGCCCCGGAACCCAGCACAGTTTAACACTGCACACATCCAGGAGCGACATGAGGGTACTCCTGCAAAATGCAACCAGCCTTGAGCTGACATGGCGACCAGTAGCCGTTGACCCTAATAGCAGCCTGACTGTTCAAGTAAAAGACCACACCATCCCCCACAACAGCCAAGTCGCGAAAACGCTCAGCTGCTCTGAGGACAGCGAAGATCTCGGCCTGAAAAACGCTACACTCATCCGGGAGTCTAAATGACAGTTTAATGTCACTGTCTGCAATGTAGTCTCCAGCACCAGTGCCCTCCTCGGTCTTAGATCCATCTATAAAAGTGACGTGGCCATTAAAAAGTCTATCGACATCCCGCCAACTCTCTATCCGGAAAAACTGCGGCAGGGTACATGCTGAACCTTATAGTCCGTAGAACCAGCACAGGTCACCGAATGTGCACTCCAGCAAGTCCGCCCAAAATGGCAGTGTCCATAACCCAGAGCCTGGGCCAGGCCTCCTTCAAAAATCCTCAAGAAGCTCCTAGCAGACCTTTTCTTCACTGCAACCTCAAGGGAGGTCAGGCCCAGGATAATGTCCAGCGCTGCCTGAGGAGTACTTCTAAATGCACCAGATATATCCATAGCGACACACCTATGCACCTTATTCAGAAGCCTCCTCCGACTGGCATTTTCCAAGGCTCTCCACCATACGATACAGCCAATGGCACTTCTAACCGTAAAGTAGGCATTAAAGCCCTTATTCATTCTCAAAAGGGTATTTTCCATCCGATTAAGTTTCCTATCCAAGAAAACTCCTAAGAACTTGGCTCCCTCAGACAGTTTTAGCACAATTCCATTTAACCTAGGTAGTTCAAATTTTTCCAATTTATATTTCCTGGAAAAGAGAACTAGTTCAGTCTTCGAGGGATTGATGCCAAGATCTCTGGCGGACGCCTAGGAATATAGCTTGTCAAGCGCCGACTGCATGATCTTACCAACAGTCGGAAGAAACCTCCCCGATACAAGAATCACCAGATCATCCGCATAACAAACCACTTTCCTGCCTTCCTCATCAAACCTCCTAAGGATGCCATTCACAAAATTCCAGCGTAGCGGCTAAAGTACACCCCCTTCAGGAGCACCACGTACCTCACCAAGCTCCGAGCGGACAATCCTACCTCTAGGTACGTTGACGCCAAGGTCAACTAGTGCCTCCCTAATCGCCCCACTCTCAACGTTTTTGAACGCACCCTCAATATCCAGAAAGGCACCAAGGGTAAAAATCCCATAGTGTAGATCCTTCTCAATGTAGCCGACGACCTCGTGTAGAGCAGTCTCAACAGGCATGTTGAGCCCCGCTGAAGGTCCTCCTATCTATCCTACTCCTCAAGTGCAAATCTACCACTCTATCGTTTACAGAAAAAAGGATACAGACCGATCGGCCTAAAATCACCCGGTATGGAATGGCAAGATCTTCCGGCCTACGGTATGAAACCACTCTCACCCTCCTCCATGCCATAGGCACAAGTCCGGCAAGAAGGCAAACCCTAAAAACGTCAATAAGAAACCTCATGGCAGAGATGGGGACATTCTGCAACATGGTCTGAAAGATATCATCCGGACCCGGAGATTTATAGGACCCAAAGGACTGGACAGTCCAAGTCACCTTATCCAATGTCACCATATCGGTGACATGCCCATTCCTCATTTGTAACTGGGGCCAAACCTATCCACCATCACCTCTCTACAACCAGGTAAGTGGGTCTCCATTTTTCTGGTATAACTCGTTTGGAAACGCTAGCTAGCAATTTAACATGTCGTTCCGTTCCTTGTATATGTGACGGAATGTTTAGATCATTAAACGGTGGATCATCTTGATTTAAATATTATTTAATTATTACGGAATGCTCCACGTGAATGGTGGTTTACATACGTTTTTCATATCATTCAAATTTATCATTTCCGTGTAATTAGTGCAATGAAAGTTTATATCTGGTTTTTCATAAACTCTAAGTTCGGTTGGGTCTTCAACATCGGTTCGATAGCGTAGAATTTTCTTTATAGCATATTCTCGCTTTTCTTTGCTATCATCAAACAACACTGATAGCAAGATATTTTCCGAATACGCATAATATGAATTATTTTTAATTATTAGATTGATAATACTGCGTAAAGGAGGTTGTAGAAACCGTGATCAACTAATGAACTTGAAAAATAATACACTACCGTACACGACAGAGCTGTAATACTTGATATTGAAGTACATTGGCACATAACAATTAATTATAAATTCAACCAGAATCCACAAATTTTCGGATGGATTTTCCGTTGTCACATATAATCGTAATAATCTAGCGGCCTTGGTGAGCCAGCGAGAATGTATAATTTTCCCTGGTTAGATGTTACCCAGTATAAGTACTTCAAATCGGTGGAAAATTCAATTTCTTCTGGAGCAGAGGGCATATTTTTCAACGCAATTTCCTCAAAGCCGTCCACCACCTAAAAATAGCAAAATAAAGTAGTCAAATAATTGAAAACGGTTGACAATTGTAATAAATGAGTGATAGCAATTACTTACAGGAAGAATATCACAAGTTTCGATTTGATTCCTCAGTTTTCCGATTGCCGATCTTGGTCAAGTGCTGGTTGATTTATCTAAAGCTTGAAACAAACGCCATAACGGAAGTGCGTTTAAGTGTAGAAGGCAAACGAACTAATTAAATGGCCCTTTTAACAGCAATTCAAATAATCCTATAATTTCACCGTGTGGCTCAGTGTTTGTTGGCTCACCCTCAGTAGATATACCAATTAATGCATCCAGTGATAATTTTTATCGCTGAAAAATCATTTAAGTTGGTTGTTTTGTATTCAGCCGTTTCATGTTGCAGTCTTACGTAAGAAGAGAACTTGGTTCTTTCAAAATAACAAGATGGTTTTTTTTACCATCCTAGTCTGACAATTTTATCAATTTTATCTCTCGTTACAGTATCATCTTTTCTACCATCGAATGAAAACGCTAACAAATTGGTATCGTTTAACCGTTTCAGAAGCACTTCTCGTCTACATTTGTCTTTTTCTCTGCAAACTTTCAATTTATCAATGATGAGAGATTCTACATGCCGATCTTTCATTTCGAAACCTTGGAAAAGGCGGTTTCCAATGCTGATGTTACTCTATCAGGCACACCAAATCTGTCACACATCAAGGCAAAGTTAAAACAATCGTATCTTTCTGTGTATTGTGGACCATTGCTTCTATCCATATATTCTTCAACCGTTGGCGGTACCTATGTTGAATCATTGGGATACATTGTTGGAATTGATGCCATAACCGTTGCTCCTTGCTCTTCATTTGCCATCACAAATGCATCGACTGTTAGTCTTCTCTGATTATGTTGATCGTGTACAAACTGTTTTAGGCGTTCCGGAACCAATCCGCATGTACATACAGATGCCTTCATTTTCACATTGGAAAATGTTCCAATATAAAACTTTGTTTTCACAGATTTTACAAACTCTGGAAATGGGTTATAGTATTTTTGCTTGCCTTCGGCTTGATATTTGTTGAGCAATCTATTCAATTTGATCAATACACTATTTTTTGGCATTATTTCCATACCATGTTTTTCCCAAATTCCAATCAACTTATTTGTTACTTGAGTAGTGAATGATTTAAAGAAAAACTTTTTTTGTTCTTTTTTAGCACGTTCGCTCAAGTAAAAATAATATCTAAGACATCCAGCTCGGTTGATCAGTCAAATCAGAACACCCACCAAAAAGAGTAACACCATTCTTGGATATATGACTCATTGTGTTTTCGATAGTTGTTGATGTTGTTGTTGCTTCGTCTTGTGGTGTAGAGGATGGTGGATTAATTTCACTCAAAAAATAAAAGAACAATACATAAAATTAAATATAGCTTAAACCATAGACCATAATCAAGAGTTTTTAGAATTTTTTAGTTGGCACTCATCTTGGAAAAATATTCAAAACACCAGCACAGCACAACAAAAGATGTCACAAAATATATTAAATATACATTGTTACGTTTTTACCTTTTTAAAAACGTGTATTTATGAGTTCGTAGATTGTAGTTAAAATAAAATAAATCTTGTGTTTAGTTGTTAATTAAAAATCCTTTATTCAACACAGTTTTGTGCACCTCTGCTTGTAACCCTACAAGCAATGACAATTTTCTATCCTTAATTACTCAGTCTGTTTACAACTTTGTAAACAACAATTACTCGACAGATCTTTCTACCTAATAAAGGTCCTCCAACCCGATCGTAGTTATAACGTAGGTTCGATCACAATCTTTTCAAATAGAGGTTGTCCACACTTAACTCACTTTACTGAGTTAGCTCCAACTAAACTGGTTTTTTTTATTTCACGATTCACTTCACGAGTTTACTCCTTATAAACTCTCTTCACACAGACTTCAAACAAACCAACTCTCTTCACACAAACTGTACCCGCTGAGTTTAATTTACTTAAACTTCCACTTGTTCGCATCGATATGCTTTTTATATGGCTGAGTAAGCAACACAGCGAAAGCTCTTGCACCTCTCGATATTTCAGGTAGACTTCATTTCTTTATTTTAATTTCTTTTTAGTTCCTTTGTAGCCATGCGTATGTAAACATCTACCTCTTTCAGCTCTTAGTATTTTTTGTTGCTTGTTTATTGTGTTACTTGTTTTCTTTGCTGCTTCATTATTGTTGTTACCGTGTTATTTTTACTTACCTTATCTCTGCTAATGTTTGTTGCTGTAGGTTTGGTTATTTGTAAACAGCGCGTATACAGTTGTTCTTGCAGCTTTTGTTTATTTATTTTAGCGATGTAATAAACGCTGGGATACCAAACCTTATTTTCGTAACAATATTTGAAATATGTTAGAATATTTAAAAAAATTGTTTTTAATGTTTTTTAACTTTTTATTAAACTTCCTTTTTTTTAAATTCTTACTTTTTCTTTACTGTTTTTTTTTTTTGCACTTCCCTTCTTTACATTTATGATAAGTCTTTTGAAATACTGAAAAAATCTCAACAACACAATATAACTACATTGGGTTTTCGAAATTCCTTTTTGCCTGAATGTGCGGGTCGGTCATAAGGTGTGCTTCAAAATGATATGGTCACCTTAATATTTGCTCAATTCATTCAAACTATAAAATGTTATGTTTGGTCACCTTATTAAAAAAATTCTACGTTCAAATAAGTGAATAATAAGCCGTTTTTGCATTTAGAGATTTTATATTATATATATGTTTATTTAAATTTGTGTAAATAAGTGCAAAATTCAATGCGTCAAAATGATAAGGTAAGTAAGCTAAGGTAAATTTGACTTTTAGGTCAAAAGAGTGAATATCAGAATTCATTTTAGATGTATGGTTTCTTTGGCAAAGTTTCTTATTCTGATCCATAGAATGCGATTTTCCTTGTCACTTGGGCGATTTTTTTGCGTCCCTACAAATCGACCCGCCCTAATATGGTCACTCATAAAACCGTGTCAATATTTAGCTAGTGTTAACATGTAAAGGTAAAACAATAAATCTAAAGATCCAATCTTTATGATTGTTGATCTAATTGCTTGTTGGACTTTTATTCACAATATGTAATATGTACCATTATCGAAAAATAAGCAAAACAATAGGTCATTGAGGCGGTTGAGTTTACTTTATTTTATAAATTTTATAAACTTTTTTAAGCTTTAGTTATTTGTATCGCCTCTTTTGGCAGTAAAAACAGCCTCTATACGGCGCTGTATACTGCCCACTAAATGTTTGTAGTTGTTTGGGTCAATGCAATTCCACGCTGATCGAACATACATATATTGGACGATGTACCTCCTTTAATACTCTCCAGGTATCACTACACGTTTCACACTTTTTTTACATCGTCCAAAGGGACCCGTGCGTAAGGTTACGTAGTTTAGGCAGCTTCTACAAACCCACATGTCAGAGGAGGAGTTGTATGTAATTATGTTACTCGCTAGTCTACCAAAATCTTACGAGAACTTTGTGGTGGCTCTTGAGGCGAGAGATGACCTTCCGAAATTATCTACACTAAAGGTTAAATTAATTGAAGAAGGGGAACGTAGAAAGGTAAACGACAATGCAACTACAGGTGCGGACAGTAGTGTGCAAGTTTTTATGGCGAAAGAGAAGAAAGGCAATCAACGAAACAGTTATAGCAACAACAATACGAACGAAAACAACGGTACTCGAAGAATATCAAACTTCAAATGTTTTAGTTGTGGCAGAATTGGTCACTATGCGGCACAATGCAAAGAAAAGGGTGCAAAAGTAAAACAGAAAGATGATCGAACACATCGTGCTTTTTCTATTTTAAATAACTGTGAACTACGAAATAACATTTGGTGTGTTGACAGCGGCGCGTCGGCGCATTTGTGTTGCGACCGCAACATGTTTGAAGAACATAAAGAGGAAATTATAATTGCTGGTAGTAACAGAATACAAACTGAAGGAAAAGGGCAAGTTTACATTAAGGAGTTTGACTTAACATTGAAGGAGGTTCTATATGTTTCGTGTTTGCAATGTAATTTTATTTCGGTTGCAAAAGCAGTAAGTAATGGTTGTACTGTAACTTTCGACGACACAAAGGCTTTGATAAGAAAAGGTGGTAAGGTTTGGTTAACTGCCAAAAGAGTCGGCGGTTTATTTTTGTGTGGTGTAAATAATAATAAATGTTTATTTTCATGTGAAACCACGGAGGAGGCGATGAAATGGCACAAACGTTTTGGCCACATGAATTTTGCCAGCTTGAGACAACTGATAAATAAAGAAATGGTTTTCGGCGTGAAACTGACCATCCCTGATAATGTGAGCTGTAAGGTTTGCTTGCAATGTAAATGCAGTGTTAGACCATTTAAACATTCGGAGAACAGAGCCAATGATTTGCTGGAAATAATACACAGTGACGTTTGCGGTCCCATGAATACAACATCCAGTGGCGCTGCAAAATACATGTTGACGTTCATCGATGACAAAGAGTCGATACGTATTCGTTTACTTTCTTAAGAATAAATCCGAGGTGTTCGGGAAATTTAAAGAATTTATAAATCCAAGGTTGAGCGGCAGACTGATCGGAAAATTAAAATATTGCGCAGTGACAACGGCACTGAATTTGTAAATGGAGCATTTGATGAGTACCTTAAGGAACATGGAATTGTCCGGCAGTTGACAGTTCCCTATACACCCCAATAAAATGGCGTTGCAGAAAGGTTCAACCGCACGTTGGTCGAGATGGCGAGATGCATGCTGGTTGATGGAGGCGTTGCTGAAAATCTTCGGACCGAGGCAATTAATACAGCTGCATATTTACGAAATCGCTGCCCCACGAAAGCTTTATGTGATGTAACGCCGCATGAAGTTTGGTTTGGACGTAAACCAGTGCTTAAGCATCTAAGAGCGTTTGGGTCAACTGCTATTGCCCTCGATAAGAAACAGCATGATAAGTTGAACCGAAAGGTAAGGAAGGCTTACAGATTATATGACGGGGCTACCGGCAAGGTAATTGTAAGCAGGGACGTTTACTTCATTGAAAAGGAAACAAGTGAATTTGTTGATATTGAAATACTATCGAACACGGCAGTACAACAAAATGATAATAAGAAAATGAATATTGAGGAAGTTGCCCAAGATAAAAGCGATAAAAGCGGCTGATGAATTTTATGGATTTGAAGAGGTACCTGAAAGAAAGAAAGCTGGAAGACCCAAAATTAATCGCACAGGTGCACTAGGCAGACCCAGGAAAATATACAATACAGTAAATTTAATGTGCTCTGAAAATATAAATGTTCCCGAAACCGTTAATGCAGCTCTATCGAACGAATATTCGAGTTTTTGGTGGAATGCGATGGAGAGTCAGTATAATGCACCTTTGAAGAATGGAACGTGGGACATGGTTGAACTTCCTCCGGAACGAAAGGCAATTGGTTGTCGTTGGGTGTTTTCGCTTAAAAGGAACAAAGAAGGTGACGTCGAAAGATTTAAAGCTAGGTTGGTTGGTTGGTTCCGTCATAAGGAACGAAACTATGAGAATGGTGTTTGCGCTTGCAGCTGAGTACGAGCTACACTTACACCAAATGGATGTTCCCACAGCATACCTCAACAGTGAACTGGATGACGACATTTATATTACACAGCCCAAAAATTTTTTGACGAGAGAAGACCACATCATGCATTGAAGTTGAAGAAGGCATTATATGCCCTCAAACAATCAGGCCGCCAGTGGAACCGTAAGTTGAACTCTTTGTTAAATGAAATTGAATTTTATGCGTGTGAGAATGAGCCATGTCTTTATATAAGAAAGAGTAAGAATAAGGTGAATATAATTGCAGTGTATGTGGATGACATGTTAATTGCGTGCTCTGATATTAATGATATGAAATTTTTTAAAACGTGAAATTTCTAAGAGGCTCGAGGTAGTAGACAAGGGGCCAGTAAACCATTTTTTGAACATTGAAATAGAGAGAGATGGGCCAACGGGATCAATTGCAATTAGCCAAAGGGTAAGCATAGAACAGTTACTGAAGCGATATGATATGGATAACTGCGGTCAGTATCAACACCTATGGAACCGAACTTCCAACGACTGATCACGTTGAGTATCAGTCGTTAGTTGGTTCTCTCATGTACATTGGTTTATGTACCAGGCCTGATATCATGCACTCTATATCAAAACTATCTCAAAAGAACAGCGATCCACATATAGAGCATTTTACAGCATTGAAGAGAATGCTAAAATATTTGTGCAAAACCAAGGAGATGCAGCTAAAGTATTGTAAAACTAGCCATCCAATCAGATGTTACGTTGACGCAGACTGGGGAGGAGATGCTATTGACCGTAGGTCATATATCGGTTATATTTTCCTTTTAGCTGGTGCCGCATTTTCATGGGAAAGTCGCAAACAACAGTCAGTGGCCTTATCAAGCACTGAGGCTCAGTATATGGCACTATCTTCTGCAGCCAAGGAAGCAACATACATAGGAAAGTTATTGAAGGAAATCCAATTACACAATAACACTGTTATTATAATCCAAGGTGACAATATGGGAGCATTACAACTGGTTAAAAACCCCATCTATTATGCCCGTAGTAAACATATAGACATTAAGTACCACCATGTCAGGGATTTATATGAGAAGCTGATGGATTTGAAGTACTGTAGCACTAATTATATGATTGCTGATGTGTTGACCAAGAATCTGCAGAAGGTTAACCATGAACGTTTTTCGAAACTTTTAGATTTGGTTAATAATTAATATTTATTTTGAATCAGAATATAAATATTAGCATTGAGGAGGAGTGTTGGAATTGAATGTGCATATACAATGCAACACTGTTTGACAATGCGAATATTTCCTACTCTGTTTTTTTTTTCTTCTATTCTTTTTGTTATGCTTTATATTTTAAATTAAACTGATTTTTATGTTTCATTCCTGAATAAATCTTTGAATTGTCCACATGGCGTCGTCTTTATTTGCGGAATACAAAGGGCAAAAGTACAGTACAACAACATATTTAAATATAATTACAGTTTAAACAACAATTTTTTAATTAGCCTTATACACAAACACAAATATTTAATGTTCATAGTGCATATTTTTTGTGGACAAAAATCGCCGCCTAGCATGTTTTCTAATAAAAATGTTTGATTAAATTAAAGCCATTTTACCACTCTAAACTATTTTTTGAATAAATTCGTGAAGGGCATTATCTGTAAAAAAGATTACCAACGCCGCGTGTATGCTAAAGATTAATCAAAAAAAGAAAGATACGATAATTGAAAAAAGAAAAATTATTTAAAACGTGTACAACCAAAATAAGACTTTTCGGCAAATATGTTTATTAGTAAATCGCCTACGTACCACCATTTCTGGTATAATAATTCGCTTTAAAGACGACCCAGAGTGGCCACATCAACAAATTAGTGGCCGACAGACTGTACTATCTGTTCGTGAAAAAGCGGCAAATAACTAACATGATTAAAAAAGCGACCAAAACCATTAGAAATTGCTGCAATGATGAAGAAAAGCACTGGTACGGTTCTTGTTTCTCATGCTATACACAGAGCGCTAAATAGTGCTGGTTGTATGTCAGTGTTTGTAGAAAAAATCACAGATTAGCAAGGTGAACCAAATAAGCGCTTATCCTTTGCAAAAAAGCACATAAATGAGAAATACACAGATTTAGGAGTTTTTTTCGCCGAAGAAAGTACATTTTGTATTTACAAGTCGGACGGACATGTTTTGACATGGAGGCAGAAGGACGATGCTTTACTAGAGAAGTATATACAGGCAGCGACTGGTGTCGTGAAGGTGTCTACTGCTCTGGAGAACATCCATCTACCGATACGAAATGCCCACGTTATATCCAAACAAAAGAAATACTCAAAATAAAAACTAAAAATTACTGCAGCCCAGGCGAAGCTCGCCGTCTATACAAAGCTAATAACCCAATACCAAATAATAAAAACACGAAAACATACGCCTCAGTTGTGATAGAAGTATCGTCAAATCACAAGGAAACAGCCAATCGACAACCATCTAAAGAAAAACACCAAAACACCATTATAACCATTAACCAACCATCAACCTCACAATCCATCACAGACTATATCCGCACTATAAATACCACCACAATTACTAACAAGCACTCAACATCAACACAAATAACACAACCTTCAACACACCTGCTACCAACGACAAGTATTACACCCTCTTCCAAAAAAAACATTTAATCCCCACCAAGAAGCAAACAAACCAACATTTCCTCACAGATAAAACTGGAGTACTTCAATCGCCAATTTCCAATTTAACACAACATTTAATCAACACCAACTCTTATTACATTCAATCGGAGCCCCTCGACGAGACATCTATGGAATCACAGTCGCCATAACTAATAGCAAATTCGTCAAATTTTCTATTTCACCGTTATTTCATTCTACACATTCAGATTTTTCTTTTTTTCTTTCCTAGTGTCATGGTTTTCAGCATAACCTTTACACATCAACACCACGTACGAGGGCGGATTGATATTGAAGCTACCTAAGTAGGAAAAAAACATTTTTTTAAGAACCATTCATTTCTCAACATAGTCTCCTTTTAGCTCAATACACTTAGTAAGACGATTTTCCAACTTATTTATACCATCTGAATAATACGATTTTGGGAACTCCTCCTAGTTTCGGTAATTACTTCTTCGTTTGAGATGAATCTTTTTCCTGCGAACCATTTTTTCAAGTTTGGAAACAGGAAAAAGTCAGTAGGGGCTAAATCTGGACTATAAGGTGGATGATCAACCAATTCGAAGTGGATTTCTCGTAGTTTTAGCATCGTATATAATGCTGTGTGAACCGGTGCGTTGTCTTGGAGAAAGGGCACTTTTTTCTTGTTTAAATGTGGTCGTTTTTCCTTGATTGCATCAACCAATTGATCCAATAATGAACGATAATACTCCCCTGTGATTGTGGATCCTTTTTCAAGATAATCGATGACCAATATTTCGTGTGCATCCCAAAATACAGTGGCCATTACCTTGCCAGCCGACTTCGCTCTCTTCGCCTTCTTCGGAGCACTTCCACCAGCTTCCACACATTGCTTCGATTGATTTTTGGTTTCAGGAGTGTAGTGGTGGACACACGTTTCATCAACAGTTATTAATCTACGCCAAAAATCAGCAGGATTATGCTTTATCATGTCCAAACACCGCTGTGAAGTGATCTGTCGAACTCGTTTTTGTTCAACACTGAGCAAACGCGGCACCCATCTTGCTGATAGCGTTTTCATATACAAATGTTCATGCAAAATGTTGAACACACGTTCATATGATATGTTTACCATTTCAGCAATCTCACGTATTTTGACCAGGCGATCATTCATAACGATATCGAGGATTTTCTTGATATTTTCTTCAGTAACCACCTCTTTTGGCCTTCCTGTTGATGGTATTGTTGCAGTGCTTGTCCGGCCCCGTTTAAATTCAGCAATCCAATATTTTACCATATAATCTGACGGAGCAGATTCGCCGTATGTTTATCAAGCTTTTCTTTTGTCTCTTTCGCCGTTTTGCCTTTCAAATAATAGTGTTTTATCACCACACGAAATTCACCTTTTTCCGTTTTCCAAGAAACACAAAAGTTGCTCACTTCGAACGACTACAACAAATAAACTAATCGATGAATTTGGTTAAAATTTTAACAGTTGACGTTTGACAGATTGTAATTTCTAAGAAAGGAAAAGTTTTTGTGTTTGTGCTGCCATCTAGCGCTAGGTAGCTTCAATGTCATTCCGCCCCCGTACCAAGTAATTGCCATGGAAATCTCCCTTAACGTAAATTCACTATTCTTTCATTTTACATACCACCCAATGAAGATATTGATGCCTCAGAATTATCAACAATTTTCTCCTGCGTAAATAGCCCTGTAATAATAAACGGAAACTTCAACTGCTGGAATACAATATGGGGATCGACGCACAACAACAGAAAAGGAATCAACCTAGAGATGGCAATAGATAATTCTAACTAATGTATCCTGAACGATGGAAGTCCTACCCATCTATCAACGCACGGCAGCTTAACCCACACTGACATCTATACCTGCATCTTATCACTACTCCCTTTACTAAGCTGGTCCATCATTAATGACTTACATAATAGGGATCTCTCCTTTCAGTAATTTTATTCCAAATTGCCTTTAACGAACTAAGCCAAATCTTAAACAACACTCCACATTTAGACCACTGCCTTTATGCAGATGATTTGTACATATTTCACAAAAGAAACAACAACAATGAAACAACAGAGATCTTAACTAATGCCCTGGACAGTATAAACAATTGGGCCGAATATTCTGGTGCGAAGATTTCGTTACAAAAAACAAAAAAGTTTCATATTTGTAGAAAACTTTACTGTGATTCAAATAATTATAACCTACAATCAAACGGACCTACAATCGAACGGAACGAATGATATTCTCCCATAAATATAACTGGAAGGAGCATTGTACCAAGTTAAAAAATTCTTTGTTAGCCAGAGCAAATATAATCCGCTATTTTTCATACAAAAGCTCCGTTCACATCAATACTTTGATTTATCTAACAAAAACCTTAGTCCTAAGTAAACTAGATTACGGGTTTTACCTCTAGGGTAACAGTCCCAAAAGGACAATCGATATTTTTAAATCGGCGCATTATAAAGCGGCTCGTGCCTCCGTCAGAACAACTCCAATCAACAACATCCTTAACGAAGCTTGCCTCCCATCCATAGAACACAGAATTCTGGCAGCGAAAGGAAGAATCCTACAGAAAATCCTTACGACCACGATTTCTATTATAGACTCTGACATTCTAACAAACATCTCCGCTAAAAAGCCAAAGCGCATTAAACCGGTTATCACCCTTGCAGTGGAAATTGCTGATGTTCCAAAAGGAATCACCAAAAGGATCATAACGAAACCACCTTGGTATTTCATTTCTTTAGATCTTACGTTATCTAAACTCAAGAAAACCGAAACCACCAAGGAACAATTCCTGAGCCTCTTTAAGGACAAAACATCCACACTAAAAAACAACGGCTTCCGGTTTCTATACACAGACGGTTCAAAATCTCCACACACCCTGCGCGCCTATGCTGTAGTCGACGAAAGTGGTAATAACATTGCGTTGTACACAATGTATCACTTCGCTTCCATTTTCACAACCGAAGCCTGTGCAATCCTTTATGCAATTAGGCACGCTATTAAAAGCAAAAATAAAACAATAATTTTCAGTGACAGCCTATCGGTCCTCAGGACTTTGAACAACCCCTTCAACAATAATTGGAACACTGTTATGAAAATCAGAAATGCCACAATAAACAACGAGGAGAAAATCAGAATTCATTGGGTGCCTAGCCACATAGGCATCTTTGGCAACGATATGGCTGATATTGCCGCACGATACGCCTCCATTGCGCCAATCCTGTTAGATAATACAGTTGAAAATATTAATCTACACCGATACGTCACTAGCTACATGCGCATCAGATTCAGAAACAGCCAGACTTCACACCATTACTACTCAAACATTAACCCAACCCTAAGCCACATACTTTTCCAACAAACGTTAACAAAAACAAAATTATGACCTTCTCCAGACTTCGACTTGGCCATACAATTTTTTCCCATGAATATATTATACAAAAAAGCAACAAACCTTACTGTGCACAACGCAACAGCAACCTTACCGTCAACCACCTCCTCAACGAATGCCCTGCCCCTCATTTCAGAAAATAAGGCTTAAATACTTCAAAACACACCAGCCTCCCACATTCAACAGGACCCATCAACTGCAAACATCAACATCACATTCGATTTTATTAGAGAAACCAAAGTTAAAACACAATTTTTATTCCATCGAGCTGATAGCCCTGGCAGCTAATGCTCTTTTCTTGTAATTTAATCTTAGAATTTATTCTTAGGATTAAAAGAAATAAATAAATAAATACTTCAATATTTTAGAGAAAGAAAAATTTTCTAAAGTAAAAACCTTAAATTTTTGATATGGAAATGGCCAATATATTATTATTATCGCCTTATTATTACCACAGTAGTAGTGAACATTTTTTTAATTGAATTAAATAATTTTTAAATAATATAAACTTTCATAACAATCGACCTGCAAGAGCATTTAAGGGTTAAAGCATTATTATTATTATTATTATTATTATTATTATTATTATTATTATTATTATTATTATTATTTACTATTTACTATTTATTATTTATTATTTATTATTTATTATTTATTATTTATTATTTATTATTTATTATTCATTATTTATTATTCATTATTTATTATTTATTATTTATTATTTATTATTTATTATTTATTATTTATTATTTATTATTTATTATTTATTATTTATTATTTATTATTTATTATTTATTATTTATTATTTATTATTTATTATTTATTATTTATTATTTATTATTTATTATTTATTATTTATTATTTATTATTTATTATTTATTATTTATTATTTATTATTTATTATTTATTATTTATTATTTATTATTTATTATTTATTATTTATTATTTATTATTTATTATTTATTATTTATTATTTATTATTTATTATTTATTATTTATTATTTATTATTTATTATTTATTATTTATTATTTATTATTTATTATTTATTATTTATTATTTATTATTTATTATTTATTATTTATTATTTATTATTTATTATTTATTATTTATTATTTATTATTTATTATTTATTATTTATTATTTATTATTTATTATTTATTATTTATTATTTATTATTTATTATTTATTATTTATTATTTATTATTTATTATTTATTATTTATTATTTATTATTTATTATTTATTATTTATTATTTATTATTTATTATTTATTATTTATTATTTATTATTTATTATTTATTATTTATTATTTATTATTTATTATTTATTATTTATTATTTATTATTTATTATTTATTATTTATTATTTATTATTTATTATTTATTATTTATTATTTATTATTTATTATTTATTATTTATTATTTATTATTTATTATTTATTATTTATTATTTATTATTTATTATTTATTATTTATTATTTATTATTTATTATTTATTATTTATTATTTATTATTTATTATTTATTATTTATTATTTATTATTTATTATTTATTATTTATTATTTATTATTTATTATTTATTATTTATTATTTATTATTTATTATTATTATATTAGTTAGAAAAGTTTTAATTAAGCTGTATAACAGTTTGTGAGAATATATTTGGGTAGCCTTTTGATTGTGTTAAACGAACACATCCAAATTTTTCTATAATTTTTAAGATAAATTTTGTATTATCTAGGAATCCGCTATTAACGGAAAACTCTAGAACCCCCAGAGCGTGGTATAATACTTTACAGAATTAATTGCGTTGTGCATTTTTGAAAAGAATATAAAAGACATCACACGGGATAAAAAATAAAAAGTGGTGGTGCGTGTTAACTAAAGATAGTGTTAAATTAGAAAATCAATAATAATAATTATTATTATTATCTTTCTTTATTAGTACCAATAATACTTCGAATTTACATTTACAATAGTTTAAATAACAAGCTTTAAAATACATTGTTTTTAACAAAAAATATAACATTTTTTCGAAATATGTTCGGATTGCGTTCATTTTTAACGTCACTTCTTTGTAAAACAATGAGCGTTGCATTGCGGTTGTTGTAGTCCTTTGAATTCTGAAGTCATCATTATTCCTCAATTGGTATGGTTGTGTTTCCCCGACATACATTATTTGCTCTATTATATATTGTGGTGCCATTCCAATTTTAATTTTTTGAATAAAGTTTACGGTATTTAATTTCAGTCTGCTTTATATCTAGCCATTTTAGAGAGTCAAGCATAAAGTTTATTTGTGTATACCTGTTGTATATTAATATAATGCGCATTGACTTATTTTGTAAATTTTGCAGTCTATAAATTTGTTGATTCGTGCAGCATGAAAAAAGAATTGTTGAATCGAATTTAAAACAAGGTTTAATCATTGTGTTGTAGATTGTAATTGCTGTTAATGTAGTTATTTGTTTTCTTAATCTTCTGAAGAAATTATTATTATTATTTTTTTTAATTTTCTTGCAAATATAGTCAATATGATTTTTTAAATTTAAAGTATTGTCTATTACAAAGCCCAAGTATGCCACTTGATTTACTATTTCTATTTCTTCAATTTTAGTTTTGAAGCTAAAGTTGGTCTTAGTTTTAACTTCCATTATTTTAGTTTTATTCTCGTTTAATTTAAGTTTGTTCATCCAAAGCCATTTGTTTAAGTTTTCAATATCTTTACCGAGTCCTTCATAACATTGTTCATCTGTACCACCCTCAATATATATAAGTGTATCGTCCGCATATAAATTTATCTCACAATGACTTATTATATTTGGCATATCGTTTATATATATAATAAAAAGCAATGCCCCCAAAATTGATCCCTGTGGTACTCCATATTCGTTATTAACTGTCCTGGATTTAATATTATTTACCTTTGTTATTTGTCTCCTATTCGTCAAATATGATTCAAACCATTTTAATTCAGTTCCTTGAATGCCGTACTTGCAAAGTTTCTGCAGCAGTATACCTCTATCAATTGTTTCAAACGCTCGTTTAAAGTCTAGAAAAATTGCAACAATCCTTTTGTCTCTTTCCGATTTTTTCCACCTGTTTATAAGAAAATTAACCGCTGTTTCGCAAGAGAAATGTTTTCGGAAACCAGACTGATACTTAGATAATAAAGCGTTCGATTCCATATATTGCTCCAATTGTTCCTTTACTACTTTTTCCATTACCTTTTCACACGTCTTCAAGGTATTAATTGGGCGAAATTCTTCACAAAGTCTTGTCATAGCAATCTTCTCAATGGGCGTTATAATTGGCTCTTTCCAATTATCAGGAAATATTCCTGTTCTCAGAGATTCATTTATTATATCCAACATCGTTCTTCCTATCACATTCCAACTATTAAGTATAATTTTAGTTGATATTTTGTTGTAGTCCGCCTTATTCTTTAAATTTTTACATATAATTTTTAGTTTACCTAGAGTAGCACTGAATTTAAATTTAGAATTTATCACAGGAATTCGGTTTGAGTATTGAACGTAAGGTATTGTATCTCTTATAGATCTTATACTATCAACAAAGAATTCGTTAAATTTATCAGCCATCTGCAATTTCCTTATATTCTATTTCCTTATATTCTATTTTCCTTATATTCTATTTGGTTAAATATCACAGATTGAATTGTATTCTGGTTTTTCTTAAGTATTAGATTCTTTATCTCTCTCCACATATCCTTTTGATTTATTTTGTTATTTATAAAATTTCTCTTTTCGTTTTCAATTTTCACCTTATATAAATTTCGAACGACTTCGTAGTTATTCCATGCTTCGTTACTATTATCTATTTTCGCTATTTGGTATTTATTAATTTTTTCCCTTTTTAATTGCCTTAGTTCATTGTTAAACCATTTATTTGAGTTGTTTCCGTTGATAGTTCTTTTAATAGTCATATTTTCAACTGCATTCTCCAAATATCCTTCAAAGACATAAACTTTGCCATCAAGGTCCTCATCTTCACTTATTTGTCTTATACCTTCAATTTCTCTATTATATTGGGTGCTGTTGTATTTAAATATTTTAACTTCCTTATTCCTTTTACCCACATCCAGGTACTTATCGCAGTCATTTATTATTATATCAATTGATTCATGATCAGCAATTTTATTTGAGTCACTGATTTTGGCTGTTATGTTCCTATTATTCGTAATTATATAATCAATAATGGTTTTTGAACTTCCCGTTGTCCGTGTAAATTCAGTCGTTATTTGCCTAAGGCCATTATCATTTATTATGCATTCTATTTTGTCCCTGTAAAAACTATTCTTGCTCCAATCTATATTAAAATCGCCTGCTATTATTATATCACAGTTTGCGTCGTTTATATTCTCCAAAATTTCTTCAAATGCTGCAATAACCCCCAGTTCTTGTTGAGTTTGATAGAGTTGTATATTGATTGTAATTTTCTATTTCTATTTCTTGTTCCTATATATATCCTGTTAAATGAGTTTCCGACAAAATAATAAATTCTGGTTTTTCCATTTCTGTAATTATCTCTAGCTGATTAAAGTTGTTAAGTAATCCTTGTATATTGGTATAAATGCCGTATATTTGCCTTGATTGTTAGGCTGTTAATCATATTCTCCTTTTTTTAGCATTTAACTTGTTCTGATATACCGGACATTCTCTGCTTGATGTTACATGATTTTCATCTAAGCCCAAATTTAACCTATTATTAATTCTAACACAATTAATGCATTTATTCATTACTTCCCTGTTGCATTCCTTTGTTTTGTGCTCTCCATGGCATTTATAACATATTTCTTGATTTTTACATTCTGACGACTTATGATTATACCCTCCACATTTAAAGCATTGTATAATATCAGTGCCATCATATATTTTACATTTTTCCCATCCAATGTTAACTTTTTGTACGGTCATTATTTGCATATACGCTCCGTTATCAATTTTTATTTTTGCATTGTAAAAGGTTC
This sequence comes from Wohlfahrtia magnifica, assembly GCA_023159175.1. Taxonomy (NCBI): domain Eukaryota; kingdom Metazoa; phylum Arthropoda; class Insecta; order Diptera; family Sarcophagidae; genus Wohlfahrtia; species Wohlfahrtia magnifica. Next base: position 682,825 of record JAKWBJ010000031.1, on the reverse strand, counting down.
GACCATTTCTTTTATATTCAAACAATTTTAGCACTTTTAATTCACTATTTTTCAAAATATCATTCTGTTTTCTTAATTTATCAATTATTTCATTTTCTGAAAATTTAAATGACATTCCTGTTACTGCTATTTTCATTTCCGGTTGATTTGGTACTTTTATTTCGTATTTTCCACTTATTTCGTTTTGTACTGCTTCTTTTATTTTTTCTCTCTCTTCATTGCTTTCACTTTGGATAACAACAGCTCCATTTTTTCTCTCTTCAACATTTACAATTTTCAAATTGGTTGGATTTACCTTTCTATTGAGATCCTCTTTTGTTTTGTCTATACCTTGTTTTTCCTTTGGCTTAATTATCAGCGGGTTTTGTTTATTCTTATCTGGCATCACCGTTTTATTTTTTAATGCATCTGCAAATGATAGCCTACTGGTTGCCCTGACATTTTTCTCCGTTATAGCTTTTTTTAATTTCATCACACATCATTTTGTTATTTACTTCAATCGTATCACACATCTCTGTTTTTGTTTTCATGTTCATTTATTGTTATATACAGCTTTTTAACTTCTTTTATATTTTTATCACAGTATTTTTGTGCTTCATCTATCTTTTTAAGCCTCTCTTCATATCTTCTCTCAATCGCTTGTAACAGTTGTTTTATTTCAGATTCGTTTTGTTTTAGTGCTGTTTCAAATTCTCCTTTATATGTTAGTAAGTTCTCTTTATTTTTTATTACACTGCTCTGAATTTCTGCAAGCGCCAAATCCACGTTATGGATATATTGCAGGCAGTCATCACACATAAAGCGTACGTAGCCACCGGAATCCAATATGCCAATAGAGTATTGATCCACTTCCGAGCATCTCATCGCACAGTGAAACACTTTTTTGCATACACCTGCACACATTATGCCTGACTCTCCGCGTATTGCAATTTTACAATGATGGTATTCGGCCAACTTTGCAATCTTTATTTTCATATATTTTCTATTTAGTATAGTCTTATTCTTATATTCTTTTTTGTATTAACTTTTATTAATTATTCTTATAAGATTTTTAAATAGTCCTGTCTATTTTTAAATCCAATATTCTATTATTTTTCAATAATTTCCTTAGAGCTTTATTTTGCACACCCGTTTCTGACAACTATTTTCACGCAATAATTTAAAGTGAAAAAAGATGAATTTGTGGATTAAGCTCATTGCTATCCTGAGGAATATTATTAATTCCTTTATTTTAAATTTGTGGAGGACAGCTTAATGGTAGAAATGTTAGATTTGAAAAGAAGCGGTAAGCACATTATTCTTTAGATTATTAAGTCGTTTTATCATTTTTTTTTTTTTGCATTGCTTAGATTTAAAAATAAACCACGTTAAGTTGGAGGAAAGGTTTGCTAAAACTCAGCAGCCCATCATAAGGGTTGCGGAGGTCTATAATATTCCGAATATTTGTCTGTAAAGAAAATTACATAAAAACTAACAGAAAAATCCTAAACTCAAGAAATCCTTGTTATCTGTGTATTGAGTTCTACCATTTCGTATTCTAATTTACGAAGCTAAATAGAAATCTAAAATATATGAGAGCCTGAGAAGAATCATCTACAGCCTCATCTTCTAAAGAAAAAAGCATTGCTACACCAAATAAAATTTAAATGGCCTCAACATAAGTTTGAAGTTAAATACTAAGCTTATTTAATTAATTAACAAACAATTTTAATAAATTCTACAACTTGCAACTATTCGTACAAACTAATACTTAATCATACATATAAACTTCGTTAAATTTATAAATTAAATTCTAAATTATGAAGTAAAAAAAGAAAATAAAACCTAAAATTAATTAATTATAAATTTAAGTTATGAAACCTAAAGCATAAATTCAACTAATACTATTACAGTTTAATATTCTACATCAAATATGTTATACCTAACGTAAAACTTAATTAACTCCTCTAAAAACTCTTATATGTATTCATAATGATCATTTATTTATTTTATTTATTTATTTTTTATTTTATTTTTATTTTATTTATCCTTAAAGTAGATTCTTCATTATTAATTTAAAAATGTCTACATTATTTAAAAACATTAACTAATTAGAATTTTTTTGCTAAAACTTCATTCAAAAACATAATTATGCTAAAAACTATTAAAACCTATAAGCTAAATGATCATTAATTTGTTTTAACTTAATTATTACCTCTTATACTAACGCTATATATATCATATTTCACTTTATAACACTAACAGCTACCCACATCAATAAGATCTCTTGGAGACCTTCAACAGAGCTGTATGATGCGGTAAGTGATATCGTGTTTTATACATTTGTTTGCAATAATTATAAGAAATAACAACCAACAACTAGTAATATTCTCTCTTATTTTGTAAGATATATGTAAAGAATTATTGTTCTTGTGTCAATTTCATTTGTTTCATTTTAATATCGTTTATTTTTAAACGGTCTTAAGTTTTGTTGGTTTTTGTTTCTTTATTTATAAGAATTATATTTAAACGTAATTAACCGCTTATGAATCGTCAACGAAATTATTTACGCTTTAAAATTTTAATATATATGGCATAAATATTTATTAAAGATGTGTAAAATATTATAATTATATTTAAATATCAGAAAGAGCTTTGAATATAAGAAAATCATGAATATAAGATATAAGATTTAAATATATTAATAAATAGTTTGTACGTTTAAAATGAAATTCTACGATTTTATATTACGGGTGTTTTCAAACAGATTGGTACTTGATTGATATGTATAGGGGGGTTCCATGAATATTTTGCCAATGGAACATAAGGATGGTGAGGGTTTTGAGGCAACTTCTGTCAACAACACAGACAGATGGAAAATAGGATTATTCAGACTAATTCAGCAATAGTTTTCGTATCTCATAATGACAAAATAGGGATTTAAAGAAACATGTAGTTAAAGAGCATCTAGTCATCCTTGTCATTGAACCTGGAATTACCAAAAATAGGGTCTATAATGAAACTTTTTGTAATAGGAATAGAACTTGATTGGAAGAGGTTCGAACTCCCCCATCCGACTGAAGCTAGTGCTCAATGGCTCCCGCAGTCCTTTTTTCATATTAAAATTTAAAGTGTCAAAACATTGTGTTTTTGGGCTTTTTATTATTGTATTGAGTTTACACTAATCCAATACAATTATACGTGTACATTACAAAATGCCCACTCTTTCTCCGAAGAATTTTCATATTTTTCAAAAAGGAGATTTTTTTAAATTCCATTTTTTCAAATTCGATGATTCTTCCAGACATACCACTATATTGACTCTGTACAGGATACTTTTAGCCAGTATGGGTATATAGTGGTATATGTGTACACTTCCATATTTAGAAGAAATGCCCACTCATCATCCCAAGAATATTCATATTTTTTAAAAAGGTGATTTTTTATAATTCCATTTTCTCGAATCCGGTGATTTTTCCACACATACCACTATATGAACTCTCTTGTAAACCCCTTGGATAACCATATTTATATAGTGGTATATGAGAGCACCTTCATATTTTACCGAAATGGCCACTTATGCTCTGAAGATATTTTACATTTTGCTTCTAGTCACTGTTAGTCCCTTAACATTACTCTGTTAACGCAAAGTTTTAGTATGTTAAATAAGTATGGTTGGTGTCTTAGCTTTTCAAATTCGAATTTATCTTCATATATGTACATTAATTTTTGTATATCATTGGAACGATAATAGTGAAGGGTTCTGGATTTGATCTAAATAGCTTCGTAGTTAAATATGAAATATGTGCAAAATTTAATAAAATTAATAAGTGTGTGTGGCACCTTCAATACAAAATAAACATTAGTTTTTGTATATCTAGAAAATGGTTAGAATGGCATTTTCTGACTTTGTCTATATGTCTTGGTAGTCAATACAAACAATACTTTTAAAGTATTCTTTTAATTTTTTTTATGGGGAATGCATTTTATAGGTATACAACACAAAGACTCCCAGAAAAGCGGCTAGGGTTACTCTAGTTATTAATATTATTATTAATAATAATAATTCAAAGACGACGAATTGCGTGCGCTAAAGTGTGATAATTACAAATATTGTTCCCAAAATAGAAGAAAATTATTTCAACAGGACGGTGCCACATGTCACACATCATGCGAAACAATGGCCCAATTGAGCCAATATTGAAGAATTTATTTGTAAGATACTAGCTTATATGTTCGAGAGAATATGCCAAAATTGGACCCAGCGTATGAACTATTTGAGGCATAGCCGCGGTCAACATTTACATCAAATCAAATCTAAACATTGAATTATATAGACCGTTCTATCGATTCAAAAAAAAAAAAAAAAAAAAAAAAATCATATATTTCTCTAAATTGTATGTGATTTTTTAATATCAAATCCGAAAGCTCTTAAAAAATCATACGATATAACCGTTTTAATTTTTATTTAATTATATATTTTATTATATATTTATATTTCATTATTTATATACGTTTGCAATTTCTTGCAGCAAGTTCGTCGCAAGAACTTGCAAAAACTACTTCTGGAAGTTAACTTTCGGTTTCAGTGTAAGCACTTCAGCAATAACTTACAGTGTGCAGACGGCTTTACGCAATGTACTTATTATTTTGTCCACTAATTTCGTTTTTTAATTTTCATTTCACAAAACACTAAATTTATGCCGTTAGGACGTAAGCGTCTGTATTTTATACTCAATATAATATAAACTAAATTTAATTAAAAAAATTGAGTTAAATAAATATATATCTTTAATTTAATATAAGATTCATGTACTTATTATTTTGGCCATATATGTACATATTCACATATATACCGTGTGCGTCAAATGAAAGTAAACACCCTAATTCTCAAAAATTTTGTTCATATTTCAGTCTTAGAATACGATGAATATGATAATACTTATTATATTTTTGAAGACTATATTTACGGCACTACAGAATCTAAAAAATTACAACAAAAATCTTACAACTAAAGTTATAAAAAAAAAGTATTTTATTATGCGCGAAATGAAAGTAAAGGCAAAAACTTATACGATAAGAAAGAATAGATTAGAAATATCTGGGAAGTGATATTTTTCAGATAGGTGCTATAGTAGAACAAGAAACTGTTTTTGAAATTTTGAAAATTCCTCCAAAAACATGAGTTATGGGTATAAAACCGGCTTTTCGTATCTTCAAGTACTTAAAAGTTAATAACTTAGCTAAATATTAACTGATTTTAAAATTCTTTGCGGATTTAGAAAGATGAGGAATCTTTAGTCATCGTGTAAATTGGGTGTTATATGTTGAACATGTTTACAATGTTTTAGTCGAGTATTGGGAAAATTTCCGTCATGATTCCTCCATTTTCCAAAAGGATATCGCGGAAGTCCACAATTCCAAGGCAATTAAAAATTATTTTTTAGATAAAAACATTAAAAATATTTGGGCCATTCTATCACAACGCTTTTATGATAATGGCCTCCAATTTGACACTACAGGGTTTAAGAATGTGCTTTCTTGAAAAATGGCAAATATACTGCTCTGAACGTTCTGAAATATATTTATATCTATGCCAAGGCGATTGAATGATGTCATTATGTATATTTTGGTACAATAAAATATTAAATTATAAGCCTGTTTAAGTAACTATTCTAGGACTTAGTATTTTTTTAGTAGTGTATGTCAGGTATTCCTAGTAAAATTCTTGATACTAATAGTATTACGCCCTTTAAAAAAAATTCAAAATACTTCGTAGTTATTTGTGTTAATTTTCTTTAAAGTAGCCTGCTATGTATCCAGCCAGTCGCCAGTGATAGCAAACAGTTTAAGGAACTATTCTAGGAGTTTTTATTTTTTAGAACTGTATGTTACTAATTCCTAGTAAAATTCTTAATACCAATAGGATAACGACTTTTAAGAAAAAAAAATCAGAATACTTCGTAGATACTGATGGTGACGTTGATGATGTGTCAGACACTGACGACTAACTTAGTAGGCTTTTAGAACAGGTGATAGGTAATAAGAAAGTAGCTAAACCCATGACATTGCTGACACGGTATCAATCTCAGAGGTAGTCCTAGGCTCAAATCTACCAAGTAAACACCAATTCTTTTTTACACCGATTTTTTTTTAATAACAATTCGATGTGTACATTCATAGATTATATATGTGCTCATTACATTCAATGAATTTAAAGGTTTAAGCATGAAATAAATTCTAACAAGAATATTTTTATAATATCGTTAAAAGGATTTCACTGCAGAAAATGGGGTTTTAATACCCTAGAAATATCAACAGAATAGTTATCATTTATAGATATCTTAAGACAGACTACAGGCATAAAATAAAAACTTTCGGTAAGATTAAGCAATAAAGGGTAAACAAAAAATTCTTAAGCAAAAAATAGTTAATAGTTTTAAATAATCGATATATTGTTAGAATATTCTAAGCGTTGAATAAAAATGCATTTATTCACTTTTATTTTATTGCTATGCTAATATTTAATATATTATTTTTTTAATGTAGATGTACATTATAATTAAGTGTATATACAAACATAATGGGAATATAAAAAAATTTTTTATATTTTCTTACAGTAAATGGAATTCCTTCAACAGAACCAATTGCAAAACATCTGTCTCCTGCATTGCAGGCCCCACTTAATATTTGATGACAGTTCATTGCTGACACATTTTAAAAAACTTGTTTAACTTTAAAATGTTTTTAATCAAATTTATAATTCTTTCAACTTTGCAGATCTATTCTCAAAGAAAAAATTGTAATACTGGTATGGTGCAAAAACAGAGTGTCCAGACTTCTTTTCTGAATACGGACAGGGTTGCCAGTCCTAGGATATGTCAATCTCGTAAAATATATGCGAATAATTCATAATTCACTACAATCTTACAGCCATATTCATAATAAATCCTTGTTTGGGTTTAATGAATAAATTCGTTATTAAAAACTTTTTTGTCTTATAAACCCAAAATAAAATACCATAATTATATACGTTTAATAAAGCCACATTAAACATTTAAAACATTTTATTGTTTTGTTGGCAACACCATGTTATTTTAAAGACTTTTCAGCTTAAATTAAAAACCAAACTTTATTCAAAATAAATGAAACTTTATTCAAATACAGTTAAACATTTTTCAATTTAAATTAAATCAGTTTTAAAATATGTAAGGATTTTTTTATGTTTTTGTTTACTTTTTACACTTACGTAGGTCACAAACACTTGCTAAAGTATGTCAAAGAGCCTGACGGTAATTGCTGCGATAAATAATGCTGGCGTCGTTTATCATAAAGTTATTTCTCTTTCTACTGTAAATTCTACCCGTTTCCAAAAATTTCTGCAGGAGCTCTTAGATAAAATTGAATGCAGCTCATAGTTACAAAAATCATTTTTAATAATGTCAGAATCAAAAGAAATACGAAATATGGTGGATAATAGTGAATTTACATTAAAATTTTTATCCAATTATTCTTCTAAGCTGAACCCGATAGAGAAAGCAAATGCCATGCCCGATTAATGTTAAGTGATATTACCACTGAGCACAACATAGTATGTGTAATTGACGAAAGTATCGCAATAATTAAGCACAATCCTAGAACACACGATGAAAGTTTTTCTTGCAGAAAGTTCGAGTTTGTTGATGACAGGGGAGAAACGAATGTAATGGCGTACACTTTTTAATGTACTCTGAAATTATCCTTTGTAATGAAATTCGTAATGTCATACAACAACAATGTTGTTTGAAAATCTTAAATTTCATTGAAATAAACATCGTAGTGTAGACGCGAATTAAAAGAGAATTGAAGAAAATTTCTGCAAGAAAACTTTCATCGTGTGTTCCGTGACAAAATGATTGTGCGAACCATGTCCCGGTTTAGACGAGGTAACATTTTGAAGGGAAACATTTTGAATTCTCTTTTGTTTTTTTCATTAGCGTTCACACAGGCGAACATTTTGTCGGCTACATTTCATTACTATTGTTATTGTAAAGTAAAGCTAAGTAAATATCAACAATGTGACCGAGTACCGAAGTCAAAAACGATTCTCTCTTCCCAACCCGTAATTTGCTACCAAGCTAAATCTTACCTTCAAAATGTTTCCTAGTCTATACTGGGACTATGTTATGAACATGATCATCCAAATTCCCAAAGCGGTGAATATATAAGCTCTTCATTAATTTCAATAAGTATTATTTATAATGAATATCATATGTATACATAATATATTTTTGTTTTGTTTTTTTTTTATTTAATTTTAAAAATAGTTTAACTTAATTTGAAAAATGTTTAATCATATTTGAATAAAGTTTTATTTATTTTGAATAAAGTTTATTTTGAAAAAAGATTTCGTTTATTTTAAATAACGATTAATGTCTTCGGAATAGAGTTTCGTTTATTTTGAAAGCGGATACGTTAATTTGAAAAACAGTTAATTTAAACTGAAAATGCTATATATAGCTGCTTTTACAAAGTGACAACTGAATGACAAGTCATTTCTTCGTTCTCTTTTAAAGTTGCCTAAATCTTTTCCAAACAAGAAATTAATTGACGGACATAAATTTTTTATTTGTACTACTTCTTTATCTTTCTTTCATATGCAATAGTATTATAGTCACAATGAAATAAAAAAATACTGTGAAGCAACAGAATGAAAATTTCGAAACAAAAATGACCAGTACTGACAGTCGTGTACAACACACTTCACCTCTTCAACCACTCGGCTGCAAACTTCATCTGTCTGTCATTCAGTTGTCGCATTGTAAAAGGGCTCTATGTCACTTTCGGCCACTTTTTGAATAATATACAAAACCCGTACCATTTTAAAAAGTTTGTATATTTTTTGTTCCCTAGATTTTTTGTATAATTTTTTGATTGCGTTTTAGAGCAGTTTGAGGTTGTGAGATCATATTAAAGTGAATTAGCTGGAGCTCGACCATTGGTGGTGTCCAGAATAAAGCGGTAAGAGCCTTCTGGGCAGGTTGCTCTTCCCGGGGTCTTTCGCCGAGAATGACACTATGGATATATACCGCTATTATTAAGCTCATTATCACTTATATGGCGATAGCTTGGTGAAGAAAAACTGAGGAAGCTACCACCATGAATAAATTAGGCAGGCTACACAGACTCGCTTCTCTCGGTATAACTGGGCCAATGAGAACATGTCCAACAGCGACCTTGAAGGCTCTGATTGTCTTAACACCGCTTCACATCTATGTAATGAGAGTGGCATCATGTTCGGTGACACAATTTTTCGCCAGTGTCACGAAATGCGTCGGGAAATCAGAGAACCGTTTCGGTCCTGGATGCTGTGCCTTTGGATATGTGCTTCGGCAGGAGATTCAGGGTTGAATTCCCAGACGGGGATTGTTGGACTAAATGGGCCTTATTTCGGAGTGAGTTTGATCTTAACTAGTATATCGGTGGCTTTAAGATGAATGACTGAGACGACGCCGGTGTTAATAGACCCAACCGAGATGTCGATCCTACTGGGAAAATCAGTGAGTGTCTTCCAAGCGGAGATTATGACCATTGCTATATGTGCGAAGATCAACCTGGACAGCGGGCTCAAGGGTAAGACCACTAATATATTCCTTGACAGCCAAGCTGCCTTAACGGCACTTGGCTCGATTCGTATAACATCTGTTTCGAGTACATGGAATATATTGTAATGAAATAGTGGATGCATTGGCCAGAAATGGTTCCATAGCACCCTATATCGGTTCGCCGCCTTGCTGTGCAGCACCACTTACTACCATCCTCAATCTAATAAAAAATCGGACAATTGCCCGATGCTTGGAAAACTGGAAGCTCAAAGCGGACTTCGACAGGGCGACGACTAGTCCACAATTTGGACGTCGCTCTGAGGTTCCCAGGTATGGTAGACCGGACTTGAAACTCCTTACGGAGTTTCTTACGAACCACTGTAAGCTCAGAGCACATCTGAAGAGGATGATGGTCATAGATGTGGATGTAGACTATGCTCTCACAGGCATCAAACACAGCGGAACATATATATTGTGAATGTGGGGTTGTTGATAGGTTTAGGTGGAAATGTTAAGGTATACATAGGGTTCCACCGTATAACATGTCATTAGTCTGCTGAACAAACTATAGACCGGAAGTGGCACAATAGATCCCATGGGTCGCTGTGTCTTGCGATGGTGCCTGGTCGATATGATAATAATAACAATTTGAAGATTATTCTAAAGCAACTCAATGCTTTCTACCTTGAACAATAAACCAACAAAAGTGTACATAGAATTTTCGTAACCTCTTGATATATTACCAATTTTTTATTTAATCTTCCAATCAGATTTTTCAATGTTGTACAAAGTAAAAAATTATGTAATAAATATTTATAAAAATAAAAGAATACAGTGAAAGCTCCCTTGAGCGGACACCGACCGTCACAGCAGAGTTGTCCGATATCGAGAGCTGTCCGTCTACGGGATAGTTGATTATAAATGGTCGATATTCACTGCTATTAAATATTCTATTATATATTATATATGTATATTAGTGAAACAAATTTGAACGCATTGCATATTTAGTATATATGTAGATACATATGAATATTTGTTTTCAAAATTCATTTAAGTTTTAAGATTTATACATAAGTACATATACATATATCTACATATGTATATTAACCCAAAAAATAAAAAATAAACTAAAATAAAATAAAAACAAAGTAAAATATGGGAATTTCATTCGAAAAAAACAATTAACTTTAAAATTATGTGCTTGGGAAAAAGAACTGGCGAATTGTAGCCTGCTTAGAGTTCGCTTGACTCAATTTTTTGTGAATTTCTTCAAGATAGTTTTGCAAATTGTTTAATTTTTCATATGCAACAATTTTTCATATGCAAAAGTTTTAAACGCACTATATGTATAAGAGCTTCTTTAAACGATTTAATTTTATCGATTTTTGATCTACAACATCATCTTCTGAATCACTTAATATTACAATACTTATGGAATTTTTCATTTCCGATATTTATTTTAATGTTATCATTTTCAGTGTACGCAATATTATGGATGTTAAAAATTCTTCAAAACTAGTTTTCTATTGTTACGAAAATGAAAACATTAAAGAGAAAATTCACTACATCAGGGACTTATTGTGGGATTTTTTAGTTATAAAATTTATTGGCTTGAGTCAAGGCTTAATAACTGCATAAATTATTTATTTTATTATTTATTTATTTATCGTAATCTCAATACAACAAGAACACCTCTTATTTTATATTATTGTAAATTGTCTTATATGTATACGAAATAATTTAAAATTAAAAATGGAAAAGTTAATCAATTAATAACAGAAGATATAATTTAGAATTTGAAAAAAAAAGAAACTATATCATACAAAATTTAAGCCATAGAGTAACATTTAAGATAATATTAAATAAAGAAAACATGACTACGAAAAGTGCTTATAAATGACAGCTTTAAAATGGCCTGCATTGGATATTTTTTTGCAATTGAATGGGTAGTTGGCTCCAAAGACGAATAGAGTTGATGGAAAAGTGTTGCTCAGAGGCTGCTTTAGTATATGTTATACAATTTATATTCTTTCTCTATTAGATCTTGGAAATTTTATTCTCTGATATAAATAGGGTGGTTTCTGATTATAAATAATTCTATGTAAAAATAGTAGTACTCGGCACCTCAGTAAATTATCAAACGTTATATTATAAATTTGTCTGCTATTTCTCCTGATACCAAATATATATCGTGCAATATTGATCTACTAACGGCATCACAGTTAGCATACAGCTCACAACCATACGTTAAAGTTGGTAATAAGTAGGTTTTGGCTAAAAGCATTCGGATGTGGGCTGATGTAAAATATTGCGTCATCCAAAGATTGCGAAGCATAGCAAACGTTTTGCCGCAATTAGCTTTAATATGATCCAACCAATTGAGTTTCTTGTTCAGAATTACTCCAAGATGCTTTAACAAACTCAACAATGTTTATATTCATTATATTAATATGTATTGGTGGAAGATGCGACATAAAAGTTTTCGGTCTCCCAAACATTAGAACCGTTGATTTTTTGAGGTTAAGCTCAGCCCATTTGCAGATGCGCATAAGTAAATTTGATGCAAATCCTGATTTATTTAGCGTACGGCAGATGGCTTCTGCACATCACTATTATGTCATCAAGGTAATTCAGAGAAGTCTTCCAATGGAGTTCTTTTAGTACGCGCTCCATAAGCCGCTCGAATGTGACCGGCGCATTGCAGAGTAATGCCCAACTGGCATAACTTTATACTGGCGCAAGCCACCGTTCGCACTGAAAGCAGTTTTCTTCTTATCCTTGTCTGCGATCTCTACCTGGCAATACCCGCTTTTTAGATCAATGTAGAGAACCACTTTGTTCCAGCTAACGTGTCGACCGTATCGTCAATTCTTGGTAGCGGGTAGCTGTCCTTTTTAGTAACATCATTTAGCTTCCTGTAGTCTACGCAGAATCTTGTACTACCATCTTTCTTTTTAACTAATATTACTGGCGAGCTCCAAGGAGTCGATGATGGTTCAATTACACCACACTTCTCCATTTCATTGACTAGCTCCTTAACCTCATTACGCTTTGCCAGAGGTATACTTCTGGGTGCCTGTTTTATCGGTCTCACTTCGCCAGTATTAATTTCGTTTTTGACTATAGCTGTTCTACCTTTACTTTTATTTTTGGGGGCGAATACGCAGGCGTACTTCTTTAGCAACTTTTTGGTTTTATTTCTTTCTAAAGCTGCTAGACCCGCTACCCATTCCTCTACATTTTCGTCAAATACCTGTTGGCCCTTGGCTGACATATTGGTAGGTTCCGGCAATTGTTCGCTGTGTATTGCCACCTCTACTGGAGCACATTGGACTATCTCGGAGTTTTCACAAATGAATTGTTCGTGGCCCGATAGATTGAGCACTCTCACCGGAACAATTCTTTCTTTATTGGACTTAACGAGGGAGGGCCTTTGCTGATAACTAGTCCATCTTAATTTCTGCTGACTCTACTAGCCTCAAGCGGTTGTCCTCACAATCTTCCTCCATACGCTCCCATATCAATGACTCCGCCTGAGGTTGTAGTTTTTGTTGTTTGACAGCAACTAACCTTCTGCATTACACCAACTCATTTTCTGTTGCCCAATATTCAAATTGATGCTACGGACTATCATAAAATCGGCACCAATGATAACCTTGTCTACAATATCGGCGACAATAAAAATATGGCTTACAGTAATGTATGCTATAGTCACCTTCACCTCAATTTTTCCGTAGACGATGGCAGTAGCTGTTCATAGTCTGATATTATTGAATATCTCACACTTTCCCTTAACTATATCAGGTTAACCGCGTTAACTTATATAATATATATATAATTATATATATATATATATAATATAATATAATATATATAATATAATTATATATATATATATATATATATATATATATATAATATATTATATAATTATATATATATATATATATATATATATATATATATATATATATATATATATATATATATATTATATAAGTTAACGCGGAAATTAAAGACGCGGTTGCTGGTGTGCTGAAATAACTCTAACTTTTTATTGATTTATTTCTGTTTTTATACAAAATTTATGCTTATTCAAAAATTTTATATTTGCCAATTACAATTTTATTTAACCTAGTTTATTACAATATTTAACAAAAGTAGTAGTTCAAAATTTATTGTTCTAATTTACAATAATTTAATTAATCAGCTAAAATGTTGTACAATGTTGATCAAAAGAAATACATAATTTAGAGTTTAATGTGCTAAATTACAATATTTAATTTAGTCAGCTAAAATGTAGTTCGAGTTTGTTGTGCTAATTTTATAATTTAATTTATAATTTACTTATAATTTCAATTATTCAGTTTAAAGTTAATTTTCTTATTCTATTTTCTTACTTATAATGTGTGTGGTGCTATGTTTGCTTATAATGTGTGAGGCGTTATGTTTGTGCTATAATAATCGCCCATTTTTAAGCATCAGCGTTTCGCTGATTAAGTGTTATGGATAATTTATTTTGATTTCGGGCAATTCTATCAGGGTTGGAAATCTTAATGTCTTTTGACGGTTTATACATCTAGAGTACAACTGAATTGAACCCTAGAAAAACCCTAGAAAAATTAATGCAAAATTAGAACTTATAGGGACAATACCGTTATATGAAAGTCGTTATCCAAATGTCTAATATTTTTTAAGTTAAGGTGGTGTATATATGTAAATCTAATTTTATCTCTCTCTCGGTTAAGTTTCCCTGCAGTATACGCGGAAGAATTTGAGTAGAGTTAAGAGTTATTGTTTCATTAAAGAAATTTATGATAAATGTGCCATTTAGACTTTGTGTGGCATTGCTCTTGGTAATATTTTCTTTATAATTAGTCAAAAATATTGTGCTTTCTGATAAAACTTCAACTATTGGGTTATTTGCAATCTGGTACTCGCTGGATGCATTTTCCTCATTTTGCAAGTTAACAATGATCTGATCCCAGACTTTCAACTTGGCTTAGTTTACAGACGGTTATGTCATCAATTACTATACATTTTTGCTTAATACGGTATTTGCTTGTATGAGATACAAGTAAATTTGAAAGCTTGAGGTGAATTATCTTGTTATTACTGACAGTTGAGCGAATGACTATATTATTATATGATACAATATATAGAAGAAGGGTATCTTTTATCACCATTAAAGGTTCAACAAATTGGACATTTTTATAGGAATGTGTTTCCGTTTGAGAAAGAATATTTGAAATGTCACCTTTGTTCAATATCGGAGAATGCACTTTACCACTTTTTTTAAGCTGATTCGTCATTACAATTTGAGCTACTTCTTCTTTGACTAATCCAAGCCTGTTAAAGAGTGTTTGTGCATATTTGGTAGTATCTTTTTTATCTAACTACGATTCTATGATAGTCGTCCAAAAGACTGTTTGTGGTTTTTATCAAAAATTCATTGATGGTGTACTGCCTATTATTACTGTTTACGACATTGTTTCCTTCAGAATATTGTCCCAATCAGTAGCATCAGGATTATCGGCTATCCACTTCCAAGTGGAGCCTATCCAATTTATAGACCTTTTATTTTTCGTTGAGTTATTAACATAAAGTTGACTTAAAAGGTTCTCTATTCTAGTAATTTGGTGTTTTATCTGCAGAAGCAGTGTTCCCTTGTTCCGTATCTGATAGCGAGCTATTGCTTTTACTTCTTTCACTATTATTTCATAATCTCCAAGGTTGATCGTGTGTATTATTCTAGACTTTCCATTGCTAATTTTTCCTACACCATGTTTAACCTTAACTAGTGGATTGTTGTACTTGTACACATCCATAGTTGCATTTATTCCGCATGTAGTTAGTTAGTTATGACGGGTAGCCAGACAACGGTCAAGCCCACTTGGGTCCAATATTGATCCCACTGTATTACCCATATCAGTAATCCAGAAAAGAAAAACCAACATGTTCGCATCCCGGTCTAAACCGAACAAACCAGATGCATTTATAAAAGAAGAGATCTGCTGATATTCGCATCAGCAATATCTGGCAAATCATTCAGAGACGGACTGCCAAGAAAGCAGTCATCATATCCGAAAGACTTGGACACTGGCACAAGAAATGCTCGACAGTCTCCTCCTCTTCCTTATCCTGACAACCCCTTCAGTTGAACAGCAGACCCAATCTCCCAACGTGCGCATCAGCCACCCAATGTCCAGTAATCACAGCCACAAGAATTAGTAGCATATGTCGCGGCCTCCACATGGTAAACTCCGAGCAAGACCGATCATATAGTAGCCAGATTTGCCTTGATACAGAGCGCGTGGGTTCATCATCCCACCGTAGCTGTGCTCCGCCCAACATGTACCGCAGGACCATAAGTCTGCATGAGGAGAGTGGCATCCCAACTAAGTAGTCAATCTCCTCATTTCTGAAGAAAGAGTCCACCCTCGGAAGTTCGTCTGCCACACAGTACCCTCGGGTGTCCGAGTGACCCCTTACTCAGATAATCTCCAGGTCTGAATGTCTCGTCATCTCGTTCTGAGATGCCCGGCGTTCGTACACCAGTCGCTAAGTCGAGTATACACCGAAGAGCGCCATGATCGCAACCTGACTGTCCATACAGATCCGGATATCACAATCATATACCCTGTAGTACATCAACCAGTCCGCTGCCCTCTTTATCGTCGAAACCTCCGCTTGTAAGATACTCCAGTGGTTCGGCAGCTTAAAAAATTCTCTCAATCCGTATACAGGAATAAAGATACCGCTTCCAACCAATTCTGAGGATTATCATCCATCTGTGTATACCTCAATAGAACCGGGTCTAATTACCAGCTCTGGTGAAATGCACACGGAGAACATTTTAACCAGGAATGGTTTGGGTGTGCAGTAATCTACCCCATCAGGGATCGTATCCAAATATCTAAAGATGGCCGTATGACCGTAGACCCTGTCCGACTATGCCCTTATCGCAGACATTCTCACCATCTCACTAGCCATCAGGTCCACTGGAAGCCAGTTCAGTAGTACAAACATGGCCCTCGAAGGAATCGACCTGAGCACACCTGTAATCATCAGGGGGGAAAGAATCCCGCGTTGTATAGTGCCCCTTTCAGCAACTCTGTAGACGGTAGCTAATTCCATGGTGGAGACAATGACCCTGTTGGTCAGGAGTCTCCCTATGAATCTTATCACAGACCAATGAACATTCGACAGCGGTAAGATGTTTGATCTCTTCACGACGCGAAAAGAGATATATTGGTGATCACTTCCAGTGTAATCCTCCATGACCTACCATCCTTCAATAGTCCTAGCCAGGCCTTCGGATACCAGAGTGATGTTCGGCGTTGTATATTCACAACCTAGCTTCCTTAAAGATGGAGCGTTGCCAGTATTTCAGACTATTAAACCAAGTCTGGCAGCCATGTCCAGGATGCACCTTCCTCGTGGATTTGTTGTTAGATCCATCCATTCGATGGCCTTGGGATTGAAGTCACGGTCCACCTATTTCGTGAACTTTATCCTCGCTGATATCGAGCTTCGTTTTAAACTGCTCCATAGTATCGCTGGGAGTGAGATAACAGCTCATCAACGTAAAATATCCAGTTCGGATGTATATATAGCCGCATCCGGCTCCATGCTGCGTAACCACAAATTTATTACTAGGTAACCAAAGTGCAGTCGTACCTGTCAGATCTTCAAACCAAGTTCCACTGGGAATTTTACTGACACTAAATCTATCTCCTTCACAGCGGTAATCTGCATGAGCAACGCATCTGCTGTACGGCTTCTGTGCATATTTGCCTGTAGGACTCTCATAATTTCCTAAGTAGTGGGCATCTTCTCGATCTCAGCAGGTGATCGGTTTGCATCTGCACAAGGAATCCATCTCGGAGCTGCTTTGAATTCCTTCATTTTGTGTCCAGACGCACCACATCTGATACAGATGTTCCTCCTGTCTGGCCCAGAGTACCATGCCTGTGTACATCCTATCTCAAGACAGCGATAACATCTTCTCATACTCTCATATGCTCACATCTTGGCTCGAATCCATTCGATTTTAACATCGATGAGTTTCGCCGCACCTTCTACAGATAGTGTTACGAAGACTTGTACTAGTTCTCTCGTGTTCGGTGCCGTAATTCTTGTCTTCGTATATTCCTCTTTGTCAATGAGCAGCTTTCGGAATGAGTTTCGATCTTCTCTTGATTCGTCAGGGAATCCAGATCCCGTATCTCGATCGTAGCGGTAGACAATGTGCCTGCTACCACATTTTGACTTCGTGGAGTGTAAGCAAGTTTGATGTTATAGGTTTGCAATTGCAACGCCCATCTTGCTAAACGGCCGATGGAGGACTTCAAACTAGAAAGCCACTTTAACGATTGATGGTATGCTAAGACTGTTATTTCCGAACATTCAATATATCCACGAAACTTTTTTACGGCCCAAACGACAGCTCGTTCTGTTGTAGAATAATTCTTCTCAGCGGGATGAAGTAGGCGACTAGCATATTCTATTGGATGCTCATTTTCTTTCTCCCCATGAAAAGACTGCTCTGAGTGCATAGTGTCAGTATTTAAAAAGAATGACTTGTTTTCATCTAGTTGTTGCAAAATTGGTGAGGAGACTAAACAACTTTTCAATTTATTAAACGAATTCTGTTTTTCAACATCCCATTTCCACTTCACATTTATATAAATCGACAATACCACGATAAGTTTGTACGAAAGATATTAGTTATATTAGATTAGATAGATTAGATATTAGTAACATTACTTCTACTTTTTCTGGATCAGGTTTTAAGCCATTCGTAGTTAACACAAGACCGAGATATTTTATTTCGCTTCTACGAAGTGACATTGATCACGATTTAATTGAATATTAAAAAGGTTTAGTCTTTATAACGTTTTTCTTAAGTCATTAACATGTGATTCAAAATCTTTCGAGCATATAATAATATCGTCTAAATATGTTAGTATCATTATTTGTGGTAAACCATTTCGAAATTTGTCAATAAGCCTTTGAAAAATCACAGGTGCATTTTTAAGTCCGAAAGGCATTCTGTTAAATATAAAAAATCTAAATGGTCTTGTAAAAACCGCTTTTTCTTTATCCTAGTCAGCCATTTTTATTTGCCAATATCCAGCTTTCAAATTTAAAGTAGACATAAAAGGTGTTTTTGCAGCATGTAGCAGATCATCCATCCTTAGAAGTGGGTTTATATCTGTTACGGTTATGGCATTTAGTTTACAATAATCAACGCACACTCTAATGTCACCAGAGTTTTTATTATGTTTTTTTAATTATGTTCTTATTAAGCATTTCTTGAATCTCAGCTTTTTTTCTTTCATCTTTTGGGAAATTCGATATGGAGGACATGAAATTGGAGCATGAGTTACTGTATTTATACAATGTTCAACGTATGGAATTGGATCTCCTCTATTTTTAAAAATTGTTTCATATTCTTGCAACATATCCTCCAAAATTAATTTCGTGTTAGTTGACAGGTTTGAATTCTCTAAAGTTATAGGCTTGACATCAAATGAATTAATTTCTACCGTTTTGTCACTTTCACTATTATCTGTTTTTATTCTCTTCTGTGATGGGAACAGGTCCCAATCATAGACGTCCATAGTTAAGTCTTCGAGAATACTGCCATAAAAAAATTATTAATAACATCTGAATAAAGATTAGTTAATATCTCGTTCTTCTCTGGTTTATGATTTTATTGCACTTGGTTCGAATTTCCAAAGTGGTATAAGAACTCATCGATATTTTTATTCTGAATTACATTCGCTTGCGTTAACGTTATTGAATTCTCTATTTCAGGATTATTTGTTTTAAATTCAAAGAATGTATAAGGTCATCCTTGAAATGCCAAATTCTCTGAGCTAAGTCTAGCACTATTCCTGCTTGTTTGAGAAAAACTATGCCAATTAAGATGCGATTGGTACGAGCGAGTTGTGTCATCGCAACAACCTCCACCAAAACCCAGAAGACAACAATAAAACAACAACAACAAACTAGTTACTTTATTTTTTATTGTATTTTATTTTATTCGAGTTTATTGACATTTAATTCTCATTTGAATTCTAGATAATTTTAGACCAGCAATATAAAACATTATTTTTTTACAAACCAAATTGTATCAGCAGAATTAAACATTGGAATAATTTTTTTTACTTACTTCCTGTTTACCAGTTTTTACACAATTATTATTGTTTTATTCTTTTACGCATTTTTGTTATTTTCTTGACTCATCAAAATTAGTTTATTTACATAGCTTCATGTTAAGTAGATTAATAAAATAAAAATTATTATTGGTGTAACCAGAAAAAGAACTACAAGTGTTTTTGTTACACTAGATAACTAGCGTTAGGCAAGCAAATGAACCGAATCGTTTAAACCGTTTTCCAATCAGAATGTTGACTATGATTACTTGTTTTTCATTACTTTTGGGTCTGTTTGATCTGTAATATCCGGCCAAACCACGACCGTAGCAATTTAACACTCTTTCTTTCATTTTCGGATTACCTTTCCGGTCTGATTCAATTTATTTAAAACAATTTTGGGATGTGTGTTTTTTCTACAGTAGGAACAACGTACGGATGACTTATTGTCGTCTTTAACTGCTTTGATCTTGGCTTTATGTTTTCCTGAATCTGAATTTCCACATTTCTGGCTTTTTCTAGCAAATCTTGGAAAGAATTAACGTTCTTTCTGGAAATCTTTTCTCTTATGGAAAGAAGCAACTGCGAAAAAATCATATCTAGCATTACTTTTTTCGACAGTGGTTCATTTTTGACTCCCTGCCACCATTTAGAAGCATATCCTTCGAACAAAAGTGGTAAACTCACCAAAGCCATTGCATCGGACACATTTTCTGCTTCTTTATAAACTAAAATAGTAACTATGAAATCTTCTACTTTAGTGGTTTTCTGCCGGCGTTAAAGCGAGCACTACAATTAACAAGTGGTTTTATTTTCTTGTCTATTATTTCGACTTCCTATTAACTCTTGAAATTGGTCTTAGATCAACCCAATATTTGTTGCACTAGTACTATTCGGCGGAGAGCGTGAAGTAAGAGGTACCGCACGACTTTTCGAATTATTTCTTCTCATTATGGCAACCAGAACTAAATCAGCTACAGAACTGAATCACAAACTGAAACATAAAAATAATTGGGATACAAACATATATAATAGATAATTATAAAATTTACAAATTAAAAGTCAGAAAGCAAACTACGTTTAATATAGCCAACATCACATATAAATCAATAAAGTCATAATGCAAATTGTAACCATTGCACGAACTGCGAAAAGAGAACGAATTTGCATAATTTGTCTTGTGGAAATCCAATGCGAGAGGAGGATAGTGGCGGGAAAATCTAACAGGAATGGTAAAATTTAGGGTTGGAAGTAAAAAACCAGAATCAATATCACCCGCAACAAAGTTACAAACAAAACAAATGCCCAAAAATGCGTTCCTACGCTCCAATGTAGGAAGTTTAGTCAGGCCCAACCTAGCACCGTACAAAGGAAATCCATCAACATAATTCCACCCTAAGCCACGTAAGCAGAATAATAAAAGCTGTTTCTGGACAGACTCAATCAAATCAATATGACACCGATAATAAGGATTCCAAACATCTGAGGCATACTCAAAAATCGGCCTAACGAGCGAAATGTACAACTGTCTCGTAATATAAGGATCAGTAAATACCCAAGACCATCGTTTTACGAAACCTAAAACAACCCGAACCTTACTAGTGATCATGCTAATATGACCAATAAATTAAAGTTTCGTATCCAACACCACGCCCAGATCAAGAAAATTAGCAACGGACTCCAACGGATAAGAATTAATTGTATACTCGAACGGAATTAGACTTCCAGCTATTAAAAATCATATGCTTACACTTTCCCAGATTGAGAGCCTTTAAATTTATTCTGTACTAATCAACGAAGACATCAATACTCCGTTGCAGAGCAGTCTGACCAAAAACATCATTAGCAGTATAGAATAATTTCACATCACCAGCGTACATAAGAACACTATAGTCAGGAAATACCTCAGAGAGATCATTAAGAAATAACAAGAACAAAAGCGAACCTAAATGGCTACCCTGTGGAACTCCGGAAGAAACATAAACGGTCTTAGACAACACATCATGAAACAAAACTTTCTGAGTCCTAATAGAAAGGTAAGATTCTATCCAACGAAGAAATCTTTCGGGAATACCAATCAGTGCCAATTTATGAATCAATATCCTATGATCAACTCTATCAAACGCCTTACTAAAATCGGTATAAATAACATAAGTTCGAGCACCAACGACAAAGCGCCTAAAAACCCTCGTAGTAAATTTAAGGAGGTTAGTTATTGTCGAACTAGACTTTAAAAAACCATAATAGATTTCGTCTGAAAAGACAGATAATCAGTCACCAACTTCTCCATTAACTTAGGATTAGTACTGAGCTTAGCGATAATAATTCGATATATATGTAATTCGATATAATCTACTGCCGGATTTGTGCAAAGGAATAATAGCGTAGATTTCAGCCCAAAAGACAAAAGAAACAGACTCAACAACATGTATAAATATTAGAAATTGACACACTTCCCACAGAATAGGGATACGATAAAATTCTTCCCGAATCTAAGACGGAGACCAATTACCTTTACGTAGATTGAAAGAAGTCAACAAACATATTTGAAATGTCAAGATATCAGAAGACGATCTTCCCTTGTAGAACATTTCAGTAGGAAACTCAGATGATTTACGTTTAACACGAACAAAGTCATAAAAGGACCTCTGGTTAATAGCAAAGTTCGACCTTACTCTGTTGAAGAACTCAATATAGCAGCAATGATTAAGCCTAGCAAAAGCAGCACGTGCCCTGGATTAGAGCACATAATCAAAACGAGAGCCCAAATTCACAAACCTCCTTAATAACCGCGATATTTTATTTCTCAAGCTTGCCAATTTAACCGAATTCGAAGGAGGACCAGAACGCTCCGACCGACGGTGTACAAAGGGAACACACTCATTAGGACATTAGAACAGTATTCCATAAAAGTCATCTACAATCATATTAAGTAATGAAGAGTCATACCGCGGTGAGATGAGTAAAGACGGCCAATCAACAGAAGAGAGTAAAAATTCAAGCGGACAAAATCAGTACGACTAAAATCAAAACGACCACTTATATCCAATGAGCGCCTCACCACCGTAGTTAAACAAGGATTAAATTCAATATGCAGCAACAAAGTAGGATGATAATTATCCTCGGGGGCAGATATAGAATTATACGAAATAAAGAAGAAATACTCGGGTCCTCAATGAATAGAATCCAATACATCAATACCAATAAAATTCAATACATCATTCGCCTGGAAAAGATCAAGGTTAGACATAGCGGCAGGATTTCCCCATAAACGGGAACTGAAGAAGACGGAATTAACGAGCCAAATTCAGGTGAAAATTCCAAGAGACATGCGGAAGATTAAAGTCACCAAGCACTGCTATTAACCCACCAAGCGCCATTAAATTCTTAACTCTAGAAATCAGATCAAAATGAATCTCATAGACACGGAAATCAGAAGAAGGAGGAATATAAGAACAGGTGATATATATAGACTTTCCGTGAATTCGCGCCCTAGCACAAATAGAGCCAATATCCTCAGAAAAGGCAAAACTAACCAATTCAGACGTATATTTAGCACAAACTGTAATCAAGACTCCGCCTCGATTCCCAGTTATCCTATCGTGGCTAAAAATAGTAAAACCAATAGACATAATCTCTGAATTAAAAATATCAGCATTAAGACAAGTCTCAGTAAACACAATCACATCAAAGTCAAAGGCAAAGCTTCTATTGTAAAATGTAGAGAGTTTAGACCTAAGCCCACGAACATTGTGATAAGCAATACTAACCTTCACAGACAAAAAAAATCGCTTTTTTGAGAGCTAGAGTTAGGAAGAAAAACTCCACTTCTCCGACGGTTTTCCCTAAATTGAAACTCACGAACCAAAGTGCCCTGTGGCCAAAACTCAGGATTAACAATATTATGAAATTCCACATCTAGAACATACAATTTAAAGGAAAATATACTGCAATTAGGAGACGTCTTCATCTTAAAGCAACACAACTCAAAAGGCCTACGAATTTTAGATTTAACAAAATTAGCAACATCATCAGTAGAGGTCTCGTAAGACAGACGAAAAACAAAAATAACAGTCCTAGGTTTCACAACAACAAACCTTTCGAAGCAATAGTAGAAAAACCCACCAGAGTAGAAATAACAGAGGCAAGAGCAGAAACACGAGGCAAAGGGATCAAAGGAAACCTAGGACACATTTCAATCAGATCTGCAGACTTCAACTTGGATGACCCAGCTGAACTTCCGGAGACAGAACCAATAGCAGGGGCAATGTCGTCAGACAAGGCGAGTCCCCACAATTAACTTATAAGCTCAACAACCCGACACATAGCCCGCATGTGACCTGTCGCTCTTCCTCTTTCCTAATCGAACATTTAGAACCAGAGCAAGACATTATGACAAGAATAAAAATAATCAATAAAAAAAGATACAATCAAACAAAGAGTGAGAAATGAGAAATAATAATAATAATAATAATAATAATAATAATAATAATAATAATAATAATAATAATAATAATAATAATAATAATAATAATAATAATAATAATAATAATAATAATAATAATAATAATAATAATAATAATAATAATAATAATAATAATAATAATAATAATAATAATAATAATAATAATAATAATAATAATAATAATAATAATAATAATAATAATAATAATAATAATAATAATAATAATAATAATAATAATAATAATAATAATAATAATAATAATAATAATAATAATAATAATAATAATAATAATAATAATAATAATAATAATAATAATAATAATAATAATAATAATAATAATAATAATAATAATAATAATAATAATAATAATAATAATAATAATAATAATAATAATAATAATAATAATAATAATAATAATAATAATAATAATAATAATAATAATAATAATAATAATAATAATAATAATAATAATAATAATAATAATAATAATAATAATAATAATAATAATAATAATAATAATAATAATAATAATAATAATAATAATAATAATAATAATAATAATAATAATAATAATAATAATAATAATAATAATAATAATAATAATAATAATAATAATAATAATAATAATAATAATAATAATAATAATAATAATAATAATAATAATAATAATAATAATAATAATAATAATAATAATAATAATAATAATAATAATAATAATAATAATAATAATAATAATAATAATAATAATAATAATAATAATAATAATAATAATAATAATAATAATAATAATAATAATAATAATAATAATAATAATAATAATAATAATAATAATAATAATAATAATAATAATAATAATAATAATAATAATAATAATAATAATAATAATAATAATAATAATAATAATAATAATAATAATAATAATAATAATAATAATAATAATAATAATAATAATAATAATAATAATAATAATAATAATAATAATAATAATAATAATAATAATAATAATAATAATAATAATAATAATAATAATAATAATAATAATAATAATAATAATAATAATAATAATAATAATAATAATAATAATAATAATAATAATAATAATAATAATAATAATAATAATAATAATAATAATAATAATAATAATAATAATAATAATAATAATAATAATAATAATAATAATAATAATAATAATAATAATAATAATAATAATAATAATAATAATAATAATAATAATAATAATAATAATAATAATAATAATAATAATAATAATAATAATAATAATAATAATAATAATAATAATAATAATAATAATAATAATAATAATAATAATAATAATAATAATAATAATAATAATAATAATAATAATAATAATAATAATAATAATAATAATAATAATAATAATAATAATAATAATAATAATAATAATAATAATAATAATAATAATAATAATAATAATAATAATAATAATAATAATAATAATAATAATAATAATAATAATAATAATAATAATAATAATAATAATAATAATAATAATAATAATAATAATAATAATAATAATAATAATAATAATAATAATAATAATAATAATAATAATAATAATAATAATAATAATAATAATAATAATAATAATAATAATAATAATAATAATAATAATAATAATAATAATAATAATAATAATAATAATAATAATAATAATAATAATAATAATAATAATAATAATAATAATAATAATAATAATAATAATAATAATAATAATAATAATAATAATAATAATAATAATAATAATAATAATAATAATAATAATAATAATAATAATAATAATAATAATAATAATAATAATAATAATAATAATAATAATAATAATAATAATAATAATAATAATAATAATAATAATAATAATAATAATAATAATAATAATAATAATAATAATAATAATAATAATAATAATAATAATAATAATAATAATAATAATAATAATAATAATAATAATAATAATAATAATAATAATAATAATAATAATAATAATAATAATAATAATAATAATAATAATAATAATAATAATAATAATAATAATAATAATAATAATAATAATAATAATAATAATAATAATAATAATAATAATAATAATAATAATAATAATAATAATAATAATAATAATAATAATAATAATAATAATAATAATAATAATAATAATAATAATAATAATAATAATAATAATAATAATAATAATAATAATAATAATAATAATAATAATAATAATAATAATAATAATAATAATAATAATAATAATAATAATAATAATAATAATAATAATAATAATAATAATAATAATAATAATAATAATAATAATAATAATAATAATAATAATAATAATAATAATAATAATAATAATAATAATAATAATAATAATAATAATAATAATAATAATAATAATAATAATAATAATAATAATAATAATAATAATAATAATAATAATAATAATAATAATAATAATAATAATAATAATAATAATAATAATAATAATAATAATAATAATAATAATAATAATAATAATAATAATAATAATAATAATAATAATAATAATAATAATAATAATAATAATAATAATAATAATAATAATAATAATAATAATAATAATAATAATAATAATAATAATAATAATAATAATAATAATAATAATAATAATAATAATAATAATAATAATAATAATAATAATAATAATAATAATAATAATAATAATAATAATAATAATAATAATAATGATGATGATGATCCATACCACATCAAAAGAGACCAACGCCTCAATTTAGCGATGCTTTCCTTAAGAATATGTGTACATATATGCGCCTATCGTTGTTGTTTTGTTTAGCGGCAGCGAATTACAGAAAAAAATGTGGAGTTATTTATTTATTACTATTTATTATTTAAAAACCACAAAAATTTAGTAGAACAAACACAAATTTTCACAAAAGTTATGAAAAGAATAAGAAGACATAAATATAAACAAAAATGTGAATATAACCAAAACTGTAGATGGCTATTTCACGACCAAGAAAAACCTGCTGGTTCGTAAACACACCTTATAAGTAATTTACAAATCAAAAACATGTTAAAAGTTGGTTTTTTTCGCATGCGTTACATATGTAGACTCGCAAGCGCTTATAAGGTGAAGTTGTTTGTCCGGCGAATTGATTGATTAACTGCATACAACTTTTGTTTACGATTTTTTATATTGAAATTTTGTGACATTTGCAATACAATATACAAAAAATATTGACCCTTGTTTTGTACAAAAATTGGTTGTTGTACAGAAATCTTAGTCTTATTCAATTTCACAAATTTCAAATTTTTAAATATTGTTTCCTTCAGTCTGGCGATAAATGTTAGTTGTGCTCTAGTGTAAGAAGGCTTTTATGGAGTAACTTTTTTATGTTTCGGAAATTGCTTTTTGTTAAAAGCAAAAGAAGATACTGGTTACTTGATACTTGTTTTTAACTAATTTGGATGGGTTATTATGAATACTTTGCTGTCATTTTATGTATTAAAAGTTAACGTTGGGTGCGATTTAATTTATATTTCAAGGAATTAGTTTTAATATTTCGTGAAGGAAAATGGCGGATTTTTTGGACTCTGAGGCCGAAGAATCGGAGGTAAATTTGCATATTGAATTGAATAGTTTTATGGAAAGTAATACTATAATCTGCATATTTTTGATATCAGTTCCGTCCTCCTATTGACATCTAAGTGACTTCAAATGTGGATATACATAAATAGTTTTTATTTTTTATGAATTATGAAAATGCATATATCAAATAATGTATAAATTATTTTTTCCAACCAAATTTTGTTGATGCTGTGTTCAACGGTTTAATTTCTCCAATCAATAAGGGCACAAAAATTTCTATATATTTCTGTATTAATTCAGCAAGAACTATATAACGCTATCGATTGCTTGAAAAACTTCAATATTGATTTGCGCTGGCATTTTAATTGTGTTAAATTAAGCAAAATATCTTATATATTATTATATATATATCAAATATCCTTCCCTTTCGATTGTGTACTGATTTGTTGGAATTTGGAGTGGAATTTAAACTCGTTCTTAATATTATATTAATTGAATATAAAAACATAAAAACGATTTACTTTAAAAGTGAGGGCCGTATATAAGAATATATAATTTTTTTTACGAGATTTTTATGCTTCATACATGTATGTACGTACAAATGTTAATAAAATATTAAGAATAGTCGGTAAAGCGTGGACATTGGTAAGAAAAGTAATACAAAATAGTATGGACCTCCGCGCAAACTAGCTGACAAATATCGAAGTGTAGAGCGTCTTATAAAGCAAATGAGCTGAAAATATCGAAAAATGCCAAACAAAAGTTTAAAAAGACCTTTAGTGTATCCACAGCATGGATTAAAAACAAAGCTGCATGTAGCCGTTCATTTCATTAGTTAACTATAATAACGTATAGCATTCACGACGCCAGAGCATTGGAAAAAGATAATTTTTACTGACGGAATCAAGTTTTATATTTTACTATCAAGGGCAAACTGATAGTGTAAAAGAACCGCTCTTAATATAGAAAACTTGTCAACTGTGAATCATGGTGGAAGAGGTATAATGATATGGGAGTGTGGTAATATCGA
The DNA here is from genome assembly GCA_023159175.1 of Wohlfahrtia magnifica. Classification (NCBI taxonomy): domain Eukaryota; kingdom Metazoa; phylum Arthropoda; class Insecta; order Diptera; family Sarcophagidae; genus Wohlfahrtia; species Wohlfahrtia magnifica. Next base: position 653,979 of record JAKWBJ010000031.1, on the reverse strand, counting down.
ATTTATCTTATCAAAGATGGATAAATATGCCTGCTTGGCTGTATTGGAAAGGAATCTAGAGTAGAGTGCTGAAAAGTTGGGGTTGCATAGGCATACAGCTGAAGTTGTCTAGCATTGGGTACTTTTAAATTCACCAAAGATGCTGTCTACCCACTAGACTGACCTAATATACTATGGGTGGTTTTTATAGAGGTATAGAACTTTAAGTTCCAATAAAACAACGATGGATTATTTGATTGACATGAATTTTATTTATCCGAAAGATAATCTTGTAGCATTTTATGATTTTAAATATGATTTCTGGCATATGACCGCCACGGCTGGCGCGGATGTAGTCCTATCTGAACGTCCAATTTTTGATGACTTTCCGACATTTGTGGCCGTATATCGGCAATAACACGGCGAATGTTGTCTTCCAAATGGTCAAGCGTTTGTGGCTTTACCGCATAGACCAATGACTTTATATAGCCCTACAGAAAGTAGTCTAGCGGTGTTAAATCACAAGATCTTGGAGGCCATTTCACAGCTCCAAAACATGAAATTAGGCTGTCACCAATGTGTCTTTCAATAAATCTATTATGGCACGAGCTGTGTGATATGTAGCGCCGTCTTGTTGAAACCACATCTCCTGGACATCATGGTTATTCAATTCAAGAATAAAAAAGTTAGTAATCATCGTTTTTGAAAAAGTACGGACCAATAATTCCACCAGCCCATAAAGCGCACCAGTTAGTTTTTCTGGATGTAACGGTGTTTCCACATACATTTGAGGATTACCTTTTGTTTGTTGACGTAGCCATTCAACCAGAAGTGCGATTCATCGGTAAACAAAATTCGCTTATGAAAATCTTTGATGAATTTTGATTCGTTTTGGGCCCATTTGACGACTACGCCTTACTTGATGATCGTTTGGCTTCAATAATTGCACGAGTTCCGCAAAATCTTCCATAAAGTGGATGGACATAGATCCAATTCCTGTGCTCGATGGCGGATGGACTCATTCGGGTCTTCCTCAATGCTACGGTCTACAGCAGCAATAGCTTCTTCTGTACGCACCGTACAGCGTCTCTGGGGATGCGCGTTATCAATAAGAGTAAACGTGGTGCGATAACGTTCCATGGTTAATCGAATTAACTGCTCTGAAGGACGATTTTGTCGACGATAAAATGGACGTAGCGCGCGATACGTTTTCCGCACAGAACCATTATTTTCGAAATAAAATTGCACTATTTGCAAGCGTTGTTCATGATGAATTGCCAAACCTAACTGAGAATAAATTACTTGACAGCTGTTAATTCGGTTGCCATCTTGAAAAGTAATGCCAACTTAAAGTTCTATACCTCTATAAAAAAACACACTTTATAACAAATTGAGTTTCGTACGGCGGTTATATAATACTTTTCATTTTTTAGGGTGTAATTCGAAAATGGATATAGATATGAGTTGCTTTTACGGTTTAATTATTGTTAGGAAGGAGTGAAGGAAGTGTCCACATTTTAGGCAAAAGCAAAACATTACTTAACTGCAACACTGCGGCTGTTATTGACAAGAGAGCGTATAGCCTGGACAGAGCGACAGTAGCAGTCCATAATTTTTAGCGACGAATCTAAGTTTGAGATGTCCGTAGGAGAATCGCAGTAAAGTAATACGGACCAGAAGCGAATCATATCAAAGGATTTGCTTCAAACGTACGGTTACATTTCCCGGAAGCATTATGGTATGGGGATGCATGTCCACAAAAGACTTAGGCAACTTTTGTTTTATAGAATCGACAGTAAGTGCTTCACAGTACATAACTATTTTAGAAAATTATTTGTTGCCATCTGTGACAATCTTAGTTACTTTCGACGAATACATGTTTCAGCAAGATGGAGCTCCAGCTCACCTCTATAATATTTAATATCTTTCTTTGCTAGTATCAATAATATTTTAAGTTTGCGTATACAAAGAGTTTAAATAACACAGTTTAGCTTTAAAATACATCGTTTTTAACAAAAACTTCAACATTTTTTCGAAATATGTTTGGATTGCTTTCATTTTTAATGCCACTGGGTAATATGTTGAAAAGCCGAAGTCCTTTGTAAAACAATGAGCGTGCAATGCAGTTATTACAGTTCTCTAAATTCTAAAGTCATCATTATTTCTTAATTGGTATGGTTGCGTTTCCCCGACATACATTATTTGATCTATTATATATTGAGGTGCCATTCCAATTTTAATTTTTTGAATAAAGTTTATGGTATTTAATTTCCATCTTTGTTTTTACATAAAGTCATTTTAGAGAGCTGAGCATAAAGTTTATTTGTGTATACCTGTTAAATATTAATATAATGCGCATTGACTTATTTTGTAAATTTTGCAGTCTATAAATTTGTTGATTCGTGCAGCATGAAAAAAGAATTGTTGAATCGAATTTAAAACAAGGTTTAATCATTGTGTTGTAGATTGTAATTGCTGTTAATGTAGTTATTTGTTTTCTTAATCTTCTGAAGAAATTATTATTTTTTTTTAAATTTTCTTGCAAATATAGTCAATATGATTTTTTAAATTTAAAGTATTGTCTATTACAAAGCCCAAGTATGCCACTTGATTTACTATTTCTATTTCTTCAATTTTAGTTTTGAAGCTAAAGTTGGTCTTAGTTTTAATTTCCATTATTTTAGTTTTATTCTCGTTTAATTTAAGTTTGTTCATCCACAGCCATTTGTTTAAGTTTTCAATATCTTTACTGAGTCCTTCATAACATTGTTCATCTGTACCACCCTCAATATATATAAGTGTATCGTCCGCATATAAATTTATCTCACAATGACTTATTATATTTGGCATATCGTTTATATATATAATAAAAAGCAATGCCCCCAAAATTGATCCCTGTGGTACTCCATATTCGTTATTAACTGTCCTGGATTTAATATTATTTACCTTTGTTATTTGTCTCCTATTCGTCAAATATGATTCAAACCATTTTAATTCAGTTCCTTGAATGCCGTACTTGCAAAGTTTCTGCAGTAGTATACCTTTATCAATTGTTTCAAACGCTCGTTTAAAGTCTAGAAAAATTGCAACAATCCTTTTGTCTCTTTCCGATTTTTTCCACCTGTTTATAAGAAAATTAACCGCTGTTTCGCAAGAGAAATGTTTTCGGAAACCAGACTGATACTTAGATAATAAAGCGTTCGATTCCATATATTGCTCCAATTGTTCCGTTACTACTTTTTCCATTACCTTTTCACACGTCTCCAAGGTATTAATTGGGCGAAATTCTTCACAAAGTTTTGTCTTAGCAATCTTCTCAATGGGCGTTATAATTGGCTCTTTCCAATTATCAGGAAATATTCCTGTTCTCAGAGATTCATTTATTATATCCAACATCGTTCTTCCTATCACATTCCAACTATTAAGTATAATTTTAGTTGATATTTTGTTGTAGTCCGCCTTATTCTTTAAATTTTTACATATAATTTTTAGTTTATCTAGAGTTATAGCACTGAATTTAAATTTAGAGTTTCTCACAGGAATTCGGTTTGAGTATTGAACGTAAGGTATTGTATCTCTTATAGATCTTATACTATCAACAAAAAATTCGTTAAATTTATCAGCCATCTGCAATTTCCTTATATTCTATTTCCTTATATTCTATTTTCCTTATATTCTATTTGTTTAAATATCACAGATTGAATTGTATTCTGGTTTTTCTTAAGTATTAGATTTTTTATCTCTCTCCACATATCCTTTTGATTTCTAGCATTAATTATTTTGTTATTTATAAAATTTCTCTTTTCGTTTTCAATTTTCACCTTATATAAATTTCGAACGACTTCGTAGTTATTCCATGCTTCGTTACTATTATCTATTTTCGCTATTTGGTATTTATTAATTTTTCCCTTTTTTATTGCCTTAGTTCATTGTTAAACCATTTATTTGAGTTGTTTCCGTTGATAGTTCTTTTAATAGTCATATTTTCAACTGCATTCTCCAAATATCCGTCAAAGACATAAACTTTGCCATCAAGGTCCTCATCTTCACTTATTTGTCTTATACCTTCAATTTCTCTATTATATTGGGTGCTGTTGTATTTAAATATTTTAACTTCCTTATTCCTTTTACCCACATCCAGGTACTTATCGCAGTCATTTATTATTATATCAATTGATTCATGATCAGCAATTTTATTTGAGTCACTGATTTTGGCTGTTATGTTCCTATTATTCGTAATTATATAATCAATAATGGTTTTTGAAGTTCCCGTTATCCGTGTAAATTCTGTCGTTATTTGCCTAAGGCCGTTATCATTTATTATGCATTCTATTTTGTCCCTGTAAAAACCATTCTTGCTCCAATCTATATTAAAATCGCCTGCTATTATTATATCACAGTTTGCGTCGTTTATATTCTCCAAAATTTCTTCAAATACTGCAATAAACTCTGCCTCTGCGCTACTTGGTGATCTGTATACAGCCGTAATTATACACATGTAGTTTTCATATTTAGCGATGTATGCAGTTATCCAAATTTTGGAGTTAATAACTTTTTCGGCCACTATTCTCACATCCCATCTTTTCTTGAAATAAAGTATTACGCCTCCAGTTCTTGTTGAGTTTGATAGAGTTGTATATTGATTGTAATTTTCTATTTCTATTTCTTGTTCCTCTATATCTTCTGTTAAATGAGTTTCCGACAAAATAATAAATTCTGGTTTTTCCATTTCTGTAATTATCTCTAGCTGATTAAAGTTGTTAAGTAATCCTTGTATATTGGTATAAATGCCGTATATTTGCCTTGATTGTTAGGCTGTTAATCCTATTCTTCTTTTTTAGCATTTAACTTGTTCTGATATACCGGACATTCTCTGCTTGATGTTACATGATTTTCATTTAAGCCCAAATTTAACCTTTTATTAATTCTAACACAATTAATGCATTTATTCATTACTTCCCTGTTGCATTCCTTTGTTTTGTGCTCTCCATGGCATTTATAACATATTTCTTGATTTTTACATTCTGATGACTTATGATTATACCCTCTACATTTAAAGCATTGTATAATATCAGTGCCATCATATATTTTACATTTTTCCGATCCAATGTTAACTTTTTGTACGGTCATTATTTGCATATACGATCCGTTATCAATTTTTATTTTTGCATTGTAAAAGGTTCGACCATTTCTTTTATATTCAAACAATTTTAGCACTTTTAATTCACTATTTTTCAAAATATCATTCTGTTTTCTTAATTTATCAATTATTTCATTTTCTGAAAATTTAAATGACATTCCTGTTACTGCTATTTTCATTTCCGGTTGATTTGGTACTTTTATTTCGTATTTTCCACTCATTTCGTTTTGTACTGCTTCTTTTATTTTTTCTCTCTCTTCATTGCTTTCACTTTGGATAACAACAGCTCCATTTTTTCTCTCTTCAACATTTACAATTTTCAAATTGGTTGGATTTACCTTTCTATTGAGATCCTCTTTTGTTTTGTCTATACCTTGTTTTTCCTTTGGCTTAATTATCAGCGGGTTTTGTTTATTCTTATCTGGCATCACCGTTTTATTTTTTAATGCATCTGCAAATGATAGCCTACTGGTTGCCCTGACATTTTTCTCCGTTATAGCTTTTTTTATTTCATCACACATCATTTTGTTATTTACTTCAATCGTATCACACATCTCTTTGTTTTTGTTTTCATGTTCATTTATTGTTATATACAGCTTTTTAACTTCTTTTATATTTTTATCACAGTATTTTTGTGCTTCATCTATCTTTTTAAGCCTCTCTTCATATCTTCTCTCAATCGCTTGTAACAGTTGTTTTATTTCAGATTCGTTTTGTTTTAGTGCTGTTTCAAATTCTCCTTTATATGTTAGTAAGTTCTCTTTATTTTTTATTACACTGCTCTGAATTTCTGCAAGCGCCAAATCCACGTTATGGATATATTGCAGGCAGTCATCACACATAAAGCGTACGTAGCCACCGGAATCCAATATGCCAATAGAGTATTGATCCACTCCCGAGCATCTCTTAGCACAGTGAAACACTTTTTTGCATACACCTGCACACATTATGCCTGACTCTCCGCGTATTGCAATTTTACAATGATGGCATTCGGCCATCTTTGCAATCTTTATTTTCAAATATTTTTTATTTAGTAAAGGTTTATTCTTATTTTCTTTTTTATATTAACTTTTATTAATTATTATTATACGATTTTTAAATAGTCCTGTCTATTTTTAAATCCAATATTCTATTATTTTTCAATAATTTCCTTAGAGCTTTATTTTGCATACCCGTTTCTGACAACTGTACATATCATATTTATATATCTATATATATATATTTATCTCCAGAATTTTGGTCTTTTTTTCATTTAGTTTTAATTTGTTCACCTTCAGCCATTTGTTAACGTTATCTATATCATTTGTTAGATTATGTCTACACTCTTCGTCGGATGACCCCTCTGTGTATATCAGCGTATCGTCTGCATATAATTTCACATTTTTCCAGAACATTTGGCATATCATTAATGTATATAATAAATAATAGTGCACCCAGTATTGAGCCTTTTGGAACACCGAAATCATTAATAATTGTATCAGACTCTACTCCATTAACTTTAGTAATTTGCTTTCTGTTCTCCAAATGTGATTCAAACCATTGTTCCAAACCAGTTCGTTGCCGTGAATGCCATACATATATAATTTTCGAATTAATATTTTCCTGTCAATAGTTTCAAATGTTCGTTTAAAGTCTAAAAATACCGCCACGATTTTCCTTTTCTTTTCAATGTTTTTCCATCGATTAATAACAAAATTTACTGCCGTTTCACATGAAAATTTTCTTCTGAAACCTGATTGATATTTTGATAATAGTTTGTTATTTTCCATATATTTTTCTAGTTGTTCTTTAACAATCTTTTCACATGTCCTATTTTTTCACATGTCCTAAGCGTATTTATAAGACGAAATTCTTCTTCTTTTTGCCACTTTTTCAACTGGTGTAATCAACGTTTCCTTCCAGTTTGTCCTGTTTCTAATGACTTATTCACAATGTATAGTAGAATTTTTCCTATTATATGCCAATTATCAATGATGATCCTAGTAGATATTTTACAGTAGTCTGGTTTGTTTTTCAAATTCTTCACTATATTTTCAAGGTCTGAAATTGCTATTTCCCGAAATTTGAATCTTTGTTCAGTCATATGCATTCGATTATTATACTGCACATCTTCAATTGAGTCCATTATTTCTTGAATGCTTTCCACAAAGTATTTGTTAAAATTATCAGCTATTTCAATATTATCCTTAGATTCTACATTATTAAATATCACAGATTTTTATCAAATTTTGGGTTTTCTTTATTACTAAAGCTTTTATCTCTTTCCGCATATGTTTTTGATCCCTTGCATTATTTATTTGTCTGGTGATGTATTTACATTTTTCATTTTCTATTTTTACTTTGTGTAGATTTCTCAATACTTTATAGTTAGACCATGCTTCGGCAGTGTTTTTGAACTTTGCAATTTGATATTTTGTAATCTTCTCCCTTTTTATAGAGCGTTCATCATTCAACCATTTACTAACTCTATTCTGATTATTTAACTTATTTTTGAAGGCAAACTTTCGTGCCTCTAGGCATTTATCAAAACTTACTACCATTTGATCAACATTCATATTCTCTTGATAGTACATTTTGTTATTTAGTTCTCTTGAAAATTTGTTTTTATCATATTTAAAAATGTCCAAAGTATTATCTTCCCTTTCGTCATCATTAAACCATTTACTAACTCTATTCTGATTATTTAACTTATTTTTGAAGGTAAACTTTCGTATTGTCTACTCTAGGCATTTATCAAAACTTACTACCATTTGATCAACATTCATATTCTCTTGATAGTACATTTTGTTATTTAGTTCTCTTGAAAATTTGTTTTTATCATATTTAAAATTGTCCAAAGTATTATCCTCCCTTTCGATGTTCCTCTCATCATCTTTTACTAATATTTCAATAATTTCGTGGTCCGATATTTTATTATGTTTACAGTTTTGTACGGTTGCCTTCAAGCTGTTCATATTAACATAATCGATTAATGTTCTGGATGTGTTCGTAACTCGAGTGTACTCATTTACTATTTGTTTAACTCCATTATCATTTAATGATCTTTCTATTTTATTCTTATAAAAACTGTTTCCTGACCAATCTAAAGTCTCCCATTATAATTATTTCATTAGATTGTTCACTTATATCTTCTAAAGTTTCGCTAAAAACTTCACAGAATTTCGATTTACTTCCACTTGGCGATATAAATTCCTACAATTATTATTTGCATATTTCCTCGAATTGCCTTACAAGCTATATTCCAATATTCAGAGTCTTCCTTTTTATGATTACGTCTCCAGTTCTTACAGAGTTTGAATACGATACTATCTGATTATAATCTTGTAAAGCTATTTCATCCTCGTCAATATACTCCGACATATGTGTTTCCGATAGTACAAAAAAAATTGGTGTTTCCGCTGCAGCAACTATTTCTAGCTGATTAAAATTGTTTGTGAGGCCTTGTATATTTGTATATAAAATATATAAATTCTTTAATTGTTAAGATGATAAACCCATTTTTTTCTTTCGCATTTTGAGTTTATTTTGATATATAGGACATTCTTTGCTGTAAGTACCATGTTTCTCATCTAATCCCAAGTTCAATTTTTGATTCACCCTAACACAATTTATGCACTTATTTATTGGCTCTTTGTCACATTCTTTGGACTTATGGTTTCCGTGACATTTAACGCACATTTCTTGGTTTTTGCATTCATTTGCTGAATGATTAAATCCTTTGCATTTAAAACATCTTTTCACATCAGTGCCATCAAAAACTCGGCATCTTTCCCAACCAATATTTAACTTTTGTGCATTTATAACTTTCCTATATAATTCACTATCTGCTCCTATTTTCACATTATATATTATTTTGTTATTTCTCCTATACTCGTATTTTTTTATTATTTAGAATTCACAATTATTTATAATTGGATTCTGTTTTTTCAATTTGTCAATTAATTCCTCATCCGAATATTTAAAAGAAATATCAGTTATGTCTATAAAAAATTCTGTTGGGTTGGGCACCTTAATTTCATAATCATCACTCAATTCATTTTGTATTGCGGTTTTTATTTTGTCCTTTTCTTTTTTGTTTTCACTTTGAATTATTAAAGCTCCATTTCTTCTGTTTTCTATATTAATTATTTTGAAGTTAACGGAATTCGCCTTTTTATTTAACTTTTCTTTTGTTTTTTCAGAATTTTGTTTTCCTTTTGGTTTTATTAATAATGGTACTTGTTTATTATTATCTGGTATTACTTTTTCCAATTGCACAGCTTCAGCATATGACATTTTACTTGGTTTATTGTTTATTTCTGTTATTGGTTTCTTATATCATTGCATACCTGTTTATTGTTTTCTTCTATTTTATTGCATATTTCTTTATTTTTATTTTCAAATGTCATTTGCTGAAATTGTAAAAAAAACAACAGTGTTGCCAGAGTTAAACAAACAAGTGCCAATTATAATAAAACCCAAAGAAAAACAAAGATTTGAAAAAACAAAGGAAGACTTAAATAATAAGGTAGACCCAATTGACCTGAAATTAACTAATGTTGAAAATAGAAGTAATGGTACTCTAATTATACATAGTGAGAATAATGAAGAAAGAAAATTAAATCAGCCTTACAAAATGAAATGGGTGAAAAATATGTAATTAAAACACCAAGCAATAATGAAATGAGCGTTACAATAACAGATATGTCATTTAAATATTCTAATGATGAATTAATTGAAAAAATGAAAAAGCAAAATGCGGTTATAAAAAATAGTAATATAAAAATTATTAAAACATATGAAACAAAAAGGAACAACTATATCAAATACAACGCGAAAATATTAATTGATAACGAGTCGTACCCAAAATTACTGTCAATACAAAAAATTAACATTGGATGGGAAAAATGCCGAGTATTTGATGGAACTGAAGTATTGATGTGTTACAAATGTAAAGGATTTAATCATAAAGCTAGAGAATGCAGAAACCAAGAAGTGTGTTATAGATGCCATGGTAACCATAAACCGGAAGAATGTAAGGAGGAAGTTAGAGCCAAATGCATAAACTGCATACGATATAATCAAAAATTTAACTTCGGACTTGATGATAATCATAGCTATACAAACAGAGAATGTCCAGTATATCAAAATAAATTAAAAATAAAAATGAGAATGATTGGTTTTAATATATAACAATCAAAATGCATGAACGGTATATATACAAATGCTCAAGGACTATTGAATAACTTTAATAAAGTAGAAATAATAGCAGGACTAAAAGAACCTGAATTTATAATACTATCGGAAACGCATTTAACGAATGACATTAAAGAGCATGAATACCAGCTGTTTAATTATGAACATTTTGTAACGTTCTCAAATTCAACACGCACCGGTGGGGTTATAATATATTTTAAAAAAGAATGGAATGTCGAAAAACTGTGTGAAAAAGTAGCCGAATCAAAATATTGGATGTGTGCTTATAAAGTAAAAAATAAAAAGACAAACTTAATAATAATGGCAGTTTATAGATCACCAAGCTATAGTGAAATGGAATTTTGCAATGCATTCGAAGAAATCACTGAATTAATTACTGAAACGAATCTTGAAATAATTATAGCAGGTGACTTCAACATAGACTGGATGAAAAATGATACATATAAAAATGGGATACAATCAATTTTGAATAATAATGGACTAAAGCAAGTGATAAATGAATACACGAGAATTACGGAAAGTACAAAAACATTAATAGATTTTGTTATAACAAATAATGTGAATGTTGTCGCCAAAACCAATGCTGATAATAAAATTGCGGATCATGAAACAATAGATATAATAATAAATAATAAAGACTATAATCAATCAACGAAGAAAGTGATAGAAATATTTAAATATAATAAAAATATGTTTAATAGAGAATTAAGAAATAATTTAAATCATTGCGAAAATAACAGCGTCAACTATTTAACATATAACATCGATAAATGCATTGAAAATGCAATAAGAAAATTTACAAAAAAGAAAACTATAAATGAACAAAATAATATGAACAAATGGTTTAATAGAGACCTAAGAAAACTTAAAAAGGACAAAAACGTGAAATATTATATCGCGAGAACGTTAAACACAAGCGAAGCTTGGAATAACTACAAATTAATAAGAAACACATATGAAACAAAAATAAAAAATGAAAAGAACAAATTTATTAATAAGAGTATTAGTGAAGCCAACGACCAAAAGCAAATGTGGAGAAAAATAAAGAATTTAGTAATTAATAAGAAACAAAATGTGATACAATCTGTGATATTTAATCAATTAGAATATAAGGAAAACCATATAATAGCCAATAAATTTAATTATTATTTTGTTGAGAGTATTAAATCAATTAGAAATTCAATAGAGCAAGTGCAATATATAAACCGAATATCAGAGATCAATTCTAAATTCAAGTTTCGTGCAATCAATCTTACCGAATTGAAAAATATATGTAGAACTATTAAAAATAAACCTGACTTTAACAATGTATCAATAAAATTAATAATGGATAATTGGAACACCATAGGAAATAGTTTGTTAAATATAATTAATAAATCTTTTGAAGAAGGAGAATTCCCGGAAAGCTGGAAAATATCATTAATAACACCAGTAGAGAAAATTACTAAAACAAAACAATGTGAGGAATTTAGACCAATAAATACACTAAAGACTTGTGAGAAAATTATCGAAAAGGTAGTGAAACAACAACTTGAGAAATATTTTGAGGGAAACAATATATTTTCGAAATACCAATCTGGATTTAGGAAAAACTTTTCATGTGAAACAACGTTAAATTATGTTATAAATAAATGGAAATATGTGGAGAAGGACAAAAGAATTATGGCTGTTTTCTTAGATTTCAAAAGAGCTTTCGAAACGATTGATCGTGATATTTTATTATGGAAACTTTATAATTACGGGATACAGGAAAATGAACTAAAGTGGTTTAAATCATACCTAACTGATAGGAAACAAATGGTGAACGTAAATAACATAAGGTCAGGACATGTAAATAATGACTATGGTGTACCTCAAGGATCAGTTTTAGGAGCATTGTTATTTATTATATACATAAATGATATGCCAGAAGTACTTCAGAAAAGTGAAATTATATTATATGCTGACGATACACTAATATTTACAGAAGGAGATACGGATCAACAATGCTATGATAATATAATACATGATATGAATAATGTTAATGAATGGTTAAAAATGAATAAATTAAAGTTAAATGAAGATAAAACGAAACTTATGCAAATAAATATGGACAATGATAAGATAAATAATCAAATAATAGAGAAAGTCAATCAAATGAAATACCTCGGTTTTATAATAGATAACAAATTAAAATTTAATGAACATATATATATGCAAGAAAATTGGTAAAAAAAATTGTTTTTTTTAGACGAATACGTAATAAAGTTTCTATAATTACTGCAATTAATATCTACAACACCATGATAAAGCCACATTTTGAATTCGCCTCAACAATATCATATACTTGCTGCACCGAAACACAAATTGAGAGAATCCAAAAGTTACAAAATAAGGGAATGCGTTCGATATTAAAATGTAATATATATACTCTAATAGAGGGAATGCTTAATGCACTTAAATGGCTCACCGTAAAACAGAGATTAAAGATGAACATACTGATTTTTATACAAAAGATGAAAAATGGAACTGCCCCACAGTACTTATTTGATTAACTAAGGCGTGTAGGGGATATTCAACCATATCACTTGAGAAATGAAGGCAATTTCAGACTACCAAGGACAACCACAACATCAATGCAGAGGTCGTTACTCCATAAAGGGTTACACTACTACAATACGCTGCCGGATGATACTAAGAATGCAAATAATATAAATGAATTTAAGAGGAAAATTATATATTTCATTAAGGATATTGTAAATTGAAATCTCTTTTTTTTTGTATTATCATAAATGTAAAATTGAAAGTATTATAAATACTACTAAATAAATAAATAATAATAATAAAAATTTTGCTAGATATTTCCTAATTCCAGTGCGTTTTTTTCAAAAGATTTTTGGGCTTTATCCATTTTTTTCAATCTCACCTCGTAACGTTTTTCAATAGCCTCTAGAAGGTTTTTAATTTCGTTTTCTTTTCCTTCAACGACATTCTGAATTCATGTTTATATTCCTTTAGCTTTTGTTTATTCCTACCAACATCATCCCGAATATCCTTAAGCATCAAATCAACATTTTGTATGTACTGTCGGCAATCACCACATATAAAGCGTACATAATTGTTTCCTTCCAAGACCTTCACTGAATATTGGTCTATTCCCGCACACTTAACTGTACAATGGTACTCACTACCGCATAATCCCATGCATCTCACACCTGTTTCTCCACGTAGTGCAGATTTGCATTTGCTGCAATCAGGCATTGTGGCATTTAATACCTCTAGTTTATATATTTATTGAAAGTATTAAAACCACTATAACAGCAAAAAAACAATTCTAATGCGCAAAGTGACATACGTCTGCTTTCATCAAAAGCGATTGATTTGGTACTTTTATTTCATATTTTCCACTCATTCTGTTTTGTACTGCCTCTTATTTTTTCCCTCTCTTCATTGCTTTCACTTTGGATAACAACAGCTCCATTTTTTACCTGTTCAACCTTTACAATTTTCAAATTGGTTGGATTTTACCTTTGGCACCACCGTTTTATTTTTCAAATCCATCTGCAAATGATAGCTTACTGGTTGTTTTGACATTTCCGTTATAACTTTTTTTATTTCATCACACATCATTTTGTTATTTACTTCAATTGTGTTACACATTTCTTTGCTATTCTTTTCATGTCCATTTATTGTTATGTACAGCTTCTTAACTTCTTTTATATTTTTGAAACAGTATTTTTGTGCTTCATCTATCTTTTTAAACCTCTCTACATATCTTCTCTCATTCGCTTGTAACAGTTGCTTTATTTCACTTTCGGTTTGTTTTAGTGCTGTTTCAAATTCGCCTTTATATGTTACTAAGTTTTCTTTGTTTTTTATTACACTGCTCCGAATTTCAGCAAGCGCCAAATCCACGTTATAGATATATTGCAGGCAGTCATCACACATAAAGCGCATGTAGCCACCGGAGTCCAATATGCCAATAGAGTATTGGTCCACTGCCGAGCATCTTTTAGCACAGTGAAACACTCTTTGCAGATACCTGCTCACATTATGCCTGACTCCGCAAACTGCAATTTTACAATGATGGCATTCGACCATCTCTGCAATCCTTATTTTCAAATATTCTTTATTTAGTCTACAGTCTAATTTTTATTTTCTTTTTTATATAAACTTTTTATTAATTATTTTTATACGATTTTTTAAATAGTCCTGTCTATTTTTTAAAACCAAAATTTAGTACTTTTTCAAATTTTTTTAGAGGTTTATTTTGCACACCCGTTTCTGACAACCGTTAATTATTTATAAACGACAAAAAATTGTTTCAGGACAACATCAATGTTGTGGTTGCCATCGTCTTGTTCAGACTTGAATCCCATCGAGTCAATTTGGACTATTATGAAAAGGCGGCTAAGAGCTGATCCCCAAACAACCATGTCAGATCTCAAATGTCTATAATGGCCAAAATTTGTCCTAAGGTTCCTGAATATTTTATTTTATTAAAATAAGTTAAGGGACGAACTAAATTTTGTTTTTGTGGTTTGAATAAAGAATTAGTTTGTGTTTAAAAAATAATCATTTTATCTTAATCTGATAAATTCTATGCAAAATGGTTACAGAGAGATATTTAGGCACCGCAACTATAGAACTCGATACTAATTTAAGGTTTACGCTAGCTTAATTATTGCTTTATTTAGTTTTTATTGACTTAGACTTTTGACTCTTTGAAATAAAAAGTTTATATAGATTTTTTTAAATTTAATTAATTTTTTTGGTACTAAAACTATGAATTGAGTGAGGAGCGTTGACTTTTAGACTTTATCTTATTTTTTTATTTTATAAGAAAAGCAAAAGAACGTTTAAACCTAACTGAAATTGATACTAATCATGATTGCTGAAGTGTAGATTGTTGTGTTTTCCAACCCACAAATAGATTAGAGGTTATTAGAGATTATAGAAAGAATTGCTAACAATCAATATCAGTTAAAGGAATGTATCTTAACATAGAAGGTTTGAAAACAAATTTTTTAATCAATTAGATACAATTTGTTTTGAAAAAAATTGGAGTTTATAAGATTAACAGAAACACATTTTACAAATATGATAGAAAATTTCGAATTATCATTAATCGGGAGTTTACACGATAATACAAGTCGTACGACATGTCAAGTTTTTGTGTAGAAGAGAGCGGATAGTATTGTGTAAACTCAATATGTAATGAGAGTTTACGACATTGAGAAACAATACGGATAAAAATATGGCAGTCTCTCTTTATTTTTAAAATCTTTTAAAAACCATCACACTTCATTAGATCAGTGGTGTAGCTTTTTTTAGACAAAATAAAGAAAAGGCAAAGGTTTTCGCTCGCACTATCTCTTTTAAAACTGCTGCTTTCATTTTACTTTGTTTTGTTTTTTTACGTATCGTGTAAACGTAAAAAAATCTATCGTATGATTTTTGCGCTCATTTTTAATATACGGATGAAATTTTATAATATTTTCTCTCTGATTTTATGCACGTAAAGTATAAAAGGATATTAGATTAAAATACCGAATCCGGTGGATATGAATATTTTAATAGTTAATATGACTTTTAAATTTTCTGAAAGTGAGCTAGTTGAGAAATTAAAAAATCAGAAACAATGTATTCGTGAAAGCAAACTGCTAATTATGAAGACATATAGTGTTAAGAGAAGCTTTAAAAATACATACTACGCGAATCTATCGGCAGATTTTGAAACGTATAAGAAAATAATGGATATTCGAAAATTTTACGTCGGTTGGAAAAGGTAGATATAGCAGACAGAAATTATGAATGAGAATCCAGATGTTATAATACTTTCTGAAACCCACTTGACTAATCACAGAAGATCGCGAAATAACACTTAACGACTATAAACACTTTGATATATTATAGGAATACTGTTAAAATTAAAAAAATTTTGCAAAGAATAAAAAAAAAGAATAAAAATAAAATATTAGATAAATGCATGCAAAGATTTTATAGACAAAAATTAGAAAGCATTTTTAATGACAATGGAGTAAAACATAGTAGATGTTTGTTTAGGCGTAAACCCAATATAAATAAACCTCAGAAAATAAAAACTCAAGTAGTATTTTACTTATAATAAAATTGAGAATAAATCTCTTTATTTAAAAATATTACCTTATTATAGAAAAATAATATTAAATGTAATTTTTTTGTGTAATCATTAGTGGTTGAAGATATAATAATAACCGAATTAAATACGGTTAAAGCTAATAGGCCAAAAACAATACTTAAGTACCATAACTCGCTATATTATACCTTATATATTATTATTATAAGGTAATTAAATACACTTTAAGAAAAGGAAAAATAAACTAAATTAAATTTGAGTTGTACTTAAACATTGCCGGCCACCTTACAACACGTAAAGTAGTTGCAATTATTAATAACATTAAAAATTCTAATTATAAATAAAATGAGCCAATAGGAACTCCAAATAAAAATAAGTTTCAACGAATGAGTCAGTAAGGACTTCTGTGGATTGTATTCAAATTAAAATTTTGAATTTATATGTACAATATTTCAGCCATTAAGATCTCCTGTTGATATACAGTGCACTCGGGATAACGTCAACTAATTAAAATCACGGGTGTTGACGTTTATCAGATTATTGACGTTTATGAATGTACGAATTTATATTTATATAGTTTAGCGCTTTTTATTGTTTATAAGCTAAAAACAACCAAAAATAAATCCAAAGAAACAAAAAAGGCTTCTAACGAGAAGTAAAATAACCGAACAGAGAAAGACAAAATTTCACTATAGTAGTTATAAGAGGAATCCCCAAACTCGGAACTAATTTTACAAAATGAATGCATGTACGCACATATGTATGTTTCTGTTTCAGCTGTCATTGAAGCTAAAATTGTGTTTTGTTTGTTGTTTGGAGTATATATATATATATATATATATATATATATATATATATATATATATATATATATATATATATATATATATATATATATATATATATATATATATATATAGCTGTCATTGAAGCTAAACTCCAAACAACAAACAAAACACAATTTTAGCTTCAATGACAGCTGAAACTATATATATATATATATATATATATATATATATATATATCTAAAACGTATATTATATATATATTAGGGCGGTTCTAGGGATCAAAATAAGATACTCTGCCTTGTATATGTGACGGAATATTTAGGACAATAAACGGTGGATCATTTTGATTTAAATATTCTTTCAATGCATCTTCGCGTGAATGGTGGTTTAAATACGTTATTTATATCATTCAAATTTATTATTTCCATGTAATTTGTGCAATGAAAGTTTATATCCGGTTGTTTATAAACTTCCGTTGGGTCTTCAAAATCGGCTCGTTAGCGTAGAATTTTTTTTATAGCGCAATCTCGCTTTTCTTTGCTATCATCAAACAACATTGATAGCAAGATATTTTCTGAGTGCGCATAATATGAATTATTACTTGATTGACAATATTGCTTGAAGGATGTTGTGGAAACCGTGACCATCTAATGAACTCGAAAAATAATACGCTACCGTACACGACAGAGCTGCAGTACTTGATATTGAAGTACATTGGCACATAACAATTTTTATTTGGAGTTTCCGTTGTCACATATGTATAATCTAGCAGCCTTGGTGAGCCAGCGAGAATGTAGAATTTTCCCTGGTTTGATGTTACTCAGATCCACCGAAACCACGCCGCTAGAAATTGCATGTGCAATGTCGTCATATAAGTACTTCGCATCGCTGGATGCGATTTTCGGAGCAGGGGGCATATTTTTCAACGCAATTTCCTCAAAGCCACCACCACCTGAAAATAATAAAATAAAGTAGAGAAATAATTGAAAACGGTTGACAATTATAATAAATGAGTGATAGCAATTACTTACAGGAAGAATTTCACAAGTTTCGATTTGATTGCTCAGTTTTCTGATTGCTGATCTTGGTCCAGTGCTGGTTGATTTATCCAAAGCTTGAAACGAATGCCGAAACGGAAATTCGTTGAAGTGTGGAAGACAAACGAACCAATGCAATGATCTTGAGTGCATATACCAATTAATGCATCCAGTGATATATTTTTACCGTTGAAAAAATCATTTAATTTGTTTGTTTTGTATTCAGCGTTTCATTGTCCAGTCTTACGTAACCAATCAATTGAGAACTTGGTTCTCTCAAAATTATACTTCCCACCAATTTTATCTCTCTTTATAGTATTATCTTTTCTACGATTGAATGAAAACGCTAACAAATTGGCATCGTCTAACCGTTTGCGAAGCACTTTTCGTCTGCATTTGTCTTTTTCCCTGCGAACTTTCGATTTATCCATGATGAGAGGTTCGCCATGCCGCTCTTTTATTTCGGAATCTTGGAAAAGAGCGGTTCCCGATGCTGATGCTACTCTATCAGGCACACCAAATCTGTCACACATCAAGGCAAAGTTAAAACAATCTTATCTTTGTATTGTGAACCATATCTTTGTACTTCTGTCCATATCTTCTTCAACCGATGGCGGTACGTATGTTGAATCACCTGGATGCATTGATGACATAACCGTTGCTCCTTACTCTTCATTTTCCATCAAAAATGCATCGACTGTTAGTCTTCCCTGATTATGTTGATCGTGAATAAACTCTGAGGCGTTATGGAACCAATCCGCATGTACATGCAGATGCCTTCAAATCGCATTTACATTTTCTAATGTAAAAATTTTTTCAGAGATTTACAAACTCTGGAATTGGATTACTAGCTAATTGGGTAGCGAATGATTTATAGAAAAACTTTTATTGTTTTTTTTTATCACGTTCGCTCAATTAAAAATAATATCTCAAGGTGTCCAGCTTGGTTGGTAAATTAAGATCAGTCAAATCAGAACACGCACCAAAAGGAGTAAAATCATGCTTGGGTATATGACTCATTGGGTTTCCGATAGTTGTTGATGTTGTTGTTGTTTCATCTTGCGGTGGATTCATTTCGCTGAAAAAAAAATAAAAAATAAAAAAAAACAATACTTAAAATTAAATATTTATTTTCTTTTTATGATAGTAAGCAGTATTATTAATACTTTTATATTACAATTAAGTTAATAAATATAATACAAATTGTGTATGAGCTCTAATTAATATTCCTTATAAAATTTACAATTTTCCTTCTAATACATTATAATTCGTTTAATTTTTAATATCAAATGGCAATATATTATACAGATTCAGCCCTTTAAAAATAGCGTTCTCTGTTTAGCACTTGTGCTTGCCTGTGAAATTCTGAAGCTCGTGACGTTTCTTAATCTGTATGGTTGAACCTCCCAAACATCGCAGTTGTTTTACTAGGTAGTCTGGTGCATTTCCTATTTTCATCTTCTGTAATAATTTTATGGTGTTTACCTGTAGTCTTTCTTTCACATTTAACCATTTCAAACACTCTAACAGCCATCTTGTTGATGTTAGTCTATTAACTTTCAGTATTGCACGCATTGCCTTATTCTGTAATTTCTGCAGTCTTATTACTTGTTGATCAGAACAGAATAAATATAATACTGTTGACCCATATTCAAAATATAGCTTGATTATTGTGTTGTAAATTTTTATTGATGTACTGATTGATATTTTATTTCGTATGCGTCTGAAAAATCCTATTTTTTTCCCTATTTTTTTACGAATGTACTTTAAATGTTCCTTAAATTTTAAGTCTTTGTCTATTATGAAACCCAAGTACTCTATTGAATCAACCTTCTCTATTAACACGTTATTTACCTCAAATGTTATATTATTGTTCATATTAATCTCGAGCAATTTGGTTTTATTTTCATTTAACTTGAGCTTGTTCATCTTTAACCACTTATCTATATTCTCTATATCCTTTGATAACTTCTCGTAACATAACTTATCCGTTTTATTCTTTGTAAAAATTAAAGTATCGTCCGCATATAATACTATTTCATTATTTTCCAGCACTTTCTCCATGTCGTTGATGTAAATAATAAATAACAGCGCTCCTAAAATTAATCCTTGAGGTCTCCATAATTATATTCAATTGGCCTAGATTTGGTGTTGTTTATTCTTGTAGTTTGTCTACGGTTTGTTACGAGTAAATATGATTTAAACCATATCAGCTCATTACTCTCTATCCCATACTTTATCAGTTTTTGTAGTAAGATGTCTCTATTGATCGTTTCAAAAGCTCGCTTAAAATAAAGGAAAATCGCTAGAATCTCATTATTATTTTCCATATTCTTCCAACGGCTTACTACATAATTGACAGCAGTTTTACCAGATTGGAATTTTGACTGCAACTTCTCCTCCATGAATTTTTCTAACTGCTGCTTAACTACTGTTTCTAGAATTTTTTTCAAGAATTTTTTTCAAAGAATTTATCGGACGAAATTCTTACATTTATTTGTATTTTGTTATCAAAGACTTCTTCTAATTATCAGGAAAAATTCCAGTTCTAGGTGATTTATTTATAATTTTAAGCAATATTTCGCTCACTACATTCCAGTTGTCCAATATTAAGTCATTTAATATTCTTCTGTTGTCGTTCTTTTTCTTATATTTCTTAATTCTAATAGAGTTATTGGACGGAATTTAAATCTACAGCTTATCACAGGTACTTGGTTTTCAGATTGCACGTCTCCTATGGAGTCTCTTAATTCCCTAATACTATTTACGAAATAGTTATTAAATTTTTCAGCCATTTCAAAATTATTATTATATTCTACATTATTAAATATCACAGATTAGATCACATTTTTCAGTGTTCATAGGACAAGTTTTTTTATTTTTTGCCACATTTCTTTTTGGTTATATGTATTAGCAATTTTATTGCTTGTAAATTTATTCTTTTCATTTTCAATTTTAACTTTATGAGTGTTCCTAATTCATTTATAATTGTTCCATGACGAAATTGTCTTTTCAAACAAAGCTCTTTAATATTTTAAGATTTTCTCTCTTCTTAACATTCTTAGTACGTTGCTAAACCATTTATTATTATTATTGTTTTCGTTCACTTTACTTTTTACTATAAATTTTTCAATTGTACGTTCAAAAATATCGTCAAAATTGTAGACGCATTAATTTAATTAAATTCTATTATTGCACTTAGTTCGTTATTAAAACTATCTTTATTGTATTTGAATTTGTGTACTTCCATGTTTTGTATTCTCCGACCGTTTTCGATATCGATAAAAATATTTATGCACTCATGATCTGCTATTTTATTACTCATATTATTTCTTGCCGTAATCATTTCATTATTTGTGATTATATGGTCTATTAACGTTTTAGAGTTTTTCATTATTCTAGTATATTCAGTCAATATTTGTTTTAAACCGTTATCGTTTAATATGCTTTATAATTCGCCTTTATAAAAACCTGTGGTTATATCCTTGGCATTTAAAACACTTCAACACATTAGTACCATCGAAGACTCGGCATCTATCCCATCCTATATTGAGCTTTAATCCAGGTATAACTTTTGGATATGATTCATTATCTATTTTCAATTTTGCGTTAAATGCTGTTTTTAGTTTGTCTATTAACTCTTTCTCCTGCATTTTAAAATTCATGTCTGTTATTATAATTTGCATATCAAATTTTTTGGTACTTTAATTTCATAATTTTTACTAATTTGAGTTTCAATAGCTTCTTTAATTTTTTCCTCTCCTCAACAATTTCACTTTGAATTACTAATGTACCGTTTTTACTTTTTTCGACGTTTGTTGTTTTCAAATTTATTGGATTTGTTTTTTCATTTAATTCCGCCTTTGTTTTTGATTTGGCTTTATAATTAAGGGAACATTTTTTGAGACATCTGGCATCACATTACTAGCAGCTATCTGTGCGTATGACATTTTCTGTTTGACTTTAGTATCTTCACAATTTTCTTTATCTTATCACACATTTTCGTATTGCTTTCTTTAATTGTTTCATACATATTGTTCCGCTTTTACCTTTTTAAAAACGTGTTTTATGAGTTCGTAGATTGTAGTTAAAATAAAATAAATTTTGTGTTTGGTTTTAATTAAAAATCGTTTATTCAACAAAGTTAGGTGCACCACTACTTGTAATCTTTTTACAGGCAATAACAATTTTTATTCTTTATTACTCTGTCTGTTTACAATCTTGTAAACAACAACAATTACTTGGCAGATCTTTCTACTTAAAGATCTTCCAACCCGATCGTAGTTATAACTTACGTTCGATCACAACCTTTTCAACCAGAGGTTATCTACACTTAACTCTCTTTGCTGAGTTAGCTCCAACTAAACTGGTTTTTACTTCACTATTCACTTCACGAGTTTACTCCTTATAAACTTTCTTCACACAAACAGCACTCGCTGGGTCTACTTTCTTTCTTATTGTCGTAACAATATCTTTATTCTTTCTTTCTATGTTGTTTACATTTGCATAAATATTTTTAAAATTTTGTATATTTTCTTCACATAATTTTTGAATGTTGTCTATTTTAATAAACCTTTCTTCGTATCTCTCTTCAATCGCTTCCAAAAGTGATTTAATTTGATCTTCATTTTTATTTAAATTCATATTTCAAATTCATTTTTCATATTTTCATATTCATATTTTAAATTCATTATTCAAATTCATATATATAATCCTTTAATGCTTGTTTGTTTTTCTCTTGAATAATACTTAAAACAAGATCAACATTCTGAATGTATTGAAGACAGTCACCACACATAAATCTTATGAAGTTGTCTTCATTCAGGATTTGAGCCGAATATTGTATATACCGGCACATTTTTTTGTAAAGTGATATACCTTATTACATACTCCATTGCATATTATGCTACTTTTACCTCTTATCGCTGTCTTGCATTTAGAGCATTCAGCCATCCTTTTTTTGTTTTTGACAAATAAAAACCTCTTATTAGAAAATATTTTTCTCTGTCTTCACAAACTATTCACAATTGCTTTATTTTGTAGTCATTGTCTATTTTTTTAAACACTTTATTCTTAATATTTTTCCATTTTTATAGAGCCTTGTTAAATATCCTTGTTTATCTCACCAGGGTTGCCATTTATAGTTTAAACCAAATATAACATAGCTTAAACCAAAGATCATAATCAAGAGTTTTAAGCATTTTTTAGTTGGCACTCACCTGGAAAAATATTCAAAACACCAGCACAGCACAACAAAGGATGTCACAAAATATATTAAATATATATTTTAAATATGTTGGAATGTTTAAAAAAATTTTTTAATTTTTTTTAAACTTTTAAAATTCTTTTTTCTTCTTTACTGTTTTTTTTTTTTTTTGCACTTCTTTACATTTATATTGAGGCTTTTGAAATGCTAAAAAATCTCAACAACACAATATAACTACATTAGGTTTTCCAAATTCCTTTTTGTCTGAATGTGGGGGTCGGTCATACTTTTAGACTCGATTGGGTCACTAAATGAGTCAAAGTGGGATTTTTCGAAATTTGATTTTTGGGTCAAAATAAAGAATGTCGGTATTCATTTTAGAGGTATGGTTCCTTAGAAAAAGTTTCTTATTTCATTCATAAAATAAGATTTTCTTTGTCACTTAGGCGATTTTTTGCGTCCCTACAATTAAAGCCGACCCAATATATATAGGCGTATATATATATATATATATATATTTTTTTTTAACATGTGTGATTTTGATATTAAAGTTCAGTGTTTGTTAGAATAAGTTTTGTGATTAAACACTACGATCCCGTTCTTAGTACGAATATCGGCGACTCGAACATGACCGTCGGAACCGGGATAAATTTTCTCGACAATACCTAGATTCCATGCCATCGTGGGTAGTTGTTCATTTCCAAACCAAATCCTTGGGTTCAACATCTCTTTGTGGATGTTGCCACTTGTAATTCCTCTTTCCATTGTTTGCAGAAATGATGGACTAAAGATCGAATTTTACGATACCGATTGACGATATTCACTGGATAATCCAGCATCGATCTGGTGGTGCCAGAATAGGTGATCCGATTGAAAAATTACTTGTTGTCAATGCGATAGGTTGACTAGGATTGTCCGGCATTGGACACAAGGTGCGAGAATTAATGCAACATCAACTCTTGCCAAAACAGTCGATAACTCTTCAAATGTTAATCGACAAGATTGAGCTTCTTTTCGAATATGAAGCTTAGAGCTCAACACCAGCTTCCCACAAACCTCCCCCATGGGGAGCGCCGGCTGG
This sequence comes from Wohlfahrtia magnifica, assembly GCA_023159175.1. NCBI lineage: Eukaryota > Metazoa > Arthropoda > Insecta > Diptera > Sarcophagidae > Wohlfahrtia > Wohlfahrtia magnifica. Next base: position 629,455 of record JAKWBJ010000031.1, on the reverse strand, counting down.
TATAAATTTCCAATTCTAATTAGTATAACCAAGACTAGGGCACATCCTAGACTGACATTCCTTCAAAAAGGTGGTAAAATATCTAGAGATTTCATTCGACGCACCTACAAAATTTGTACCATTATCGGAGAAAATGGTGTGAGGACAACCTCTTCGTGAAATAAAGCGATTAAAGGCAACCAAAAATACATCCGTCGACAAATCCGACGCAGTTTCCAAAAGAATCGCCTTAGTAGCAAAACAAACAAATATACAAACATATCCTTTAGTGATCTGATCAACCAGTAAAGGTTTTAACGTCGAAAGGGCCAGCAAAGTCAACCCTAGTATTAGTAAATGGGTGACCCAAAGTAGTCCTCTCGGGGGGATTTACAGCCATTATTTGACTGCATGTTTGCTTGTGTTCAATTATACAACACTTACACCTATTAATAACCGTGCGAACCGAGGACGCCTTCTTGGTACTAAATAATCAAAACTATAAATGATCAAGTTTAGCAAATCGACAATGATACGGTGAGATAATTCCGTATGATAGTGAAGGTGACTTTCAAAGTCGACCATTCAGTCTCATAAGAGTTCTTCGCAGGTAAAAGAAATCTTACCCGATAGGCACCTATATTCCAATTATTCTCATGTATGAGGCAAACCATATTCGCAACGAAGGTCGTCCACGTACAGGGAGTTTTACGCAACTGAGCTAACACAATGGTGGAATCTCAATTTCCCTAAGCAAATTCCTTAAATGTTCCGATTCTAACCAGCCAACGTGGTTAAAAAGTTTAGCGATAGTGGACAAAACTTCTCTTATCTAATTGCGCATTCCACAAAGTCTCTAGAGTCTTAGAGTTGTTAGACTCTTCGAATATTAAAAGTTTTGCGTCAACTAAATGTGTCGTGGGCAAACCTGTTAGTACTGAACGCGCATTCGAAGTTCATTTCCTAAACTGAAAGCCAGCCGAATACAAGGCTGCTACTAATTGATCCCCAGCAAACACGGCAGTGGATACATCATGTGCTCCCGTCAAAACGTTGTCAACGTACATACCCTCCCGCAAAATTTTGGATGCTAAAAGTAAAGTTTCCTGGCAATCGTCAGCTAATGGAAGTAATGTCCTAATAGCTCAATAGAGAGCGCAATTCACACCGAAACACACTGACTATCATGAAAGCTTCTATAAATAATTCGCTGAAATGGAGTATGCGAAGGATGAACCTTGATCTGGCGATACATTTGTGTGATGTCACAATTAAAAACATACCTAAATAATCGCCAACGAGGAATTAAAATTGCCAAATCGATCTGCAAAGTTCGTCCCACAAACAAGCAATTATTCAAGGAAGTACCATTCGAAGTCTTATTCGACGCATTGAAGACTACCATAAGTTTCGTGGCCTTCCGATCAAATTTAATAACAGAATGGTGCGGTAAATAACACGAATAAGTAACCGCTTTGTCAGAAGGACCTACCGGTTTCATATGACCTAAGCTCAAAATTCCTTCATAACTCCTTAGACATATCCCTAATGTCCAGTTTGCGCAAAAGAAATGATTCAATTCTAAAAATTTGCTGTAAACCACTAGTCCTCGATATACCCAAGTTAATCGATCGAGAGAAGTAAGGTTTAAAAGGAAGCGTTACGACATATCTTCCACTAGAATTTCGCTGTGTCGTAGACATATAATTCTGCTCACAGATTCTATCCTCAGGAGATAAAATCCTCCTCTTCGGGGGTTTCTTCAAGCCCCCAGAATTTGAGCAGATTTCTATTTAAATTATCTTCCTCGGAGAGGTTAATAACAGTGGTATAAACATTGACAGTAGAATTTTTAACCGGTCCTGTTAAGATCCATCCAAAAACAGTTTTTTGAGCTAACAAGGAGTCGAAAATATTCCTCTTAAGTCCACCCAAGAGAATATTTGGATATACGTCAGCGCACAACAAAATTTCAACAGGGCCACTCTTATAAAAGTTCTGATCTGCAAGTTTAAGGTCCGGAATTTTACCACTGATATGTGAAGGTAAAACAAACGTAGGCAGATTACCAGAAATTAAAGGTAATACAAGGGCAGATATCACCAAATCAACACTATCATCAATCAGAGAACCTATTCAAAGTGTCCAAACTGTTCTAGACAAAACAGAAGCGTCATTCCTATCGACGCTAGAAATCTTAATATTAGTAGAAGTTGACGGAAGTAGCAGTTGATTTCGCAGGCGTTCCGATATAAACGAAGCTTTTGAAGTAGGACCAATCAAGGCCCGTGCCGTATACGTGATACCCAGGCATAAAATCGTAACCATGGATGTCCCTAGTAACAAGGAGCAATCCAACGCAAGATGAAAAACTTGACAATTTGCATTTTAATTAGAAGCCCTAATTGTATAAGGTTCTGAATTATCAATATTCACAGGATGAGTCACTTGACCCGTTGACATATTCCTGTCCTGAATTGTCGTATTATCAGAGTTGTTTGCAGAGACCTCCCGATGAAGTAAGGTATGATGTCTCCTATTGCACATCGAACAACTATGACTGCTACGAAAATCCTTTAATTCGTATTATTTCTAAAGACAATTAATGCAACAATGATGTCTTAATGACTGAAAATCTTTTAGAAATAGACATTTTCTGAAAACGATGGCAAAATCTCAATAGATGAATTTGGCCCGGACACAAAACGCACGTACATGCGGACGATGTATTCGAAACATGTGTCCATACCTTATCACCTTCTTTTCTGCCAGCATTTGACCCCTTGAGATCGCGTATACAATCCAAAGTTTGAATTCTTTCCGTGAGAAAGCAATCCAAATCTTTCCATAGAGGCAATTATGTTTTATCCCTAACGGCATGTTCTCAGATAGATTCCGTTTGCTCTGGTAAGCGCTGAGTACAAATAAAAACAATAATAGTATCCCAATTCGATGTTGAGATCTTATAAATAGACAACGCGGCCAAAAAGCCATTGATTCCACATTGTAGAATCTTTAGACCTGCGCTTGTCTCCTTGCGAACCCAAATAAATTTTAAGTTGGTTGTTAACCAACATTCGTGGATTCTCGTAACTATCCCTTAAAAGATTCCAAGCGATGTCAAAACTATCGTTGGTCAGAGGGAATTTCGAAACTATCTCCCTAGCTTCTTTACTAGTCCTTTACTAAATAACACAACCTTTCAACATTGCTAAGACGACTATTATTCACCTATAATGCGGCAAATAAATCCCTAAATGTAGGCCATGATAAATAGTCACCATCAAAAACATCCGTGTCACAGGGGTAAAGGGAAGTTATGGCAATAATTTTCATTCACTTGTAGCCTCGGCTCAGCAATTGATTGCACCTTCGGCTTTAACTCCATTATTTTCCTTTTGATCCTTGTTGAGCATTCTGCGTATGTGTACATAGTCGCAGTATATTTCGATTCTGCCACTTCGATGTGCACGTGCTTTGCCTTAGCAGATTTCTCAATATAATCCAGGCAATCTTCATATGCTCTTCCTACTATATATAAATCTATCCAATGACGTTGAATGCATCCTGACAAACTCAAAAAATAATGTTTAGCACGACTAAATCAAATACAAAGCCGAACAATTTTCAAAAAATATATATTAATAAATTCCAAGTCAAATAAACCGACCGTAGGGTGATTCACACACGAGCAAGAAGAATTTGCAAATAAATTGGTAAATAATATGTTCAAATATATAAATAAAATATAATAACATACCAATTAAAAGTATTCATATAAAGTATTTATATATATAATAAATTATTACGGCCCTCCGTCCGAGTAAACAAACTAGTAGTAAACCGGCACAAATAATAAGACGTACTTAATTAAACAACTGCGATCACTCACAATAGCGTACTTTGTCTTTTTTATGTTCTTTTGGTTTTTATCTTTTGTATATGTACGCATGTGTGTGTGTGTTTAACCAAATTGAATACGGTTAGAGCTAAAAACAATACCAAGTACCGTAACTCACTAGATTTTACACTATGAAATAAACTTAAAGAAAAGGTAAAATAAACTAAATTAAATTTGTTTTGTACTTAAACAATGTTTATACAAGAGTCACTTCAAGTACAAGAACAATAATAGACTATGTGGTTACAAATAAGGAAAATGTATCGGTACGAATAAATCATGACAACAAAATTTCCGACCATGACACCATTAATATAAATATTGAGATTGAGAATATTACAAGTAATAAAGGGAAATATATTCTAGACGCGGTTCATAAGACAACCGAAGTGTCAATTATATGATAAACAGGAAGAAAATTTAAAAGAGTAATAAAATATTGGCAATTAGACTTCAAGAGAGCTTTTGAGACAATAGCTATAAAATATTGTTACAGAAATTATACTTATATGGCGTTCAGGATAAGTGGTTTGAGTCGTATTTAACAAACAGACTAAAAGTATCGAAGGTGAATAGTATTAAGTCAAGTACAATGGAAAATGATTTCGGTGTTTCTCAGGGATTCATACTAGGTGCGCTTTTATTTATAATATACATAAACCATATGCTGAATATTTTAGAGAGAAGTGAAATTGTATTATACGCGGACGATACTCTAATTTTTGGTGAGGCGGTAAATGAAACTCAGTGTCTCGAAAGTGTACCGCACGACTTGATCAGAATTGACTAATGGTTGAAACTAAATAAAATGAAATCAAATGAGAACAAAAAGAAGTCAATGGAAGTAAATATAAACAGTGATCTTGTGATAAGAATGAAGATACGGAAATAGAGAAAGTGGGACAAATTAAATATCTCGGTTTTATAATTGACAAAGGATTAAAATTTAAGGAACATATCGAATTTATATGCAAAAAAATACATTTTTTTTAACGTTTAAGACATAAAGTATCTACAATGACGGCGATAAACATTTAATATGTGATTATTAAAACACATTTCGAATTTGACTCTACGATTTTGTTTTCATACTGTACAAATCTACAAAGAGAGCGACTGCAAAACTTCAAAACAAAGCAATGCGGACTATTCTGAAATGCAACCGGTACACTTCAGTTGAATTTTTGCTTGGGGCACTGAAGTGGTTGAGCATACGGCAACGTTTCCAATTAAATACAATGAACAACTGGGATATGTTGGGGAAATACAACCGTACTGCTTACGTAACTATTATAACTTCAGAATACAAAGGGTATCGACAACATCCGGACAGCGCATGTTATTCTACAAGGGGTTTAATTTGTTAACAGTCTGCCGAGTGAAGTCAGAAATGAGACTATTAATAATGTTTTAACAAGGAAATTGTTGATTTTTTTAAAAGTAATTTAATATTATAATTTTGTAAATTTTGTTTTTGTAATTGTGGAAATTAAAGTATTGAGAGTTAGAGTATGGAGAATACTACTAAATAAATAAATTAATTAATTAATTTATCTCTACAGACGGGAAACTTTCCAGATGTATATAAAGAATCATGCATTGTTCCGATACAGAAGATTAAAAATACTACCGATCCTCAAGAAATTCGCTCAGTGAATATGCTATCAACTACTAGCAAAATATTGGAGAAAATCGTACATTAACAAGTGAATATTTTAAAATGAATAAATTGTTTGTCAAATTTCATTTGAACAATAATATTTTTTATATGCATAATTAAGTTTTAGTAAGTTTTACTAATTAAGTGGGCCGTGCTGTTGTGTGGAGTATATTCCATTTCCGATATATCATTTGTCAGTTAGTTGTTGTTTTCCACTAAACCGTGGAACTCTCAATCGTCAAGGTATCAACACGTATTATTACATATAAAGCACTATAGAGAGGACAACGAATAACTTACACACTTACAAACATAAAGTTTAAAATATAAATTCAAATTATAAATTTAGATACATACAAACATAATATAACTAAATACTAAATAAATTAATACTAAATACAAACCTGCATTTAAATACACTACACTTAAATCTACTTAAAACTACATATTTAAATCTTTAATATAACTACACTACAACTACATTTCCGATATATCATTTGTCAGTTAGTTGTTGTTTTCCACTAAACCGTTGAACTCTCAATCGTCAAGGTATCAACACGTATTATTACATATAAAGCACTATAGAGAGGACAACGAATAACTTACACACTTACAAACATAAAGTTTAAAATATAAATTCAAATTATAAATTTAAATACAAACATAATATAACTAAATACTAAATAAATTAATACTAAATACAAACCTGCATTTAAATACACTACACTTAAATCTACTTAAAACTACATATTTAAATCTTTAATATAACTACACTACAACTACTATAACTACAACAACTTTTACACATTTACACAAACTAAAATTTAATCTACATATCGAACAATACTTACTTTAGAAATAATTATAATAAGGAAATTAAATCTAATAAATGAATTTGTAAAGTGAATTTGAAATGATTACTTACCTCTTCTCATTTGGCAATCGGGTCTTCCGCTCTAAAGGTAAATATCCCTAAATATATACAAAATATTACCAATAATAATTCCCTAAATAGCCCCCTCTCTCTCCTACTCATAACCCCTACGTTATATGTTTTGGATTGTTATCCCGAACAGGTTTCTACTTTAGACATTTCTTCTACGAAAGGCAGCACTTTATTTAATATGATTTCTTTGTAAGCCTCTTGATGATTCATCGTACCTTCATCGTACCCTCTATTCGTATAATTGGACACACTCCATACCAGGAGAATCCTTTCAAACCATTATAGTAACACCTCCATGTTTAAGAGATTCCTGATTTCGATTTGAGCGAATATAGAGTCTATCATCGAAGCCAAAGTGTTTAGACTTAGATTCATCTGTAAACAGTACATTATTCTAATAATTTCGTGTTAATTTCAAATGCTTTCTACCAAATTAAGACAAATCTATCTACTTTTTATTCTGAAACGAATGGATTATGCCTTGCAATAAGCCTAAACAGGCTATTTCCATGCAATCTGTTTTCAATGGTACTTGTAAACAACTTTACTCAAGTTTTTGTTCAAAATGCTCGCGAATCCACTTAAAAAGAGATCCTTTCGACACATTCGAACAATTGTGTTATCAGTACTCTAGGTGTTTTTTTGACGTCTCTTTTAAATTTTATTGCCTACTGATTTGGTAGAATTATAGTACTTAAGGTCATTATTCAGGTCATTAAGCATGTCTTTTCGGTAATCAAGCAGGAAGTTCCGGAAGTCCAATTTCTACATAGAGAATGTATATTTTCTTTGTACAAAAACATAGAGTTATACATTTTTTAAATGCCTTTTTCTATTTAAAATTTTACTTCATTTACGGACGTAAAATGTACAATTATGGAATTTTTTCCGTAGGCTATTTAAAATGTCCACTAACTAATTTTAACTGATCTAAACCTTTTAGATATCTTAAATCAATGTTTAGTTTTTGTTTTGTTAAATTAAAATAAACAACAAAACAATATAATGTCTGTTTATAGAATTTAAATTTAAAGAAAAATACAACAAATTTACAATATTGTTAGTGTTTTTTAAAAGCTGGCTATTTAAATTTTCGCCACTGTATGTTTGCTGATAATGCCCTTATCTACCATATATTAGCGTTGTAGATGTGGAGGAATGTGTTCATATCCTTAATTTAAAGCTGTGGGATGTATAAACTTATCTTAAAGTGAACAAGATGAAACTAAATACAAAGTAAACAAAATAATTTATGGGGAAGGTAAAGGAGATTAAATATCTTGGTGTCATAATTGACAGGAAATTAAAACTAGATTTGCATATTTAATATATTTGTAAAAAGATTAAAAAAAATAACTTTTTTAAGATGAATACGTAGCAAAGTGTCTACAATAACATGTATAAGGATATATAATAATATTATAAAACCACATTTTGAATATTGTTCTACATTATTATTTCTCGGTAGTAGTAAACAGATGAGGAATAGACTTTAAAAATTACAAAATAAGGGCATAAGGTGTATACTAAGGTATTATAGATTAACTTAAGTATCATACATGCTGAATAAGTTACAATGGCTATAAAAAGACTAACTTAAACGTACTGCTGTTTATATCATTTAAAATGAAGAGTGGAATGCTGCACAATTATTTGCGGAATCAGTTGATGGTTTTTATTTTATTTATTTAATTAAAAAGTATTATAAATACTATAAAAAACATCCTTTGAAATACATTAGTTTTACAAACTACGTATTAAATTATTAAAATACGTATTAAATTATTATTCCTTACAAATTGTATTATATTTCTTTTATATATATTAATATTTTATTCATTTTTAATGCCATTATGTATACGTAGCGGATGTGCAATCATACTATCTGCGTAATAACAAAGAATTAACTTTAGTAGTACAAATTTTTATCAAAATCTCTTATTTAACAATGGTTTAAAACTATTTAACTCAATTCCTCTTGAATTAAAAATTGAAAATAATTTTTACATATTTAAAAGAAAGATCATAAGTTACGTTAGACAAAATTCTTAAATTAAATTAAAATAGCAAATTTTGTTAAATAAATAAATAATAATACAAAAAAAAAAAAAAAAAAACAAGTGTGGCATACCCTATTTTCTGCAATTTTCGCTACAACTGAGTATTGTTTTGAGTATTTTCTCTTCTAAGCCTAACTTTGAGGTCTCCCAAAGATTCTCAATTAGATTGAGATCGGGTGATTGACTTAGCATTTTTATGTATGCATATGTTATTGGGCTCGTTTTCTTTCGCAGCTCCACGTGACTTAAGAGCATTAGCAACAAAATTTTTAGACCGTCCAATTGCATCTGCTATAAATTTGTATGACTTATTCCATCGACTTGAAAACTAGGTCATTATTTGAAATTGAAATTTTAGACTTAAGGTGTACGGATATTTATGCTGGCAAGTGTAATTTATTTTTAAGATGGGTCGTGGCCGTCATTGCAGTAATGAAGAAAGACACCTTGTTCTTAAACTTTGCGAACAAGATAAAACCTATAAATTTATTGCACAAGCTTTAAATCGGTCTGAGTTTTGTAACTAATTCTTTAAAATAAAAAAATAAGGTTGAAGCACTAAACAAACACATTGTTATTCTAACCAAACAGAACCTCTTTTTTGGGAACAACGGAGGAAGATATTTTCGTTGTTTAAAAGGTAAAGAATTTGATAATAGTTACACAAAAAAACTAACAAGCATGGAGGAGGCAATGTAATGGTATGGGGTTGCTATCCTGGTATGGAGTAGGTCCTACTAATCGAATAGAGCAAACAATGGACAAATTTGTTACAAAGATTTATTAGAGAAAATCATGATGCTACCCTCTGCCGAAGAAAATGTGCCTCTGATATGGAAATTTCAACAGCATAATGATCCACAACACTCATCAAAGTTGGTAAGTGCATGGTTTCGTCAACAAAAGATAAACGTTATTGAATGGCCAAGTTAGTCCCCCTACTTGATGCCGATTGAAAACCTCTATGGATAATTAGAGAAACGAGTTTTAAAGCTTCCTTGCAGTAATAAGGACCAATTGTGGAAAAATATTCAAAATGTGTGGTACAATATTTCGGTAGACTTGTCGTAATTTAATTTCTTCTATTTCTCGAAGAATAGTAGCTGTCTTCAAAAACAATAGCAATTGTACGGGATATTAATAATATCATTACTTTTTATTTACAAAATATAATTTTTGAGTAAAAATTTGTAATTGATTTTGGAGTTGTTTTGTATGCACCTATTTTTTTGACCACATTTAAAGCTATACTTTTCTGGAGATCACATTTTTAACTTTTAAAATCGTAAAATAAATAAGTCTATTTAAAAATAATGGACAAAATCATGTAGTATGAATTAAACGCATATAACATATATACTAATTTATTGCTTTTTAGTTCACACCCATTTTTTTTTTGCCATATGTGTATATTTACTCAAGATAATCCGACGGTAGTTGGAACAAAAAAACATTGTATTTCAACTAGTCTAAAGCCTCCAATCTATCGATAAATAATAAAATGCAGTCATTAAGAAGTCTTTAAATTTTATTTTGACAGAAAATTAATTTGCAAATTCAAATCGCTACGTTCATTACATGTTTGTATAAGTTGTAAGCAATTCACTGTGGGGCAAGATTGCGTCATTTCATCAGTTAAACAGCAAAGTTTAGGTATAACGTGTTGGTGTCTTTGGAAAGGTCGTCGTCTTGGTATTATGAATCAATTAAAAAACTTATGTTTTTATTGAAAAATATAAAGAAAAAGATAAAATAAACAAAATTATTTTGTTTTTAAAAAATCATTCAGCTAATGCAAATAATTATGAATATTACTAAGATTAAAACACACATTTATCAATATAAGGATACATTGTTATGTATTTATTCGCTATCAGTTTGTGTTTTATCAGTATCTTCCTCACTGCTGACGTTGAAATCCATATTATCAGGTCATGGAAGAATCAGACATTTTGCTTCCTTAGACACAACCATTTGTTTTGCCTTGGGGGTTTTCCGAGTTGCACTGTCCATCGTTTCTGAATTTATTAACAAAAAGTTAATGATATCTTCTAAAATATTAATCCTACTACATTCTCTTGAGTTTTGCTCTCTAACTTTTTCAAATATTTTATTAATAGATTCTTGCATTTCTTCAGACAAAGAACCAACAAGTAATTATGAATTTTGAACTTCTTCGCAACTGTGAATCAACAATTTGTGTAGCGTTGACGATATCTAATACCGCTGATAATTATTTACTAACACACTAAATCATGAACACTCGCAACTCAAAATTTATCAAATTCACTCTTTTTACATAAATCATTTCAAAGATCAAGTCTCTAACGACCACAAAAATTTTGTTTGCGTCATTATCTCGCTTACATGAAAAAATACTATTATGTCTGTTTTAATGTTACTTGTGACGCTTGTACATTATAAACTAAAGAGTACTATTTTTAGATGTGAGGGTGACATTATGAATAATTGAGTATTTTCCTTTCACATAAATAGTATTATTTCGAGTTTTGACGCTATTAATGAAAAAAGTGTTAAAAGTTAATCAAAACATATTTCCAGTTAAGGACGGCGTAACCATTGCGGTCAATGGAGACACCTATCACACCATGATAACCTATTTTGTACCTGCTCTTCATGATGGTATTGCTTTGAACGATATTTGGTTTCAACAGGATGGTGCAACTTGCCACACAACTCATGCCACAATAGATTTATTGCGTGAAACGTTTGATGGCCGTTTAATTAGCCGAAATGGTGGTCAGTTGGCCGCCAAGAAGCTGCGATTTGACACCGTTCAAGTATCCACCTTATATATTGTTAGGTCGACATTTATCCTGGCTATTTTTGCTAAAATTTTGTACTGCTTAAAAAATACTCTAACCAGCACTAGGCTTTGACTGATCTATTTGCAGTCTAAAATTTGTTTTAACTCTTTTTTGCTTGAGAAATACACACTCGTGGACTTAGTGAAAAAAATTAAAATTGTCCAATTCTAAAAATAAATGGCGATAACTGGCAGAAATGCCATCTGTTGATAGTTTTAGAAACTCTAGAGTCTACACCAAGAAATACAATTCCTATTATTCCACCTACTTAATAAATAACGATAATTTAAAGTACACATATGAGTACCTGGGATCTCAAGAGGATAAGCTTATTTGTATGTATTTGTATCCGTATCTCAAGATTTTGGAGGTGTTTCAAAATTTTAAATACAGATTCTTGTTGTAATCGATAGTGCCTATCAGCAAAATATCATCACATCCCAGGTGCTTATTTGTCACACCGTGCTATTAACTTGCATAAAACAACACAAAAATTATAATAAAGCAGGTTCGAAATTAAAAAATTAAATAAATTGTTCTGGTAGGCAGCGTTGGGCAGAACGAAATAACTATAGCTAGAAACTAAACTACACACCTTGAGCTAAATAACCCAAATAAAAATATGTTTGCAAATCCTTGAAATTATTTTTTTTTGATATATTTTTATTTATTTTTTTTGATAAGAAAAACTTTGATTTTTGTCGTATTATTTGAATTCATGTAGTTTAAATTAGCGTAGTATAACGACATGTATATTTGCTTAAACGTTAAAAAATAATAATGGCATTCATGTTTTGTAACCATTCAAAGTTGCTGGAATAAAAACTAAATTGTATAAATATTTGTTTTTTTAATTTGAACTTTGAACTTTGAGGGTGCACCCTTCGTGAAACATGAAATAATTAAAAAAATTCAACTAAGAAAAGTGTAAGCTATTAAACCCCATAAATTTTTTTTTCTCAATTCTCATTTTTAAAAATCAACTTTTATCCAAAATTTTTTTTTGGCTGTCCCAATGTGCAATGTGCCAAAGGAGAAAAGAAATAAATATAGACGAAAGAAAGTAATAATACAGTTTTGGAAAGTATTTGCAAAATAGTAAGAACAGTCGATATAAGCCGGACGTTTCAAATATTTGAACCACCTACTCGAAGATAATTCGATGCAATCAGTGAACAAAACATACAACAAGCGTTTTAAAGAAGCGATTACCATACAACGTTCCCAAATAGCTCCATTCCGCTTCCTAGTTCCAGCACGATCTCCGGGCCTTAATATTACAAATTTGTGGGCATGTCTTGACCTAAATATTTAAAAACATACCAGCCATTAAGTCACAAAAATACCTCCGTATACACCAAAAAATTTTTGGAGTCGATGCCTAGACGTCTTCAAACTGTTATTTCAGCAAAATGTGGCTCAGTTTCACTGTGAGGTGGATTTGCATACTTTCTCGAGTTTTTTTTTGTTTTTGTATATTAAGTAGATAATTTATCTAATATAATTATTGTTTTTTAATCTTTAAAATTAATTAATTTAAATACTTTAGACTTTTGTCAATCAGATTTGTTTTGTATTAGATATCAATAATTTTATTCGAAAATATAGCCTGGATTACTTTGTCTGTGACACTGTATGTATGAAAACGCAATATACCATTTTGTACTCACATGGATGTTGAATATTACAATAATTTCCAATATGAACTAATTTCTAATGTGAAATTTTCAATCTTTTAGGAGGAAGAAGAACTCGAACAGCACGAAAAGAAAAAGCTGAAAAAAATTAAAGCTATGGCGGACAGCAGCGAAGAGGATGAAGAAGGTAGGTTTCTTAAAAGTAGCGTATTATTAAATTGTCTAGTGTGTATAATGCACAGGTGAGCACTTGTTTTGTTAACAGAATTTTGGTTTGGAAAGAAAATACTTTACATTTACAAAATGTCTTTTTGGTTTAATTGCAATCTATTTACAATACAAATATTTAGTAAATTTTATAATAATTTAAAACTAACATTCCTATCAAGTTCCATTGAATTTAACCGTAAAATATAAATACCAAATTTTTTTAAATGTTTCGTTTTAATAATCAGCCTAATTATTATATAAAGGACCGGTTAATCGGTTTCTTTTTTAATTAAAAAATGTATACACATATTAGTATGTATGTATATACTTCCATATATATATTACTAGAGTGAACCTTTCCGCATTACTGGGAGCCTTTGTATTGTATACCTTTGAAAGAAAAATGTAAATTAATGCGTTAAAATTAATGATTTGTGTTTACTATCAAGTCAAATAGACGAAGTACAGAAACTACCATTCTACCCGTTCTCTACATATACAAAAATTAATATTTACTTTGCATAGGACGTGCCACACCCACTTATTCAATTTCGCCCATATTTTGTCTGCTGTGGATTGACTACGAAGTTATTTAGACCAAATTCAAAACCTTTCCACTTTTACTCTTCCAAATATATACAAAAATCAGTATATACTTTGTATAGGAAGTCAGTTTTCCTTATGTATTTTGGATATAAGTGGCTTTAATAAAAGAGAAGTAGGGCATAAAGTTTTGTATATATATTAGGCGATGTCGGAATTTTTCGGCATGAACAAGCAGGGGGTCAAAACCACTTTCGGCTAGTAAGATTTGTATTTGTGTTGTTCTATAAGCTCGAAGGCACGATCTGATAGCAGTGTTAAGAATCTTTTCTAAGGGTATTAATCCGGATTTTGATCCTTTGCTTTATATTATGAGACCATAGTCAATTTTAGACAGTATAATGCTCTTAGTCAATCTCAGAAGGCTGTTAGTATGTACATGCGAATTTGGTAAAGCTAAATACTTGATAATATTTAATCTTTTCAACAAATCTTTCTTTCAAAAATTACAATGGAATTTGAAGTTGTACTTGTTGTTGAAATATATCCCAAGGATCTTGCAGTAATCGGCATTTTTTATTTTGCTATTATAGATTACGACGATATCTTCACAATTTTTCTTTCTGCATACATGGATATGACTAGATTTTTCAAATTATATTCTTGGTCCTACATGGTTCGACCAAGTGTCTATATCCGATAAAATATTGATGAAATCCCATTTGATTTTATTTGTTTCTCGACTTTTCGATATAATATATAAATCTTCAGCATACAGACAGTGATCCAAAGACTTATTGTTTTTATTATTCGGCTTAGATCGTCAAATGCGATTATAAAAAGTATCACCGATAATGGGGCCCCTGGGGTATTCTATTGTGTAAAGGAAAGATTTAGGACTGAGTGTCATTAACTTTGACAGCAATCTTTCTGTGTGATAAGAATGATTTTATGAAGTTAATTAATTTGGGACCAATTGACCAATCTGTAAGCTTTTGAAGTACAACATGCGCCACGATCCTATCGAAAGCTTTAATGAAGTCAATTGAGAGGATTGAGGTGTGGTTTCTGGTTTAGCGATTTTTATTTATTATATGATCCAAATATAACAAGGCGTCTATTGTACTTAGATTGGATTGAAAACCAACTTGGTTTGTGGACAAAAGGTTGTGTTTCTTAATAAGAAACAGATACCATATTTTCCAATGTTTTTGCTAAACATGGTAACAATGAAATAGGGCGAAAGGAATCAAGGTTGTCGATTGGCTTACCAGGTTTTATAATTGGAATAATAGCTGCATTTTAAATTACTGTGGAATGATCCCCGTGTCGAAAATATTATTGAACAAATTTAGGATTCGAACTTTAAGAAGATAAGGAGAATGTATTAACATTGAATAAGGTATTTTATCCATACCCTGTAGAGCAGTTCCTGTAGCTTAAAAGGTTCTTCAAATTTCAGAGTTAACTGCCATGGATGAAAAGGTTTGGTGTTTTGACTGTTGAAAGAGTACGGGAAATGTTGAGTTTTTGAGTTGTCCGACCAGTAGCAAAAGATTGTGCTATATGGTATGAATCCGTGATGTTGATGCTGTTGTGTGAAATCGACGTTATTGATGAAGGAATATATTAGCCAGTTAATTTGCGTATATTTAGCCATAAAATTTTAGATGAGGTCAAAGGATTAATAGTTTCAGAGAATTCATTGAATGATTTAATTTTCGCTTGTTTTTTAGCCCTAGTAAAAGCAGCATTTTTCTTCTTGTATTAAATAATATTTTCAATAGACATATTCCGTCGAAATGACCTCCAGGCGTGCTGTTTCTCATTTCTTAGTCGCTGCAATTCTTTTGACCACCATGGCACGGATTTTTGTATTCTATTGGTGGAAGATTGTGGAATGGATTCATTGTCAGAGGAAATTATTATTTTATGTAATCAAGCTGCTTCACGGTTAATATTCTCAGATGGTTTGTTTGAGTTATTAATATGCAGTTGCGTAATAATAGGATGGTAGTCACTATTATAAAGATCATCGGTAATCGACCAATTGCACTATGGAGCAATGGATGTTGAAGCCAACGAGAGATTTATGTGAGTAAGTGTATTATGCGTGCTAAGATGAGTTGTAGAGCCTTCATTAAGGACAGAGAGATTTGAGTTAATTAAAAATTTTTCCAGCATTTTCCCTCTATAGTTACATGAGGAGGAACCCCACACAGGACTCCATGCGTTGAAATCACCCATAATAAATAGGGGGAACTAGCAGATGATGTTATGTTGTGGAGATCGGCAATAGGGAGATGTTCTTCCGTGGTGGCAAGTAAATGGAAAATACAGAAAATTTAAAGACAACCTTTATTTCTAGACCGATTAAATTTAATTGTGATGAGATATTAATAAGCTTGTGAGTTAAGTTTTTCTTAATAAAAATAGCGACCCCTTGTTTAGAAGATTGGTTGAGATTTGAGAAAAATTTGTTGAAAGTTGGAAAAGTTGTTATGGTATCCTCGAATATTCCATTGCAGAATGTTCAGAACCATACACCGAGCGATGAAAACGAAATAAGACACTTATTGCTATGCAAACTGTAACGTATAAATAGAAAAGTGAATTGGGTAAATTTATACTTAGTTATTATTAATTTTCATTTATTATTAATAATTGATTTAACTTTATTTACTAGTTAATTTGAATCACTGTCAGAACTCATAAAATTCTATATTATCAGAACTAGGTTCAGACAGGCAAACATTTGTAGGTAAAAAATCAACATCGGAGGGAAGAGGTTGTTTAGTTTTTTTGGTTATTGTTAATTCACTAGTGGTTGCAACCGGTTGGGAAGTGAAATTTATGTTATTTGTTTCTGCTTTAAAATTTCTATAGGATTTCTTATTTGCTTTATCTGCTTTTGCCGCTTCTTTTATTTGCTGTCGTTTATTAGATAAGGTGTAAGTAGAAGTCGGGTAATTTTCATATATTTCTTTATTTAATTTTGGTTGGTAAATTACAATTAACACAAGTCGAGAGATTTTTACAATGTTTAATTGTATGCCCAAATAACTGACAATTTTTGCAACGCATTGGATGGGGATATATTCTCTAATTTTTACTTTGTACCAGGAGACGTCAATTATTTCGGGAAGGTGGTAAAAATCAAAAGTAAGAAGAATTACCACTGTGAAGGTTTTTACATTATCAAGAGTTCTTTCATACTTATAAACGATGACAACTCCCTGCGAATTAAGCTCGTCGATAATTTTCTTTTCAGGAATTTTGGCAAGGTATGGTGCAAAAATTGTCCCTTTTGTATAATTGAGATTTTCATGTAACTTACATGCTATGGAGCATGTACAAGTATATGTATATGTATAATTGAGATTTTCATGTAACTTACATGCTATGGAGCATGTACGAGTATATGTAGTAGAATCTTTGACAAGCAGCAAAGTTTTCCGTCCCGTAATTGGGAGATTGAAATAATATCCTTGCTAATAATATAAAGAGCTCTATGAACAGCAAAACAAGAATACTCTGATAATGTAGCGGCAATAACAATTTATTTAGGGTTTGTTGTCTTCTGCTTCGGTAGTGGAGGGAAGTCAAGAGGCGATTTTTCTCTTTTGCGTTTTTTTCCATTAGATTGGGGGCTTTCATTAGCCAGTAAGGCAAACCAGTTGTCGCCAATTAAGGGGGGGCCATGGGCCATGTTGGCAAAGACACGGCTAGACAACACGTATGTGAGTGCGAATAATAATACAGAGAAGAATAAATTGAGTTATGTCGAGAACAACAAAAACAAAAAAAATCATAATAAAAGACGTTAATCTATGCGCTACGATGATAAAAAATATGCACTTCTGAACACGATGAGTGCTAGTCGGAGACTGTCCCAAAATTATTTTTGTATTTACTTATAAGTTTAATATCATACAAATAAATTAATAAAGCGGCCAGACCTGTCGAACAGAACATTCCCATTCAGATCATCATTTGTTTTGATCTCTGAATAATCCTCTTAATGGTATACATTTTAATTCGGTAGCGGCCTGCGAAACGCAAGAAAAGAAAAAATAAACGCTAATGGAATGATTGTACCTCAAAAATTTCAAAAGGTTATCGATCAAAATGTCACATTTAATGTATATGACTCCTCAGATGCGATGAATTCTGATAAAGAAATATCTGATTATATAAGTGATAGTGAATTTGAATATCCGAGTTATGTAGTTGACGACATTCACGCTGACAATGACAATGCTACAAAAAAGTAATTTGTAGAATTTCACCTATGTAATACATTGTCTATTCTTTCTTTAATTAACGATTCTTATATACCAAAATCTTCTTTATTTTAGCACATGATGGTGTTTTTAATGGTACAGGTAGTTTGTTTTTTTGCTTTTATTTCAATTTTAATGTGAAAGTTGCCTTGTTTTTTATTTATAAAATAAAAACAATTAATTGTTTTTGTTACCGTAAACGGTCAAGGATGCCCTGAGGCCGCCTTTTGTTTTTCTTATATATTTAAACAAATAACACAATGATAAATAACGAATGATTTCTGTCCAGGTTGTAGATCGATTGAGGACATTTCATCTGACATTTGATTGATCAACTTGGCTCGCCCTTTCTCGATAGTCTATCGGAGCTATTGATCATTAACGTTGGGCTTATAGCCAGATTCATTAAATTGTCGGGCTGGTTTACGACTTGATTTCCGGGAATGTGCTTCTACGTGAGACCCCTGGCTGATCGTCACGACCGGTTAATCGCGACTTGGAGGCCGGTACAGAAATCTCGCTTCATTTGTAGTATCACAATGGGCCGCTATGTGTGCTCAAGTGTGCCTTGTCTCAGCGAGGCTGTCACTCCCTCCTAACCTAACCTATATTTGAAAAAAAAAATTCAAATTGCTCGATTCGAATTTAAGCTTTTGAATATTAGAGGGTAAAGTTATGCATCACAAAGTTTAAGACTTGTTTATTTCAAGCTACCGCCCTTACGCATGTGAATCTTACAATTCATTAATTTACTTTGATTCATATTATGTTAAATTTAAATATTTTTTGTTAAAAATGTGCACTAATGTTTCAGTTTGCATTTTATGTTCCTATTGTCGGCATATCATATTTTACTGCAGAAAATAACGAATCCAGATTAATTTCAAACTGTTACTTATTAAAAAATAATTTTTTTTTCATTTCTATATGTTTAATAATTTCAAGCAGGCATGGAAGAAAAATTCATATCAGAAAACCATGAATATTATTTGTGTATAAATTAGATTTTATGCACAGATAACATTTTAAAGCTAAAAACGAAACGTTAGCTTCTACAGAAAGGTAGGTAGGTAAGAGAGGCGGTACCGAAAAAAGTACCCCACCCAGAGACCACAGTGGTCCATTGTGGAAAGAACCTTTCAACTGATAAGAAGAAGAGTAAAGAGAAGAAATTAGAAAACAAGTAGAGAGGAAGGACAGAGAAGGAAAAAGAAGAAGAAGAAGAGGGTCAGAAGAGGCATACAGAAAAATGAGACGGATGCCCAAGGAGGACCAGGCATCACCTAAGGAGCCAGCTGAGACCTGACAGAAAGCCCTCCAGGTCGCATATCCTGGCCGACGCAAAGTCACCAAGGCCATCAAAAGAGCCTCGGCCAAACAGCCTGAGCCTGCGCCCATAAAGAGCCGGGCAGTGACAGAGGATTTGTTCCACAGTAGCTTCTACAGAAAACGTAAAACGAAAATTTTCTACGGAAACAACTTTTAAAAATACAAATGATTTACTTTTTTTTATAATTTTTGTGTGTCGATTTTTATTTACAGAACTAAAATTTTTGAAGTCTACTTCTTGGGTGAAATATAACACATGAAAAAAAATTTGTATAAATATAAAACATTTTATTTACTTTTTCCGAAACTACTCCAAAATTTTGTTTTGAATAGACAAGGTTCGGAATTTGGAGAACAAAAAAACTAAATCGATCGGAATTGCAAATACGAAATCAAAACCGTTTCGATCGGAATATGTGACATACCCGATTATACGGAATTGGGCAGAAAATTTTGTTCACGGATGAAAAATGTTTACAGTACTAAAGAAGCATAATAAACGAAATGAAAAGATGTAACCACAGTAGTCTACGCGTTGAAATGTCATTCAGTTTACGATGGTGTCGCTGCATTGCATTTCTGTTTACAAGGGATCGAAACATCAGCCAAAGCTTTCCAGAAAGCCGTTATGAAACCACTCAACCATTCTCTGTTCCGAAACCAGCCGTAGATTTAGCAATAGGATTTGGAGACTGCTCAAAAGGCTAAAATGACACAAACGTGGCTCCCAAAAATTTGCCAACTCTGGTAGCCCTGATCTGGACCTCTTGGATTAAAAATAATAGATCATTTTAGAGGTCATGGTCTTGGATTACAAATAATAGATCATTTTAGTGGTCATGTTTTGCCACATATTAAAGTCCAACATTAATTTTCTTATGACTTCATTGGTTCGTGATGAGGCCAAATTTTCAATGGCTGACGTGCGTACAGTTATTGATGATATATTATTGTTTCTTAACGTATTGTGAGTTCTCAACTTTAACAAAACTAGTAGTAAAAGCCAACCTTGGGAACAAATGGTTTTTAACTTTGGAGTTGAACATTTACAACTTTTTCGTTGCTGCCGCCAGCATCGCTTTAAATCAGAGCCAAATATTTCTTTTGAAATTCTTTCACTTTTATAGCGATATTTAAACAGTTATCTGCCTTTAGGAAGCATTTCTAATTGAAAATTGCTTATTTTAAAATCATTATTGAGACTATAAAGTCGGCTTCCCACAAAATTTTTGTTAAGAAAACAAGCATTTTTGTAAAAGCCAAAAAACAGTCACTAATTAGAGGAAAACATTGTCAAAAATACTTACAGTAGCTCAATTTAGTAATCGTACACCTATACATTTTTAATATATTCTTTTTTAAAATACAAATCGCTTTTAGCCAAAAGTTGAAAAGTTGAAAAATAAACGCACAACCTTTTTTGTAAATAAAACTTTGAGGTATGGTATAATAAAATCACAAATTAATAATCGGACATGAGACAATTACCGCAGTATAAAGCCACTTAATGGGAGAATTCCCCAAATTGACACTGACAGCATTTAAGCGATAGTGTGAAGAGCAGAACTTTTAAGTTTTATCAAAAAAATTTTAATTAATAAATAAATAAAATAAACAACTGATATGAGTAGAAAATATGTCCAAATACGAGGGCTACCTAGCGCTAGATGGCAGCACAAACACAAAAACTTTTTCTTTCTTAGAAATTACGATCTGTCAAACGTCAGCTGTTAAAATTTTAGCCAAATTCATCGATTAGTTTATTTGTTGTAGTCGTTTGAAGTAAGCAACTTTTGTGTTTCTTGGAAAATGGAAATAGGTTTATTTCGTGTAGTGATTAAACACTATTATTTGAAAGGCAAAACGGCGAAAGAGACAAAAGATAAGCTTGATAATCATTACGTCGTATCTGCTCCGTCAGATTATATGGTAAAATATTGGATTGCTGAATTTAAACGGGGCCGAACAAGCACTGCAACAAAACCATCAACAGGAAGGCCAAAAGAGGTGGTTGAAGAAAATATTAAGAAAATCCTCGATATCGTTATGAATGATCGCCGGGTCGAAATCCGTGAGATTGCTGAAATGGTAAACATATCATATGAACGTGTGTTCAACATTTTGCATGAACATTTGCATATGAAAAAGCTATCGGCAAGATGGGTGCCGCGTTTGCTCAGTGTTGAACAAAAACGAGTTCGACATATCACTTCACAGTGGTGTTTGGACATGATAAAGCATAATCTTACCGATTTTTGGCGTAGATTACTAACTGTTGATGAAACGTGTGTCCACCATTACACACCTGAAACCAAAAATCAATCGAAGAAATGGTTGGAAACTGGTGGAAGTGATCCGAAGAAGGCGAAGACAGCGAAATCGGCTGGAAAGGTTATGGCCACTGTATTTTGGGATGCACACGGAATATTGCTCATCGATTATATTGAAAAAGGATCCACAATCACAGGAGGGTATTATCGTGCATTATTGGATCAATTGGTTGATGCAATCAGATTTAAACAAGAAAAAAGTGCTCTTTCTTCAAGACAACGCACTGGTTCACACAGCATTAGATACGATGCTAAAACTACGAGAAATCCACTTGGAATTGGCTGATCATCCACCTTATAGTCCAGATTTAGCCCCTAGTAACCTTTTCCTGTTTCCAAATTTGAAAAAATGGCTCGCAATATAAAGATTCATCTCAAACGAAGAAGTGATTGCCGAAACTAATGCGTATTTTGAGGAGTTGCCAAAATCGTATTTTTCAGATGGTATAAAAAAGTTGGAAAATTGTCTTACTAAGTGTATTGAGCTAAAAGGAGACTGTTGAGAAATGAATGGCTTTTGAAAAAAAAAAGTTTTTTTCCTACTTAGGTAGCTTCAATATCAATCCGCCCTCGTATTTAAAGATGTTAGGGAATTGATAATCAAACATCATCAAAATGGTCTGACTGCGTGAAATTGGTGCTGCTGTTAATAGAACTCATTCAACGATTCACGACATCATTGAGCGGTTTAAATCAATTAAATCAGTTGAAAATAAGCCTAAATCTGGACAACTAAAAAGTTGACTGTATCTGACGAACGATGGATCAAAAGTCAAATTAAAAAGAATCCCAAATTAAGTGCACCAAAATTAACAAAACTTGTGTCTGAAAATTTACAAGTAAACCTCAGTCCCGAATCCGTCCGAAATGTTTTGCGCAAAAACAGTTTTCACGGAAGAGTTGTACGCAAAAAGCTGTTCGTTAATAATGTTAATCGTATAAAGAGAGCTAAAATTTTTTATTGAACTTAAAAACTATTATTTTTCGTAATGGGGCACCGTGTTATTTACGGATGAAAACAAATTTAATGTTTTCCGCTCAGATGGGCAGTCATATGTTTGAAGAAAGTCGAATACAGAATAAACATCGTTCAATCTTCGCCGTACAATAAAACACGGTGTGGAAGTGTAATAGTTCGGAGCTGTATGTCTGCAGCGGGCCTTAGTCAGCTGGTTTTTATTGATGGAATAATGGACCAATATAAGTATATAACCATTCTAAACAAAAATTTGGCAGTCAGGGTACAAAAGTTAGGCATTTCGAAAAAATTTTACATTTTAACAATATAACGACCCTAAGTATAAATACACGAATAGTATATAATACACGAATGTGGTTATTGTATAACTTACCCCATGTTATGAAAACGCCGCCACAGTTTCTTGATATCAACGATATAGAGAATTTGAATTTTTCTCGAAAATAAATTAAAATCTCGCTCGATGTCCAACATCACTGAGTCAAAAATCGCTTTTAAGGGGGAGTGGAATATTGCAAATAGTTAGTGGAATGTGTTCCAGAGAAGCTAGAGGATATTCTCCAGAATACCAAATTGAAAACAACTGATTTAAAGTGTCTGATTTTATCTTTTTTTCCATCTAATTATGAATTTTTTTATTGTTGTGTTTTGTATAGAATTTTTTTGCATTCTTTGTTTACATTTTTATAATCAGTCCCATGTAAATAAATAAATAAAAAAAATGTTTAGTGGAAAAATTATTTTTTTATTTTATTTAATTGTCCGATTATTAAATTGAGCCACTGTAAGCTGAATTTTTGTTTAGTGAAAAATTATTATTTTTTATTTAGTTGTCCGGTTATTAAATTGAGCCACTGTATCTAAGCTCAAAATGTTCTTAACATATAGAAAGCTGAGAATATTTATAAATCTTATTTTACTTAATTTTAATACATACATACATATATAACTACTGTTATTCTAGTTATTTAAGTATAAATACAAAAATTGCCGTATACTGGTACATGCCGACCTTATGAACACTTACCATATACACATATACCAACATTTTATTAAAATTAAACATAACCCAAATTATTTTTGGTTTAAAAACATTTTATTTTGAATATATATATTTTAGACGACGAAGAACGGTTACGAGAAGAATTGAAGGATTTAATTGATGACAATCCAATTGAGGAAGGAAGCGATGGTGAAGATTCTGACGCTTCAAACTCGTCAAAGAAAAGAAAGAAACATGAAGATGATGATGATTTGGATGACCGTTTGGAAGACGATGACTATGATTTAATTGAAGAAAATTTAGGAGTTAAAGTTGAAAGAAGGGTAAGTTTCGCATTTCATTTGTTTTTGCAATAGAAACTGTTTGTGATTACATTTAAAAGATCTTAAAATTCCGAATACATCATTCATTCATTCATTTGAAAATATATTTATATTATTATTCTCTTAATTTTTTGCAATTATTGAAAAAAAGGCTATTTTTTGAGTTATAATTTTTCTGAAACTTCGATATATTTTTTGTATTATTATATCAACAAACAAAAACTAAATTTGAATAAATCAATTTGAATATTTTTAATTTCAATACATTCTCAAATGGAAATAATGCATTTTTTATGAAAATATACGATGCATTTTTATTTCAACTTTTATATTAAGTTAAGTTATAATACCTTTTCGAAGGTTGTCAAAAACTATTACGAAAATGGTCTCAAATGTGGTTTTAGAGATGAAAGAGTGATCGGAATTTCATAATTCATGTTTAAGGAAATTTATTTTGAGAAAAGATTTACGAGAACTTCAATCTCAAAAATGTTGAAATTTTTATAGTAGATGGATATTGATGTTGTTAGTTGATTTCTTTAAAAAAGTGAAATTTTAAAAGTTTTGACTTAATACCTTCTTGTTGATCAAGTGCGATGTATTTTGTGAAGAGTCCCTTCAAGTTAAATTTTTTAAGCTCCATATTAACTTTTATACACACATAGACAAAGCTGATCGCACTTGATTCTTTTATGTTCGTAGGTTCATCCCGTCCAGAAATTAATCAGAACATACTATTTAAGTGGAGGAGAAAAAATATTATGTTCTAATAAATAAGCAATTAAAAACAAAAAATGGTTGTATTTCATAAGAACAGAAGTGTTTGACTATTGAAGTAATGCATCAAGACATATTGAAAATTGTTGTTAATATGAAATTTGCTTTCCTATGGATTTAACCACTTGTAATCAGTTTATAATAGAACTTCTTGTAATATCTGTTCCAATTTTAAGCCATATATTTCTTTTAGTACTAATCCATTTGTCCAAATGTTGAATAAGTATTCAATCACGCTAAGGTCCGTTGGCTGAAGAGGCGTTTTTAAGGTGTGAGTGATATTGTATAAGATGCACAAGCGAACTATACATGCAGTGTGTTTGAGATCATCGTCTTATTAATATGATTTAGTCCCCAGATTAAGTGCACTCGTTTTTCCAATTGTTTTTTTTACAATTATTGAAATATTCATGTTCGGCCATTACATTTTTCTGTAAACACAAGTTCACAGACACCAGCAGCAGCCATATATTCTAACGTCATTATGCAGCACCCTGTAGTAGGTGTAATTGTAGTTTAATTGTGTTTATTTTGAAGTGCGATATCTTCCGGAATTCAGACCAAAACAACTATCCTTATCTTTCTTATTAAAGGTCTTTTGACAAACTCTGACATTGTAACCCTCCACTTTCATCACTCTGCCTCTAGTATGAGGATGTACACCATTTCCAAAGGTCTACCGCTTCTATGAGGATTTTTACAATTCGAATTTGTGGTGACATGACAGAGAATGACAAAAGTATGATTTCGAGTACTTTTAAAGTATTGGTGGCCAAACATATATGAGTTGAGTAAAGTTAAAAATAAAACGATACCCATACACAAATATACAGCATATTCAAAGCCAGCGCAACTTAACTACAAATGCCTGTCATACCCACACTTATGAGTGTAAAGTGTTTATGAGTATGAGTATATTTATACTTGGGTATGGGTATTTTTCTGATCGAGTATACTCAGGGTATACTTAAAATATATTTCTATAAAATAAAACCTTTTGAAATCGCTTGATACAGTTAATAAAAGTGTTTTAAAATAGAAATTTTTGTAATGCGAATATGACTATATACATATGTGGTCTATTTTCAAAACATTTTCAACTGGTTTTATTTAAAAAATTAAATTGCTTGTTTTGTGTAAACAAAACAAAAACTGATAAAAAGTTTTGATAAAATTAACAATATTAAAAATTCATATGATAAAAACATTCTCTAATAAATACTTGTATGTTTAAACTTTTATTTAGGATAATTATTTAAATACTCCATCAGTGTCGGGCAAAGGCAGCTTTTTTTAAAGCTTATGCTGAATTTTGATCAAATTTACAAAATAAGGGCAATCCGAATTTCTTATTAAATTCATTTATAGAAAATTTAGTTTATTAAAATACTACCTTGATCAAAACGTTTACGGAATAAAAACTGTGTGGCGGTCACTTCGTTCCGATTTTTTTTTTTTTGTAAATTTGGTACATCTATTGTTGATATTCCCGCTAAATCTTAGCGTCATAGCTTGACATTTGAATTTTTTATATGCTGTTTTTGGTATGTCCATCAGTGCTGCCTGCAATTTTTCCAATATTTCCTCTCGGCTGCTAAAACGCGTTTGCCATAATGGTTTTTTAACTCGATTGAACAGAAAAAAACCACAAGGAGCCAAATCGGGTGAATTCGGTGGCTACTGGATGGCATTTGTTGCATTTTAAGGAACGGAAAAATCGCTTTCGGATGCTGCGTTACTAGCAGGAATAGACAATATTTTCAAAGCTAATTTGATAATTTTGTATATTTGTTAGAATTGTTTTTCCATTATAGCATTTAGTCAATATCCTCTATAATACCTATTTTTTCATCTCTTTCTTTCTTGAAAACAAAAAACTTACATTTGAAGTAGTTGGCTGTAGAAGATGGCTGGAAAACTTGTGGTTAAGTACTTATCGGGCACCCAGATACTGCTGACGTGTGTGTGTCTTTAATAAGTGGTTGTACTGTTGGTGTTGACTTGCTTGTGTGGGAAAATGCTGTCAAATCTTCAGTATAATTTTTTCTATGTAAAATTTTTTTATATTGCTTATTTCATTTGATTGTAAAGATATTGCAGGATGATATAAAAACAATGTTGCTTTATGTAAAATAGTTAAATTTGAATCCCATTTCTCCAAGTGCGGCATTATATTAATCTCTAGAACCACGATTGCAGCTTCTTCATTATTTTGAACAAGGCAAATCAATTTTTTTTTATTAAGGGATGGAATAATAAAATATAATGTAGAAGACACACTCACTTGAAGTTTTTCAAAAATTATTTCAAAGTCCTTGCAAATCTCTAATAAACCTTGGATTTAAAATTTAAAATACTATACCTTTGAACATAGTCCGCAAGAATTTCATAGATCTTTGTGTAATTTTCAAAAACTGACTCAAACATTGCAAATTCCGAATTCCACCTTATAGGACAATTGCTCTTCAAAGTTGTTTGCGGCATGTGCTGCTTGTTGGTATTTTTAAAGTATTTTAATATATTTTTTTTCAAGCATTTGTAATCTCTTTCATTTATTTGTAGATTCGAAAGTATCGATTAGGACATTAGAAAAAAGGTTGGCCTAACAGTATAATCTTGTGCTTATTTTTTCTTTTATGTATTAGACATAAAATTCATAGATTTCATTCCTAAGGCACTTGGAATTATAAAGTGACACACAAGAACTTTCTCTTAATGAAATCATCGTTCCACATATTAATTGTAACTGCAGTTTCACAGTTAGTATTAAGATTCTGTTATTATTATTTCTGTGGATAATATTGCTGTATAAATCAAATTTTTCGCCATACTTTCCATCAATTTGTACATACATACATACTAAAAGGATGACAGTATTTTATAGTAAAATTCATGAATGTTTCAAAGCAAGTATTTTTTTCTTCTGTATTTATTTTAATTGGTGTACTGTCATAAGACTGTGAATGAGCTACTTATGATAATTAAATATGATATTTGATGCTTTACAAAATTTAAAATCTTTCGACACTTTTGGCATTGCTATGTATATAAAAAATTATAGGAATTCGCCTAATGTGTTGTAATTTTGTTTGTTTCTTGGGCATATTTATATATAAACCCGTTAAAAAAAAATGATGTAAAAGAGCATAACATTTCTTTTATTCATCCAGACCCATTGATACTCATAATTTCAATGCATAAGTATGCTCGCACTCAAGTATTTTTATAGGTATAGCGAATAACATGGATACAAACATGTTATTTAAGTAATGTAGATAAGTGTACTAAGTATATTTTGTTTTTGAGCACTTATCCTTATTCTCTAGTTTAGAAAACATCGACAGCACCTTTCTGAAAAAAATATCACTTGCCAGGTATTTTTTTTAAATTTAAAAGTTAATTTTTAAATATAATTTAATAACTTTTGATAAATATAATCATTTTTGATTTGTTATTTGTATTCTAAGTACATAATATTTTTGTAATATATAAGTGCGTTTATATTGCAAATAGTTGTTTTGCATATCTTCAGATTTCATATTTAGTTACTAAATTATAGGAAAATAAAACAATGATGTATCGCCTTTATTGACGATGTTCTTATGAACGATTTTACGTTTCTACTTATAATGCTAAAAAAGTAGTTCGAGGACGCATTAATCGAAAAATTGTTGCTATTATCTAAATTTTTTTGCAGACATTTATTAAGACTTTTTGCTCTTCATTTGACATTTATTCTCTTTTTAGCCCATTTATGCAAAATCTTTGGTTCTAGCACTTCTTCCACTGAAGAATCTAACAGAATTTATAAAAGACATTATATTTAAAGGGCAGTGAATGCATTTATAAATTGCCATATACAGTGTGTCACTTAAAATCGTACAGTATGGTTTTGAAAAAGTATTCATTCATTTTAGGCCATCTATATTTTGAAAATTATTTAAATTGCTATTTTTATATCATATTTATCACAAAATATTAGTTAGTAGATGGGCTACCTAAAGGTTTTATTAAACTTATTTGAATGGAGTTTGAGTAAAAAAATGTAAAAAATTAAAAAGCATAGTGATAATGAGAGGTCATTGGTAAATTTTCATTATAACAAAGTAAAATGTGTATCCCAAATATCGGAAATAATTATCCCAATCTTAATAGTGTTTAATACGTAATTAAAAGATATGGAAAGGAAAATCGAATAACAAATAAATCTAAAAAAAGTTTTAAAGATAGTTCATAATGAATCAGTAAGTCCTAGATTTTAGCCTCAAAATATTTGAAAGTATATTTGGAAAAGGAATTAAGCACGTCTGGCGTATAGAACGGCTAACGGCTGCTATTGCCAACCTTATCAACGATCATCGTCGAAGTTAATGGATGCAACATCTCGACCACTGGTCGACGAACTCTAAAAAGCTCTGGTCCACCATGAAGAGTTTATCGGTTTCCAAACGCTGTAGCGACCTTACGGCCATAGAGGTTAATGGCGTCCAAAACTCAGATGCTAGGAAATGCACAACTCTATTTTGCCGGTAATTTATCGAACACCCCGCAACGAACAATAGGGCCAGGCGGGCTATTAATCACAGGACCAGGAATTTTGACAGAGATCCTGAGCCTATGTCGTTCACCCTCGATGATGTGCTAAACTATCGAAAGCTCTTGGTCCCGACGGCATTTCCATACTGATGCTAAAGAAGCTGAGCACGGTAGCGTTGGAATTCTTGACTCACCTCCTGAACCTTTCAATGAATCAGCGTGTTATTCCCGATATTTGGAAGGTGGCCAGAATAATCTCAATACTGAAGCCGGATAAGCCTGCTACTATGGGAGATTCATTCCGCCCGATCTCCATTCTTTCACCTATAGCGAAAGTATTGGCCTACCCTTAAGGAACACTTCTCGCTTGCCGCACACCGGCATGGTTTCATCACATAGCACCACCACAGCACTGAATATGATGGTCTCCCATATAGCCAACGGCCTTAATGACCAAAGACCTTGTCAACGGACAATTGTGACAGACTTGGATCTGTCCAAGGCCTTTGATACGGTAGACCATTCCCTACTCATTGAGGACATTTCATGCTCTACACTACCCAATTACGTTAAAGGATGGGTGGTAAATTATCTAAGTGGTAGCCAAGCATTTGTGGAATTTAGTGGTCAAAGATCAAAATTCCGGAAGGTGTAAATGGGCGTTCCTCAATGGGGAGTTCTATCTCCAATACTATTTAATATATACGAGTACCTATCCAAACTTACAACTCCACCACAGGAAGTTCAGATGGTGTCGTATGCGGATGACTGTTCAATATATGCATCTGGGGTTAATATAGACGACGTGATTGCCAGCATCACTAACTACTTGGACACCATCTCAGAATTTTTACGTGAACGGAAACTGAGGTTCTTTCCATCCAAGTCCCCAGTTACTCTATTTACCTCATGGATAAAGGGGGTCAGGCTGGAACTGGATATTTCAGTTGATGGACGACGAATATCCACCATTCGAAACCCAAAAATTCTGCGTGTAGTATTCGATAGCCTCCTTCACTTTGCATTATATATCGGTCAGAACACTGAATAAACTATTAAAGGCTCTTGCGGGTACCTCCTGGGAGATGACAAAAGAAATCGTTGTCACAACATATAAGGCAATCGGTCGCTCTCTCCTTAGCTACGCCGTCCCAATTTGGACCCCGTTCATTAGCGACACCAAATGGAGATTTCTGTAAATCTCCCACAACAACGTCTTGAGAATCGCAACTGGATGCGTCAGGATGACTAACATTGACCATCTACACGAGGATACCAGGCTGTTGCCGGTCAGATGCCATAATGAGCTCCTGGCCAAACAGTTCCTTATTGTCTGTCACCTGCCGAGTCATCCCAACCATGGTATTGTAACACAAGATCCTCCTCCTCGACGCATCCGACAGGACATTCGAGGATACTGTAACGACGTCCGAGATGTTATCCCAGCTTTAGTGGACCGGGTCGCCATTGCAGACGCACAGCAATTCGTACATCAACAGACAGTTTTGGTAGCGATCGACAATCGAAAACAACAGGGTTCTGAACCAACAACCATCAGAGATTTCAGATAATAACGGGTCCTGCCTAGATAAACAAGGACGACCCTTGCGCAGCTAAGAACAGGATGGAGCAGTATTCTCAACTGCTACCGCGAGAGAATCGTTCCTTGCACGCTGAATAGATGCCCAGACTGTCAACAAGAACCACACGATACGTCGCATCAATTTCAATGTCCACACAGGCCCACAGGCTTGCGGCCTTTAGATCTATGGCTGCGACCGACTCTCGTTGCGCAACGTCTAGGATTACCTACTTTTGAAATGGCACAAAGGAAGGAACATCGGAAAACAGAGACGCTGTTACAAAAACAACAACGGCTTAAAAATTTTTCCAGCATAATAGCTATCATAGCCGAATTAATGGAAACAAACCGTATATTAGTGACTATTGTTTACAAATGATGATCTCAAATAGTCAACTAAATTCTGGAACGAAATTTTATATATTTTGCTCTTATGGAAACAAATGGCGTAGAGAAAACTCAATAAGGTAATGGATCATGCTAACTTGCGATTATCTGTGAAGCATGGTAGAATATAAGAAAAATTTTGGGGTTGTATATCAGCTGATGGAGTGGGTAACTTAGTATTTGTTGAAGACAATATCGACCCTTTTGCGCAAAATTATCGTATGTGACAAAAAGTAAATGTTACAGGAAAGCTTTTTTTTAATTTCTTAGCTTTGGCTAGTAAAACCAATATCAAATTTTAAACTTTTAACCGTGGTGCAATAACCGATAAGTTAAAATAAATTGAAAACATTTTTCAGGGAAAAGCTTGTATATTCAGAAATATTGGATTTTTTTGGCTCATACGATAATTTTGCCCACAAAGCTCATAAAAAGTTTGTTTTCCTCTTTCCTTCTTCTTGGTCTTTCAAAAATAGGGTTTTTCTCTTATCTTTGTTCTTAATGTGCGTCTTGAACTCTTCAGTATTGAAAAATTGTTGTTTTTGATCTACACCCAGATATTTAATATTTTCGCCTTGGCGCATCTATCTTTTCTTTGGCATATGCCAATATGAATTTTTCAATCTTTCTGAAGACGCATCTTGATATTATAGAATTGTTTAAGTTTTTATTACTCATGTCTTTAGTGTAGCATTTATAAAGATTTGTAGTATTTTTAAACTTGCGGAAAATAAACTTTATTTCTTTTGGCTCTACAATAATTCGATCGCATGACAGGAAGCTTCTCAAAATATTCTCTAAGAAGTTTTGGCTTCTTTTCATCTGTTTTATTATGTGGCACTGTTTTTGCTCTACCCATACATAACTTGATTATCTTGCGAAAAAGCGTATCTAAGCTTCATTTGTGAAATATTAAAATTTGCCAAAATAAACTTTTGCCAAAATTTAAAAGCGTTTCCATTATAGACGACAGAGTATTCAAATGAATTGTTGCTTTTATAAACTTTTTTGGGGCTATCCTTCGACGTTTAATTTGTTTTGGCTTTAAACACGAAAGAAGCCTTGTTCTTTTTTGCTGTCGTTCCCCAGTAATGTTCATTTAAATGCTCTCGACATTCCTCGGAAAAATTATTGCAATCTTTACGGTAGCTCTTATTAAGACATGGGTTAGATAAAACTATTAAGCTATTTTTACGGAATTTAATAACTGGAGACATTTTGTAACCCCGCTTTCCGACCCAATTTTCGCTTTCGTATTCACCACTGTCACTTGAACTGTAAGGCACAAGAAATATTTAAGATAACAACAATTGCACTTTTAATGTATTCACGATTATTTTCTAATGTCTCACAAAATTTATTATTATTATATTAATAATAAATAACACAAATCGTATTATCAAGGAGAACAAGTTACTTAGACTATCAGCTTTTTCATACTAAAGAAAAGTATTATATACCTAGTCATTGATTTTTCATATATTTTGATTTTGTAAGTGTTTTTAGAAGCTCTAGCAGCTTTAATTAATTTCCTAATATGTTATAGTAAAAAATGCATAACGGAGAGTCTCAAACCACACTTACAGCATGCAGAAGATGGTTTCCTATTAACGTGATTATTTCATAAATTTTCATATACCTAAGTTATTTCAATATTTTTAAAATGCATTTAACTACTCGTTGTGCGTGCTCAAAAGAAACATAAAAACAAAACTTTAAAATTTTTATTTGTACGATATTTTACTTGTACGGATTTAGTATAGCACATACGATAATTTCGTTGACAGTAAAAACAACATAAAATTAATACGATAAAATTATTTCATTAATATCTCCATAAGTATAGCGAATTTCGAAATAATGTTTTACTATGTGGTGGGTATGTGATTCTAGAATACATTTGCATCAAGAAGTCAATTTCGAAACAAATGTAACATACGATAATTTCGCGCAAAGGGGTCAATATGTATAAATTTGTCCATCTGGACGATGGATGCCACTGAGCATGGAACTGATTATAAACAAAGCCCTTACCATATTTAACGACCTTAAATAAAATGAGATTTCTGAAGATTTTAAAGCGAGCCGCTTATAACACGGGCGAATCTGCATAATGTGGCATTAAAAGGAGAGTCAGCCAGTGCAGATATACTCACTTCAGAAACGTTCAACCTTGAGCTCAAAGTCATAATTGAAAGAGGAGGGTATTCTGGTAAACAAGTTATAAATGCTGATGAGACAGCTCTTTTTTGGAAAAGGTTACTATCAAAAACATATCTGTCAAAAAATTAAAAATCGTGCCCTGAATATAAGGTTGCCAAGGATCGGCTTACACTTCTTTTAGGGGGAAATGCAGAAGCTGATTTCAAATTTAAGTCTTTTCTGATCTGAAAATCCAAGACCCGTGAAAGCTGTAAAAAAAAGTGATTTTCCTGACAATAAAAATTTTTGGATGACAGTAACCATCTTTTAAGATTGGTTTGAAAACTGCTTATCCCAAAACATTGAGTTATAAATGCTTTTGTTAGTCGATAACACACCAGAGCATCCACATTTTTTAGATGATTTGTCATATAATGTAAAAGTTATTTTCATGTTGCTTAACACAACATCCATTATACAACTTATGGATCAAGGCTTAATATCCAATTTTAAAATTTATTATTTACGACGAACTTTCCATCAACTTCTTGAAGAAACCGACAATAACGGGAAACTGTCCATGAAAGACTTTTGGTAAAATTACAGCATAATGATGGCTATTGAAAACATAAATTAGTTTCCTGTATGAAAGGAGGTTGGCGGCAAATTTGGCCAGAATGCATTGTTAGAGAGGAAGATGCTGATAATGAAGTTGAAAATATTTGTAGAGAGCTGGTAGATTTAGCTAGAGAAGCTGAATTTGAAGGAATGTAGTTTTTCGCCAAATTAATTCAAAATCAGAGCATAAATAATTCGATTTGCGCCGCATTTCTTTCGTCCACATAAACGACGCATATCGGGGCTTTAGTGTAGTTCGGTAAGAAGTTTTGAATACCAATAACAAGTAAAATGAACACTTTTTTGTCCTCACTAAATGCAACCTGCGTTTGGTGTTAGATGTTTATAAAAAAAAAAACATTTTATAAGTTTTTTTATTTAAAATAAAGTAAAAGTGTAATAGTATCTAGGGTAACTCCTAAATTTTATATTTTGTCATTTTTCTGAATATGGTAGTTCACTAAACGAAAAAGGAGTAAAGTGGCGATAACTTTTGTCGGTGTACATTAATTATTCATTAATTTCACCCTTTGCAATTTTTATTCTTTTTTCAATTCAGAAACGTTTTAAAAGGTTAAGGCGAATTCAGGATGAAGAAAGCGATGGCGAAGAAGATAATGTTGACGAAGGACTAGCCAGAGAAGCAATTGCTGAGACTTTGTTTGATGATGATGAGGTAACTATAAATGTATTTTTAAAAACACAATAAAAACGATTGATGTGTTTAAAGAATATTGAAAGACGTTCAGAACATAGTCAAAGGGAACCTGAAAATTTTGAAGAAGAGGAGGAGGACTCTGACTCCGATGCAGATGATTTTATTGTAGACGATGAAGGCCGACCTATTGCTGAAAAGAAGAAAAAAAGAAGACATATTTTTACAGATGCGTAAGTATTCATAACATATTGTTAAGTTTTAACCTTTTCGAACGTTAAAGTTCTTTGAAATTGCGATAAATAAAATAACCGAAGCGAATTTGTTTTTATTCAGTCTTATTTCCAAATTATCTTTATACACAATGTCCAACTTATTTAACTTTCTCTTAATACACAAATTTATGCAACACTTAATGAAATCAGCTCGTAGCACAACTTAACTTTATGCAGTGAACGTCTGAAGACATACCAAAAAAGGGCTAAATTGACAAAAATCATGTTTTTAGTACATTATCGTCGCAATTTTTTCAAAAAAGGGCTAAAACATATTTTTTAAAGTAAATCGCCAAAAATTTAAACAAAACAATTGTATTGAAAATATTATTGAGTGAGTGTTAGAATAATTTACATTCAATTGTAATGAGACACAAATGTAGTTTTTAGCATTTGCAGTCTTTTTAGAATTGGTCATTGCTAAATAAAATTTGCACTTCATTATGTTCACATTCTTCTTTATAATTTCATACATACAAAAGTAAGCCATATATACTTACTTAGAATTATAAACACATGTAAATATATACTTATAATTCTTTCAACACATAGACGGCGGCAGGCTACATGACTACAATTGCCGTTAGCAGCATGTATAGTCGTGTAATCAGCTACTTAAATATATTGGAAACGACATCATAATAAGCAGCTGATCTAAATAAATTAACGTTATAAGAAAAAAAAAATTAAGATAATTGCAGCAACTTTTTTCAACGCGCATCAACCTCTATTTATATTTTTACTAGCAAAAACCCGACGAACTTCGCTACCCCTGTCTTTGTTATTTACTTTAACTATTATCTTAGTTATAATTTTTTTGTCCCATCCGGTTTATGTTCAAATATTCAAGATAGCCTGTAGTTACTTCCAGAAAGATACTGTAATAATTTCAAGATTATCGGTTCTGCATTTCAATCTTCAAGCAAACACACACTCAATTTTATATATAAGATGCATGTGTATGTAGATAACTTTCACCAGGTGTGCTTTCTGCAATACCCGCTTTTTGGGTAATGTGGATAGATTACGAAGCTTAAATAGTTGTCTTTCTCCACACGTACAAAATTCAAAATTCAGTATTAATGGAAGGTGCCACGCACAATTGTCCAATCTCGACCAGTTACTGACTGATGATATGTATTGTTCACAATGTTGCTTAAACCTAATTTAGAAACTTTTACTATCATCGTCCTCAAGATATAAGTTAAGAGTTTTTTAACTTATTTGGTTTAAAAAAAATAATAATAATTTTTATTTTTTCATAAGCACTTTATATCTTTAATACAAAAATGAAACTGAACTTGATTCTAGTTTTTTATTTTAATGAAACTTAAAAATATGTAAAATATAAAAGAATGGAAATTGCATGGTAATCATAATGACACGCGCTGTTATTTTTTTGCGACATTAATGTGTTGTTGACCTGTTTCGACCGTCTGCAAATGTGTCAGCATTTTATTTTTACCAGAAAATCGAATTGGTGGTAATCAATGTTTTTTTTCGTTAACACCTCCCCTCTTAAATCCGAGCGTCCTGGTTCGGTCAAAAGTATGGAATGTCTGTGATTTTAGTTATGTCATTTCGTTCTGGTTTCTTCCTTTCTGATAATTCAGGCATGGATGTGTGAATCGATGGAATTGTATTTATCGCTGTTGGGATAATAACCGTTTTGCTGTTTCTTTTTAGTAATCTAAGGTTAGCTGCTAGACCCTTTTTACGCTTGTCCTCCAGCAGATCGATGGCTTCAGTATAATTTGTTCGTATTTCTTTTACCTTTTCTAGCGATAATGTCTCTTCTATGTTTCGGTCTAAATACCTGGGTTGTAGCATACCGGTAACAGTTGCAGTTGTGTCCCTTCAAAAAAATATAGATTTTGTCGGCTACTGACACAGATATATTAGAGAACTGTATCACGTTGGTCCCAGTAAAGTTCTGTGAATCCTCGTTGACAAGAATTGTTCCATTAAATTGATTCAGTATAATTGTTCCTGGTGCAATTTCCTCAATAGTGGGGGTATTCCGATTATCTATTAAGCTACAGTTAGTTTGCTGCTTTGCTTTTAATTAAGTCCGCTAGACACATATCAGTTTCCAAATCATTCAAATTATTTCTGTTGCTTATGGTGATGTTGTTGTAACTTTTAAATTCTTTTTTTATACCACACGTTACATTATCACATATAAGGATATTTTGAAAGATTATTTTATTTACATATTTTCCAAATTTAATAGGTCTTACTAACATCTTATTGCATGAATTTACATTTGTTATAGGAATACTTAATATATAGATAACTGAGTTTTGATCCGATGTTATTTTTATCTCGGCAAACTCAAATAGTTGCTCTAAATTTACAAACAGTATAGAATCTTTATTTATTATTTCTTTAACAAATTTAATTTCTTCTGATTTTAATAAAAATAAATTGACTACACCCATTGTTGCCCAATGTACGGCATGTTGGATATTAATATCAATTCTTCTTTGACACTGTCTTATTTATGTTTTAGTATTGTTGCTAATAGCCACGATAGAGATGTGGTTTATATACCATGGTATGCATACTACGGTTTTTGATACTATATTAGTGTGACAGACATGTAGTATACGTACTGTTATTATATCGTCACCTGAAATGCAAAATAGCATATCACTTTTTCTTGTTTTAATAAAATGAAAATAAAAATCTTAATAAAAAGAAAAGTATTGTGAATGTAAGCATCATTGCTAAAGCGGGCACACTCCTTCCAGACAGTCACCGACTTGTAACGGTTGGTGTTCTCCATTAGACTGTCTATCAGGCGGAAATATTCACTGGACGCTGATAGATCTTGGGCAGAGGGTGATTCTTGCTTAGTGCTAGACTCACCTGGCTCAGTTTGGATCGTAGGAGTACCAATCAACTTTTTCTAATGGATCGTGGGCGCATCTCCTTATAGTGTTTATCCTCACGGGGCATTGCATTATGGGTAGACACGCGCAAAGGCTGCGTCTACCGGCGAATGATTTTTGTCGAGGTTGTAGATTGATTGAGGAAGGGGAGAGTGTGGCCCATTTCATTTGCAGATGTCCATCTCTACCTAGACGTAGACTGATCACACTTGGCTCGCCCTTACTCGATAGTCGGCTTGATGTCGGGCTTGTTTCCGACTTGATTTCCGGGAATGTGCTTCTATGTGGGACCTCTGGCTGACCGTCAAGACCGGTTAATTAGGGCTTGGTGTGTGCTCAATTGTGCCTTGTCTCAACGAGACTTCCATTCCCTCCTAACCTATAACATCATGATACAAAAAAAGCCATTTAAATATCACATGTTAATCAGAACTACTTTATTTGGCGTGTCTTAATATGTTGTTAAACCTCTTTGAGTTGTTAAAAAAAAATCATTTGATGTTAAGCACTTTTTAACATTTCTAATAAAATCGTTATTTTCGCAAATAGAAAATCAAAAATTTGCGTGCTTAATGGGCTGTATCATTGTCAATTAAAAACTAATTTTTTTTATGCCCTGGTGGTTTGCTATGCGGATGATCTGGTGATTCTTGTGTCGGGAAGGTTTCTTCCGACTGTTGGTGAGATCATGCAGTCGGCGCTTGGCAAGCTATCTTCATGGGCGTCCGCCAGAGGTCTTAGCATCAATCCCTGGAAGGAAATATAAATTGGAAAAGTTTGAATTACCTAGGTTAAATAGGATTATGCTAAAACTCTCTGAGGGGGCCAAGTTCTTAGGAGTTTTCTTGGATAGGAAATTTAATTGGAGGGAAAATACCCTTTTGAGAATGAATGAGGCCTTTAATGCCTACTATACGGCTAGAAGTGCCAGTGGTAGAAGGTGGAGTCTTCGCCCGGCGAAGGTAAAGTGGATCTATGACTACATAGTAATACCTGTACTCATCTGTGGCTGTATTGTATGGTGGAAAGGCCTTGGAAAATGTCAGTCGGAGGAGGCTTCTAAATAAGGTGCATAGGTATGTCGATATGGGCATATCTGGTGCCTTTAGAAGTACTCCTCAGGCAGCGCTGGACATTATCCTGGGTTTGACCTCCCTTGAGGTTGTAGTGAAAAGAAGGGCTGCTAGGAGTTTCTTGAGGGTTTTTGAAGGATGCCTGGCCAATGTTCTGGGTTATGGACCCTGCCATTTTAGGGGGACTTCGCTGACCTGTGCTGGTTCTACGGATTATTAGGTCAGTGAATGCGTTTTCAGCAAGTGGCCCGCGGCAGTTTTTTCGGATAAAGAGTCTTGGCGTGAGGTTGATAGCCTTGGTGGCATTGCGTCGGCTAGGATATGCAACCTGGAGGACTTTCTATCAGGTCTCAGCTAGCTCCTTAGGTAATGCCTGGTCCTCTTTGGGCATCCGTCTCTTTATGTATACCGCTCCTGACTCTTTTTCTTCTTTTATTTCTTTCTCTGTCCTTCCTCTCTATTTTATTTCTACATCATTCTCTTCGTTCCTTTTTTCTTCTCCGGTGAAAGGTTCTTTCCAGAATGGGCCACTGGGGTCTCTGGGTGGGGTACTTCGGTACCGCCTTTCTTACCTTATGGCACAATTTTTTTTTTTTAATATTTCAATATGGCATTACCAGAGTGGTACATTGGCAGCCTTGACACAAAACAATAGACTAGAATCACACAATACAGTTTAAATGCACTGATATCTTCTTTAGGCATTGTTTATTTTCGTAGCAATATTACTGCAATGGTGCTTTATACATTATCCTAGTTATTAAAGTAAGACGCATATAGCTCTAAGAATGTTGTTATTCTCGTCGTATGTAAGACTATTAATGTTATCGAAAAAGAAGAAGACTATAAAAATATTACTTACTTTCCAATAAAAACGTAATCGACGTTACTTTTATTCTTATGAAGTGATAAAAACACTTACTCACAAATCGAGAAACGATTCTATGCGATAACTTCTTACAAATAAAAACAGTAATAAGGCACAGACTTAAGCGCAAAACTCTTCTTTTTACCCGAGTATCTAAGCAATCATCGTCACTACTATCCAAAAAATGTAATGTTTTTTCATAAACAATTCTACAAACTTTTTCAAATGTTTCTTACCACCAATAGCTAACACAATAGCAACTTAGAATCAACTGAAACAGCTTCTCGAAGAACTTTACCGAATGAATGAATAATTGTAATGAGCATATCGATCGATATTTCTTTCCGTTGAATTTTCCGTTCAGTGCGGAACAGATAAGGGCCAATATATAGTTTTTATGTAAACAAACTTATCTCAAAAATAAATTAATAGTAATAATTGTTCTAATTTTTAATTATAAAAATGTTAAATATCAGTCATTTCTGCAGAAAAATTAAAATGTAATTAATTTGCATTCTATTATTTTTCTTTTAGTTCTCTGCAAGAAGGACAAGATATATTTGGTGTAGACTTTGATTATGACGATTTCTCAAAGTACGAAGAAGATGAATACGAAGACGATTCCGAAGGCGAAGATTACGACGAAGAAGCGGGTGAAGATGATCGTGGAAGAATTAAAAAAAAAGTAACAAAGAAACTACCTAAAAAAACAATTTTTGATTTATACGAGCCAAGTGAATTAAAAAGAGGCCATTTTACAGATCTCGATAACGAGATTCGAAAAACTGATATTCCAGAGCGTATGCAATTACGTCAAATACCTGTGACATCAGTTCCCGAAGGTTCATCCGAATTAGATAATGAAGCAGAATGGATATATAAACAAGCCTTTTGTAAAGCATCTGTATCACAGAAAGACAAAAGCGATTCTAATCGTGACAAAAATAAAAAACCAACCAGTACAATAGGCAAAATTAAGCAAGCTTTAGAATTTATTAGAAACCAACAACTAGAAATTCCTTTTATATCATTTTATCGTAAAGAGTATGTGAAACCAGAATTAACCACAGATGATTTATGGAAAATATACTATTTTGATGAACGCTGGTGCCAGTTACTTAATAGAAAAAATAAATTATTAATTTTATTGGAAAAAATGCGGCACTACCAACTAAATGATATAATGAAGAAGACAGATAGTGATCTACCAGAAGATATTCGATTAATAAAAGATGAAGATTTTGAACGTTTACGGGACGTTCAAACTATGGAAGAACTTAAAGATGTTCATATGCAGTTTCTTCTTTATTATTCTCATGAAATACCAAAAATGCAGGAAGAAGAAAGAAGAAAAGAACGTGAGCTAAAAAAGCAGCAGCGAAAAGAGCAAGAAAATCTAGAAACAGAATGTGGTGAAAATCAATCCGAAGACATAAGTATTGAACACAATAGCGCAGATGAGTCTGAAGCATCGGAAGAACATTTAAAACAAGCTAAAGATTCCGGACCATATGCAATGTGTAGGAAAGCTGGTATTTGCGGATTTGCAAAACATTTTGGTTTGCTTCCGGAACAGTTTGCGGAGAATGTACGAGACAGTTATCAACGCCATGAGGTCGATCAGCAACAAATAAGTCCGACTGAGCTTGCTAAACAATATTTATGTCCTAAATTTATGACAGTAGATGAAATAATACATGCCGCAAAGTTTGTTGTAGCTAGGCAATTATCTAGAGAACCTCTTTTGCGGAAAACTGTCCGAGAAGTTTATTTCGAAAGAGCAAAAATGAATGTGAGACCAACTAAAAAAGGAATCAAGGAAATAGATGAAAATCATTCATGTTACCCCTTGAAATATTTAACAAACAAACCAATAAGAGATCTTGTTGGAGATCAGTTTTTAAGGCTTTCTATGGCAGAAGAGGATAATCTTATTATTATTAATATATGTGATGAAATAGAAGGAAACACTTCTAATTCATATATTGATGAAGCCAAACAGTTGTACCAAAAAGATGAGTTTTCAAAAGTTGTGCAAGAGTGGAATACTCTCCGTGCAGAATGTGTGGAACTAGCACTAAAAAAAATGATAATACCTGATCTAAAAAAAGAATTAAAGGTTATTATTTTAGCTGAGGCAAAAGAATTTGTCTTGAAATCTTGTTGCTCTAAGTTAGCAAACTGTTTAAAGGTTGCCCCTTACAAACCGGAAATTTCCGATGAATATCCATTTG
Organism: Wohlfahrtia magnifica; assembly: GCA_023159175.1. Taxonomy (NCBI): domain Eukaryota; kingdom Metazoa; phylum Arthropoda; class Insecta; order Diptera; family Sarcophagidae; genus Wohlfahrtia; species Wohlfahrtia magnifica. Next base: position 587,403 of record JAKWBJ010000031.1, on the reverse strand, counting down.
ATGATTGGGGGGTAGTAAAAGGTATTCGTGCATTAGGTATAGCTTATGTTCCAGATTATTCTCAGGCAGCTTTTTGTGCAATAACTAATCCAGAGGGCGATGTTAGTGATTATTTACGTTTACCTCATATACTTAAACGTAAAACTTCTTATCGAACCGAAGAAAAATCTTTAAAGTTGTCAGATCTTAGAAATTTAAAAGAATTTATTCGAAGTAAAAAACCCCATGTTGTTGTAATTGGAGGTGAATCTAGAGAAGCGCAAATGATCCAAAACGACATACAAGATATTGTAAAGGAACTCGTAGAAGAAGAACAGTTTCCAGAAATTGCTGTTGAAATAATGGATAACGAATTTGCTAAAATTTATGCTAACTCACAAAAAGGGGCATCTGACTTTAAAGAGTATCCAACATTATTAAAACAAGCAGTATCACTCGCCCGAAAAATACAAGACCCTCTCTTAGAATATTCTCAACTTTGTGGCCCAGACGAAGAAATTTTATGCTTACGATACCATTCCTTGCAAGATCAGCTTAGTAAAGAAGAATTATTAGAACATCTTTTCATTCAGTTCATAAATCAAACAAATGAAGTCGGCGTAGACATTAATATGGCTGTACAAAACTCCTATACTTTAAATTTGGTACAATTTATATGCGGCCTAGGACCAAGAAAAGGAGCTGCACTAGTAAAAATTTTGAAACAATCTAACCAGAGATTAGAAAACAGAACGCAACTTGTAACATTATGTCACTTAGGACCTAAAGTATTCATAAATTGTTCTGGCTTTATAAAGATTGATACTAGTTCTCTTGGAGATAGTACAGAAGCTTACGTAGAGGTACTTGATGGGTCAAGGGTACACCCCGAAACATATGAGTGGGCACGGAAAATGGCGATTGATGCTATGGAATATGACGATGAAGAAACTAATCCTGCAGGTGCTCTTGAAGAAATTCTTGAAAGTCCAGAAAGATTAAAGGATCTTGACTTAGATGCATTCGCAGTTGAGTTAGAGCGTCAAGGATTCGGAAACAAAAGCATAACATTGTATGATATACGTTCGGAATTAAACTGTTTATATAAGGATTTTAGAATACCGTACCGCTCTCCGAATTCAGAAGAATTATTTGATATGTTAACTAAAGAAACTCCAGAGACATTTTATGTGGGAAAAATGGTTTTAGCCACAGTAGCTGGTATATCTCATCGTAAACCACAAGGAGAGCAATTAGATCAAGCGAATCCAGTCAGGAATGATCAAACTGGTAATTGGCAGTGTCCCTTCTGTTTAAAAGATGATTTTCCTGAATTGTCAGAAGTATGGAACCACTTTGACGCTGGAGCTTGTCCAGGGCAGGCAACTGGTGTTAAACTAAGACTTGATAATGGTCTATCTGGTTTCATTCATATAAAAAATTTATCTGATAAACATGTAAAAAATCCGGAGGAACGTGTACAACCTGGACAAGCTATTCATGTTCGAATAATTAAAATCGACGTTGATCGATTTTCTGTTGATTGCTCGTCGAAGAGCTCTGACCTAATGGACAAAAATCACGAATGGCGCCCAAGACGTGATGCCTTTTATGACTATGAGCAAGAAGAGAAAGATAATGCCAAGGAAATTGATCAAAAGCAAGTACGATCAAAACAGCAGTATGTTAAACGTGTAATAATACATCCTTCATTCCATAATAAATCATACGCTGAAGTCCTAAAAATAATGGAGTCAATGGATCAAGGTGAAGTAGTTGTAAGACCATCGAGCAAAGGGTCTGATCATTTAACAGTAACCTGGAAAGTAACTAATGATATTTATCAACATATTGACGTTCGAGAGGAAGGCAAAGAAAATGCGTTCAGCTTAGGGCAAAGTTTACTTATTGGAAATGAAGAGTTTGAAGATTTAGATGAAATTATTGCAAGACATGTTAATCCTATGGCAGCTTGTGCTCGTGAATTATTAAGTTATAAGTATTATCGAGATACAGGAGGAGGAGTAAAAGATAAAATGGAAGAAATATTAAAAGAAGAAAAATTGAAAGATCCAAGAAAGATTCATTACTTTCTATCAGCATCCAAGAATTATCCAGGTAAATTTCTACTATCTTATTTGCCAAAAAATAAATGTCGTCACGAATATGTAACCGTTGTTCCAGAGGGATATAGATTTAGGGGTCAAGTATTCGATTCACTAAATGGGTTTTTAAAGTGGTTTAAAGATCACTATTCAGATCCTGTTTTATCTAATACGCCCAATTCTACGCCTCATACAAATTCCAGTTTGCGCATCAGTACCACATTTGACACACCTAGAAATGTTGATGCAAAATTTACTTCTCAACAAATGTCACAGAGTATAGTTTCTCACACTCCTCATTTTTCTAGTACTCCAGGATATCATGGGGGATATGTAAATACCCCATACACTCCAAGTGGTCAAACACCATTTATGACGCCATACACAACCCCTCATTCATCCCAAACTCCACGTTACAATAATGCGACGCCAAGTCCAAGCTCAGCTACATCTCATGTGAATTACAACCAGAACTCTCACAATATAAAAATTACTAAAGATGCAAACTATCATCTTGTATCTCCAAGAAGTTTTGATATTAATTCTCATACCAGAAGTCAGCGTTCGCACCGTACCAATAATGAAAGTGTCGAATGGCAAATGGCTTCAGATGCATGGGCAAGACGCAAACGTACCGTTCCAACACCTCGTTCTTTTAGTAAAGAGTCCAACAGATCGGCAGGCTATTGTGTTCCACCAACAGGCACTGAATATTCTCATCAAACCTCACACCAACTCGTAGATGAACACCGATCGAGATCTATTGACATTCATAAAAGTCCTAGATCTATTCGTAGCACGCCACGTACTAATACGTCACCACATTCTATGAATTTAGGTGATTCCACCCCTTTGTATGATGAAAATTAGATCAGACTAAATTACAATATCTTATTTAAAAAAATTATGTAATAATATTTGTAAATAAAAATTAAAACATTTCTGTCTTTTTTTACACAAGTTTTAGCAAAAGTGTTACAAACTAATAAAGTTTTGTTTAATTTAAACAAAAACTTTTACTAAAGCAAATTTTTTAATATATTAAAAAAAATTTGAAACTAATAATTTGAAGGTCTGTATTTTCATTTTAGTTGTCTAATGACTTATTTCCTAATGTATTTACATATGCATACAGTGAGCTTCAAAATGCATTGCACATGGAAGGTTTGTATTTTTTATTTTATATATTGGCTCTGTTTGAAAATGTAACACTGTTGCATAATGTCGCTCTTGCTATAAATTTCAACACATAAGAACCGGTTTATATAATTAAAAGGCTTGATTACACACTACGGAGATCGATTATTCGACTTTCTTCTAAAACCGGTTTTCGAAAAGTAGTGCTTTTTAAAAACCGGTTTTCGGTTAATAATAATTCAAATAACCGGTTAACCGGTTCTTTCATTTATATGAAGTTGTTCCTAATTCTTGAAGCGCAGAGCTGGACCACGTAGTTTTAAAAATAAGTGGAAGCTGATGGAGAGCTTAAAATTAAAGAATAAATATTAATAAATATATCAATACTAACAATAATTCTAACAAATATCATAAAAACTATGCCAAAACGGTGTGCGAAGGCCATAAAAAACAAATCTTATTACACAAAGTAATGAAGAATGCTTAAGTTTCGAACTGCTATTCAAGGAGCTCATTTCTGTTTTGTTGTATTACTTGGTAGAGAATGGAATTAAAGATTTGTTATTATAGTTATAATTTAGATGCCTAAGATAACAAAAATTAAATGTTTTACTTTCAATAAATCTATTAGTAATATACGCGTCCTTAATTGCCTCGACAAGAAAATTTGCTTATATTTTGAGCAGCACTATATGTAATGTATGGATAATTTGCTTAGATTTCGAGCATCACTGAATATAAATTTATGCACCAGTAGTAGTGTGTTAGTAGTGTGTGTGTCACTGTGATATGTTAGGTAAGAACCCACCTTCCAACCAATATTTTTATAGCTAATTTGATAATTTTGGATATTTCATAGAATTGTTTGTCCATCATAGTATTACGTCGAAATCCTCTGTAATCCCTAACACTTGTCTTCATCTCTCTGTTTTCAGTATAGCGACTGACCGTTTATTAGATTTCAAAACAAAATACTAACATTTGAAGTAGTTGGCTGTAGAAGATGGCTTGAAAACGTGTGGTGAAGTTCTTATCGAGCACCTAGATACTGCTGACGTAAGTGGTTGTTATGCTGGTGTTGACTGGCTTGTGTGTGAAAATTTTGTCAAATCTTCAGTATAATTTTCGATTAGTTTTTCGATTTATAATTCTTTAATATTGTTTATTTCAATTAATTGTAAAGATACTGCGGGATGATATAAAAACAATGTTGCTTTATGTAAAATAGTTAAATTTGAACTCCATTTTGCCAAGTGCGACATTATATTAATCTCTAGAGCCGTGATTCAGCTTTATTATTTTGAAGAAGGTAAATCCTTTTTATTTTAAGGGGTGGAATAACGAAACATAATGTAGGAGAGTGTGTCTCTTGAAGTTTTTTGAAACTTATTTCTAAATCCTTGCAAATCTCTACTAAACCTTGGAGACAGAATAATTAAAATTTAAGATATTTCGCTTTTGAACATTATCCGCAAGAATTTCATTGATATTTGTTTAATTTTCAAAAATTTACTCAAATATTGCAAAATTCGGATTCCACCTTATAGGACAATTGCTCTTCAAAGTTGTTTCCAGCATGTGCTGCTTATTTACTATTTTTTTGCAAGCATTTGTAATTCATTTGTAGATTTGAAAGCATCGGATGGGCCAAACAGTTTAATCTTGTGAAATCTTTTAGTGCACTTAAAATATTACTTCCGCGATCAATTACGAATACCACATTTAATATATCAGTTACATCGAATTCTTCAAAAAGGCTGCTTATTTTTGCTTTTACATATGTTAACTGCTCTATTATATGGTGTTCACACTATCGTGTTTTAGCAACTCTTGAATAAAACAAGTTAATTTTTAAATGTTTTCCAATACATTGAATTGTTTTGATAACTGATAATATAAACGTGTTGAATATTTAAGCTCTTTTCAAAACACGTGAAAACCATGGTAAGGATACCAGCTTGAAGTATGTTCAATCAATTTTCTGATCGAAATCTATAACTGAACAAGATTTTAAATGACATGTCAAAAATTTAATAAAAATATAAAATTTAAATCTAAAAACAATTTTTCAATTACATATACATACATAAATTTTAAAGAATCATACATATGAAAGAATGTGTATGTATGTATGTACATATGCATGTATGCTGTCGAACTGGTTTCCAGCTAAATTTAGGGCAATGTGCTTCCAGACGGAGTCTCCAGCCTGATTGTTAAAACCAATTATTCTGGACTTGACTAGCTTGATAGCATCATGTGATATCAGTCTACAATGTGTGTTCGAATGTGCCTTAATTCAACGAGAATATGTATTGTTCGCACCGATGTTCTTTTTGTATGGCTGAGCAAGCTTTCGATATTTCAGGTATATTCAATTTCTTTCTTTTAATTTCTTTTTAGTTCTTTTGTAGCCATGCGTAAGTAAACATCTAACTCTTTCAGCTCTTAGTATTTGGTGTTGCTTGTTATTGTCTGTTACTTGTTTTCTTTGCTGTTAGTTTTTGTTGTTGCTGTGTTATTTTTATTTACTTTATCTCTGCTAATGTTTGTTGTTTTCGATTCTGTTTATTTATAAACAGCACGTATTGTTGTTCTTCCAGCTTTTGTTCATTTATTTTAGCGATATAATAAACGCAAAAAATATTTTTTAAAAAACTGAAAATTTTCATATTTTTTTATTTATTTACATACATAAATACATACTATACTTACATATTAATTTTTTACTTAATCCATGCTGAGAGAGCCATACACATAAGTATGGTTTTGATAGAACAAAAACTATTACATTGGTGGAATAGCTGAATACATAGCCGAAGCATAGCCTTTGATCAAAAGTAATTCATGAACAGTTATAGCAGCAATGCTCGTTCATATTGTTCGGATTACAAAATTTTTCGGCTGTTTATTCTTTTCGTGAATATTACAACCAGGGTTGATAAAAGAAAAAAATCTTACCAAAAATTTTCCTGAAATGTGCCAAAATTAACTGTATCGCTAACCTTTATTGCATAGCCTTTCGATTTAAATATCATACAGTATCTACTGATGTTGCTTTTATAATTCCTGGAAAATTATTTTTGTTTTATTTTTCTATAAAAACATTAAAAAATTTTAATAAATTAACAATGCTAAAAAATCAAAAAAAAAATAATAATTAAATTTAAACAATAACAACAGTCAATTTGTTTTTGTATTTTTTTTTTCGAATGAGTTAACTTCAGCTGATAAAGTAAGTACTCTAAATTTTATGAATTGATGTATCAAATAAAGATAATACTGAATTTTATATACGAGTAGATGTAAAATATCATTAGGATCTTATACCGCCGACTGTTTTGAAATCAAGGTAAATTCCAAAAGCTGAGCATATTCAAATTAGGTTTTAATATTTCATTTAATGATTTCCCTTATATAGCCAAAACAATTTAAATTAAAAATGTTGATGTGATATTGATGAGTATATACATATGTACATATATATATGCTAAACATACATATGTATATACTTACCAATAATAATCAATGTTTTAATTGAAAATTAAATTGGCTATTATTATGAGGTGATACCGCTGTTGAAAAGCTTTTTAATTTTTTAGATGGCCTGGTATTGAATCTAGGTCCTTCTGGTTGGAAGGCGGGTCTCTTACCTTTAGTTTAAAATTTTGTTTAAACTGTTCTAAATAGAATAAGTTTTGTTTTTCGTTACATATTTAATATAATTTTTAATTAGATACGCACTATTGCTTTATAAATGTACTAATTCTTATTTTTGTAATTTTAAATCTGGCAACCTAGACTTCAACTTTAAAAATAGTGGATGTAAAAATGTAAACGAAAGAAGAAAAAGTAAACTAACTTTGATAGTCGGAAACTGAAAATATGCAGACTCGCAAGTATCTTCTTTAGTGTGCTCTGTTAGTCGTCAACGAAGAATGGGTATAGCCAGCGTTGAACGGTGGAATCATATTAAATACTACGTAAATACGTTCGTACCTGCTTCACTAATAAAATATTAAATATAACAAAAATATTAGCCTTAAAGGTAATTTTAATGCGGAACTCCGGTTTTTTAGTTTATTCAAGAACATAAACGGTTTTTGAGTTGCACGAATATATAAGTTGTATATGTAACTTCCTCTAGTTTCAAAATAACTGCATATCTCGAAAACAACCAAAAAAGCAGTTAGCACCACAGGATTAAGCGTACTTGAATCCGATTTACCGTACGGGTGCCAAGCTTGTAGCAAAGTGTCAAATTTGAGCACGATGTCATATCATTTATGCATATCAAATTTAATTTGTTGTGTTGTGCTTGACCAATAAATAAAAGCACTATTGTTACGTTTTAACCTTTTTAAAACGTTTAAGTTCGTTTAAAATAAAAAATACCGTTTTTATTTTTCTTGTGTTACTGTTATCTTTTATTTACTACGCAATAACTTTTATACAGTTTACAACAACTTAATATTCACTATACAGCATTTTTATTTCCGCTTTAACACGCCTTTATCTTACGACAGTCAAATGATAACTAACTAACATGTAGGTAAAACAGCCTTTTATATACCTAATTTTCTGCATTTCAGAAGGCTCAGGAAATATTGACCATCTATTTCCATAATAATTCAAATATAATGTAAAGAAATTCGATGTGGCAGTGCTGCCAACTTGACATATACCAAAATACCTCAATGCAGAGTTGTATTTTTATTTTCGTTACACTGCCTCCCGCTTAAGCCTGTTCGTCCTGAATAGGCTCATCCTTTTTCTTCCCATAGCTTGCAAGTCGTTCTAAATGTACCACTTTCATTTTCGATCGCGGGCTATTGTTCTTCTGTATTCTGTATGCCACATCATTGAACCTTTTGACTACTTTGTAAGGTCCATCCCAGTTAGTTTGCAGTTTGGGAGATAATCCTTTCTTACGCTGTGGGTTTTAGAGTAGAACCAGTTGTCCCTCATGGAAGCCCTTCGTATTTGCTGCACGATCATATCTGGCTTTCATTCTATCGCTGACCATTTTAATTCGTGAGCGCACAAACTCAATAAGTTCGTTAAGGCCATCCTGTTTTTCAGCATACGTGGTATTCCTCTCTGTGGTAGGCTTAGTACCAAACTCTAAGTCATCGGGTAGTTTTAGCTCAGTCCCAAAAATAATCTTGGCAGGTGATATAGATGTTGAGGCATGTACAGCTGATCGGTACGCCAGTAGAAATCTCGGTAGGTGTTCGTTCCAATCTTTCTGATGCTCGCTTACTACTTTTCGCAAGTATTCCTCCAGGGTACGATTAAATCGTTCTATCATCCCACCAGACTGTGGGTGAAGCGGCGTTGTTCGAGTCTTCTTTATACCGTATATATCAAACATTTCTTTGAATATAGCAGATTCGAAATTTCTACCCTGATCGGAATGTAGTTCTATTGGAACCCCATATGGCATGCCCAGTTGTTCACAAAAATATTTACAATTGTGTTCGCCCCTTGATTGGGTATGGCATATATAATCCGGCCATTTGATGAAATAATCCATCACGACGAGAACATAACGATTCCCGACATTACTAACAGGAAAGGGCCTGCTACGTCCATCGCTATCCGCTCGAAGGATGCGTCCGAGTTATATTGTTGCAGCTGACCTCGGCTTCTTCTTACTGGACTTTTAGCTGCAATACACTGGATACAGTTTGCTATCCAATCCGCCACTGCTTGCTGACATCCAATCCAATAAAAGCGTTGTTTTATTTTTTCCAGAGTCTTTGTCACTCCAAGGTGTCCTCCTCATTCAAGACTTCTTTCATTTTGGAGGAAGGCACCACTATTAGGTTGGATGAAGTTTTGCAATCTGCACTTTCCCAATGTCGATATAAGCACCCATTAATCAACTTCAAACTGTCCCATTGTGTTCAATACGCTTTTGTAAGAGGATCGTCATTGCGGATGGGTCGTCTGTCTTCTTCTTGCTGATATAATCTTTGCCAATATTGGGTCAGTCCTTTGTGGTCCTGACCAGTCTTCGTCTGCGTCTATTTTCATTAGCCGGGTATCAATGATGAATTCCTTCCGCTCGGCTTTCACACAATGTTTACATTCTAAATTACAAGGCCGACGTGAGAGAGAATCAGAATTTCCACGTTTTATGCCACTTCGGTGTTCAATACTAAAATCATATTCCTGGAGGCGCTCATTCCAACGTGCCAGTTGTCCTTCAGGGTTCTTAAATTGCAGCAGCCATCTCAGTGCGGAATGATCTTATGATGATCTTATCTTATGGTAATGTTTTATGCATTCCAGCATTACCAGTAGCTCACGTCGATTCATACAATAATTCCGTTCAGGCTTTGACAGCGTGCGGCTATAGTAGCCTACGACTTTCTCCGTCCCATTGACCACCTGTGAAAGTACACCACCAATACCATAAACACTGGCATCACTCTCAAGGATCAGTTTTTCACCTGGGACCGGATATGCCAAAACCGGTGCTGCACATAATAGGTCTTTTAATGTCTGAAACGCCTTTTCTTGTGACTCACCCCAATGATACGCCTTAGATTTCTTGGTGAGCTTATGTAAACTTGCTGCCACGCTCGCAAAATTAGGCACGAAGAGTCTGCAGTATGTGCAGAGTCTAAAAAGTTTGCGCAGTTCATGAAGATTTTGGAGGCGAGGTCAGTCCTTTACTGCCAGTATTTTATTCATCCGTTGAAATGCCATCTGCTGTAACTAGATGTCCCGAATATCTTAACTGTTTTTCGAACAATGCACATTTCTTCACGCTTAATTTTAATCCAGCCATTAATATTCGTTGCAGAACTTCTGCTAGGTTTCTGAGGTGCTCGCCGAAAGTTTTGCCCATCACTATTATGTCATCGAGGTAGACCAGACAAGTCTTTCAATGGAGTCCTTTTAGTACGCGCTCCATAAGCCGCTCGAATGTGGCCGGCGCATTGCAGAGCCCAAATGGCATAACTTTAAACTTTCACAAGCCACCGTTCGCAGTATAAGCAGTTTTCTCCTTATCCTTTTCTGCGATCTCTACCTCCCAGTAGCCGCTTTGTAGATCCAATGTAGAGAACCACTTTGTTCCAGCTAACGTGTCGAGCGTATCGTCAATTCTTGGTAGCGGGTAGCTGTCCTTTTTAGTAACATCATTTAGCTTCCTGTAGTCTACGCAGAATCTTGTACTACCATCTTTCTTTTTAACTAATATTACTGGCGAGCTCCAAGGAGTCGATGATGGTTCAATTACACCACACTTCTCCATTTCATTGACCAGCACCTCAACCTAATTACGCTTCGCCAAAGGTATACTACTGGGTGCCTGTTTTATCGGTCTCGCTTCGCCAGTATTAATTTCATGTTTGAATCTATAGCTGTTCTACCTTGACTTTTATTTTTCGTGGCGAATGCGGAGGAATATATCTTTAGCAGCTTTATGGCTTTATTTCTTTCTGAAGCTGCTAGACTTGCTACCCATTTCCCTACATTTTCATCAAATACCTGTTGGTACTTGACTGACATATTGGCAAGTTCCTGCAATTGTTCGCTGTTTATTACCGCATAACATACAAAAGCTCATTGAAATTTTAATTTGATTTATTAAATTATAACAATAATATCCTCCTTTTCGAAGAAAAGACAAAAACAAATTTATGTTACAAAACCGCTATTTTACATGCGTCAAAACTATAGCACAAAATAGTTAAATTACCAGCAACAAAAATCGTTCAGTAACAAAAACGATTATTTCAACATTAGAGGAACAATTCGAGAAAATTTCAACATCTTTATAATCTGTCAAACTCTGTCCCTAGCTAACAATATTTTGATATATATTCTTCAAAAATGGCTAACGGTAATTAGCAATTAGAAAAAAAAAAAAATATTGATTATTATATATATGAACCAGTGACACCAATCACAACCAAATTTGGAATCCAACACAGTGCTATCTACCGCATTATAAGCCGTTGCCGTTCGCCAGGTTCATTGACAAACATACACAGAGTGGTAGATCCCTGAAAACCAACAAACGGAACGACCAGGCGATACTCCGTTTAGAAAAGGAATATCTTTATATCAGCAAGGTATATTACAAATGAATTAAAATTAAATATTTCGATTTGATACATCCAAGCACGATCTGTAGATGGTGGATTAGTATCCCGTCGAAGTGCAAAAAGGCCATTTGTTACTGCCAAAAACATATTGGTCAGAATTAAATTTACAAAGGAGCAAGTAAACTTGGGTATACTTTTAATGAAAGACCGTACTTTTCTCTGTTGATTCTAAGTTTAATGTGAGGCGTTCATATGGATTTAGCCTGTTAAGCTGAATAAAAAGGGCAACGTCTTAATTATCGGTATACCAAAGACACGGTAGAAGGAAGTATTTTAGTCTGGGATTGCATTTCTGGCGATAGAATGGGGCCAATACACAAAATTAAGGGTGTAATGAATCGATTCGTCTACAAGGATATCCTGGAATACATACTGATACCGCAGAGTAGAAAATGCCACTTGATTGAAGATATCAACAGGACAACAATCCAAAATTCACAGATAAATGAGCGACAGAGTGCTTTGTAAACAAACAAATCAACATTTTGAAATGTTTAGAGCAGTCGCTAGATCTCAATCCCCCAGAAAATCAGTGGGATATTTTAGATCTCAAAATAAACCGCTATAATTGCACAAATAAGGACGAACTTTATTGACTTGTGTAAATTGCAATGAGTGTAATTTCTGGTGAAACATTATCGAATCTAATCTAGTAAATAACATGAATATGTAAAGAATTTTGAAAAAAATAATGGCTATGCAAAAAAATATTAGTAAAATTAATATTTTAAGTGAATTTACTGAAGACGTGCTTATGTTTTGTCGCATTCAAATAGCTGCGTTTAACGTATAAAATCATTTTTTCTAAGTTAAATAGGAATATTCGTTGTTTTAGATGATTGGCTACAAAAATAAATAAAATAGTTTAAAATCCAAAAGTTTCTGCTTTTGTTATTGAGACATTTTGATTATCTAGCAGTTCGTGTTTTTTCCAATACTGTATATATATATTTTTTTTCTTTTTTAAGTATATGAAATTTTTTCAGTTGAAAACCAGTTTTTTTCTACTAAATTTTCAGTTTTTGTATAACAAATTATGACAACACTGGGTATAGCGCATTTTTTTAATTTCAAAGAGATTTTGAAGAGCATAAAAATTTTTCTTTGTACACAGAGAAGTGTTAATAATAAGCTACATAAATTTATGCGTATTTATACTTTGTATGAATACCTATTTCTTTACTCTCTCCGTGTGCATCCCTGATTTAAGGTGTTAGCAATCATACATACATACATACATACATTTGTACATGCATAGATGTGCATGATCATAGTTCTTTCACCATTAATCTGAAACCATGACTGGACTAAGTTTTCAGTTCAAGAGTAAAACCTAATCCGATTACTTCTGCCTCATATAAAAGCCCATTCCAAACACAGTTTGTCATAACGGCAGACTGCAGGTGGAGATCTGAAGAGTCTTGTATGATCAAGAAGCTGACTTGGCCTGAGTATGATGTGAAGCACACTCGATTGGTCATAGTAGAATGTTTCTAAACTAGTATCTGTGCTTATCGAGCACTGGCGTACAGAATGAAATAATGATACAATTATTACTCTCGCATCTGTGATGTGAGATATTCTCTCAACCTTGTTTTTCGAGTGTTTGTACAAATTTTATAACGGTGTAAGAGGACACTACTTCACCATTATGGTAGTTACGGATTAACCAACCAACCCCGTGCAAATCAGTTAATTCACTGTCACCTCTAAGTAATAAATAAATTCCGCAAACGCCATTGGTCTACACTGTGAGGTTTCAATAAATTAAGCGAAATCGTGGAATGCAAGCAACTTTTGGGTTCACTAATTGAGGATTTCACTACCTTTACTCCCATACGCTATATATATTGCATGAAGTAGATGAACAGTTAAAGTGAGTATATATGTGTGCACTTTAGTCACCAAGACATTTTAGTTGACCGTTGCCTCTGATATTGCAATACTACCTTGCTCAAATAGTTTCCGGAATAACCGATAGGATATTCCCGCTAAATTAATGATTAACACGTTAAAGACCGCATGCCCACCGGTGGGTCACTCCGCAACAACATTACCGGCCCGCGTGCTGACGAGTGGGCACACGACAGGTTTTACCTGGGGACCGCTTGTATACCGGTGAGCATGATTTAAATTCAATTTCTGTACAGTAGTCCATTCGCCAATCCCTCGAAGAGATAATGCATATAGCAGACTTAGTTAATTGGACATAGCTTCATTTTAAAACAAAAAAATGCCGGTCCCTATGTAAGAAATAAGGTTTTTCAATAGTGTAATCGTGAAGGTGAAATCGTAATAGTGCAATTTTAATATTGTTATCGTTATAAAATACCGAATTACTCTAATTGTAAAAATGTGATCGAAATATATCATTTTTAATATTGTAATTGTAATAGTGTAGTCGTAGTAGTGAAACGTATTAGTGTAATCGCAATTGTGTATCCGTTATAGTGAAATCGTAATAGAGCATTTTTAATAGTGAAATCGTAATAGCGCATTTTTCAATAGTGCAATTGTAATAAAATTATCGAATTAGTGTAATCGTAAAAGTGTAAACGTAACAGTGCAATCATTTTAGTGTAATCATAATAGTGCAATACTAAAAAAAATCAGGTGCTTAGGACCGTCCTAAAATTTTTGAACAAGACGTTAAGTATGTATGCTAAAGTTATCCAATAAAAATTTGTGCTGGAAACAAAAAAAGGATAAATTGTGTACATATACCATATATTCGCATACATACATATCCGCATTTTTTATTTTAGTATTTTTTTTTATAAAAAAGTTTAATTTTTATAATTTTATAAAGTTATCAAATAATTTAATTTAGTAATTTTTTTCTCTCTTATTGAGTAAAATTATTATTTACTCTCATTTTAACGAGCCTTACCGAAAAAGTAAAGAAACAGACCTAATATTCAAAATTCACTTGGAAGTGTAAAGTGGCATACAAGAAATTTTTCTTAATGATCTCGTCGCTCCACATATCAATTGTAACTTCAGCCTCACCATTGGTAATAAGATTATGTACGTATGTTTGGTTTCATTTCTTTTCTCTGTGGCCATCGATTCGGGTTTCCGTTTTCCTTACGCTGGGAATAAAACTGTCTAAATCAACATTTTTGCCATACTTTCCACCAATTTGTAGACACTTGAATTAATTTACGAAAATCGGAGCCTTCAACGCTAATAAAAGGACGACAGTCTTCTATACCAAAATCGATGAATGCTTCAAAGCAAGAACTTTTATTTTTGGCATTTACTTGAATTAGTGTACTGTCATGGGGCTGTGAATCAACGCACTTATGCTTAATTAAATTTGATGTTTGCTTCTTTACAAATTTAAAAATCTTTCGGCACTCCAGCTTTTCTTAGCACATTGAGCACTCCTTCATTTATTTTCTTTAAAATTTCGTCACAGTTCTCCATTATTGAAACTTGTATTATACACTTCAAAAGTTCAAATGCTAATTAAAACGTGAAAAGTCCGATTAGCTTATTATTTACTGTCTAATTTTGGGGATTTCCTACATTTTTATTGCCCCATATTTTTTTTTAAATTTGTTGTTTTTGATCTTCCATGTACACGCATGTCATATGAGTACTTATTATACACTCGAGTACTTCATGCACTTTCAATATTTTGCCATTCCCATTGATACACATAATTTGAATGCATGTATATATATATATTCGCGCACACAAATATATTTATAGCTATAGCGCATAACGCAAGTCGTGTAAGATGGTTGTGTACAGTGGAAGTATATCTTTATGTTGTTAATGTATTGGTATACACAACACCCAAAAATATAGATAAGTCAGTACTTATTATTTTTCTTATTCTTCAGTAAGAATACTTTGTTTGTGAGTACTTATTGTCATTCTCTGGTCCATACAAAATACCGCACATAACCCCATTTTACCATTTTATATACGTGTACATTTTTCTTCGTGCATCTTTTATTTCTTCTCTATGTTGAAGCGTGTACTTGCTTTTTTGTAGAATTGTAGTATTTGTTGCCCTTTGTAGCCACGTTGTATGTTTGTAATGTCCACCCTGAATCTTATTAACCTTCATAAGGCGTTCAAATTTACTGACGTTAACGGTGTTCGGATCAGATTTGATCCAAGTAGAAAATTTTATATAATAAGACAATAATAATCTTTACCGAAGTATGAAATAGTTTATTTATTATTTGTTGTCTATAGATAAATATAAGTTGTATTTTTAGTAATATTTAATAGGTCTGTTTGGGTAAAGTTCAGAGTAAACAATTGTTTCTCTCAATTAGAGAGAAAAATGTGCAAAAGTACGGGAAAACAAAAAACCAAATATTTCACCCAAAAAAATTGTTGACGTTATATTTGGATTTTTATAAAATTATAAAAATATTTTTTTATAAAACAAAAAAACACGAATATGTAATTTAACTTATGCTTTGTAATGAACAAAAAAGAATTTGTTAAAGTTGTCTAGCACAAGTTTTTTAATATTTTCTTGTGGTGGATTTGCTTTAAATTATGTTGTGGTAGGCACTGTTCTTCAGTATTACTTTTTCAGTATCAAATCGAACGCTTCTAATTTTTTATATTTAATAGAATATTAACTATCTCAAAGTATCTTTTTTAATAAAAAAAAAAAACTTTCCGCATTGTTTCATAACATCATTGGATAATTTTAGGTCTATTATCATACATACTTAAAGTATTCAGGCCATTTTTGAGGACAAGATTTATGCCTATACGGTTTTTGCCCTGATTTGAGTATTTTCTTACTGCTGTTATCACTGAAAAATAAATTTCGCAACAATATTGCATTATCGATGAACTATAATTTTTTGGTCGATAAGCTGCACTTTAACTTTTCATCTATCTAATGAAAACTGGTATATTCGGTTATTTTTGGTAGGAAACAGTAAGAGAGTTGTAAAGGGAGTGGAATTCTGAATCCTCAATTGGTTCACGTTGCCACCCGTACGAGTGTCAAGTAGTGTTTTTGGACACCGTTTTGAGAATTAGCACAAACACTTGAAAAATCACATAAGGTCGGGAATATATCACACCCACTCCGTCAGTTTAAGATATCTGAAGAGATCACCTGGTCCAATGTAGCATATCCAGGAGATGAGGTGTAGAAAGCATTCGCCGAAGACGGCAACGGTTCATAAGCCGTCTTTTCCTTCTCTACAGCTGCGACAGTGATCATTGTATCATAACCTAATCCTGTGGTAGTGCTTTTCAGTCGGTCAGTGCCCGGTAAGCACAGCCACCTGTCTAGACATATCTCTTCTACCATGACCAATGAGTCATTACGTGCGCCTCACTTTATACTCAGCCAAAGTCAGCTTCTTGATCCTACAGAACCCTTCAGCCTTATACTTGCAGTCTGCCTGTTCGCGTGGAGTTATGATAAACTGTGTATTGAAACGAATTTTTATATGGACTAGAAATACTCGACTTAAGTTTAACTTTAGTAAGGCGAGTAAATGTTGGTGTTAATTGTTGTTTGGACTGAAAACTAAGTATACTGATGATTTTGAGAGTAATTTTTAACTTAAGATCTCTGTTTGTAAGCACTTTGAAATGCTTATGGGTCAGAAGCTACACATCTGATATGTATTCCAGCTATCGCATTGTATATGTTATATCTAAATCATATATAGCGCTCTTAGGCTCAGTTATGTAAAAAGATTAAGTAAATAGTAAATAAAACATTTAAATATTTTTTTTAGTTTAAAAAAAAAATATGTTATTTTAAATTATTTAATTGTCAAACAACAAATTTGCCCAAAGAAAAAAGACGGATTGTTTTGTGCATAAAGAAGAATATTACTCTCTCAAAATATTTCTCATTTACCCAATTTTTGTGTACGCTTTTCGGTAAAACTGGTATTCCGAGGGCACCCAATGTAAGTGTATGAGTACAATGACTTAAAAGAGTTAATTCAAGTAGTATAGATACATACATACTGATACATAAATAATTGATGTTAGAACAATATTATTTTTGCATTGCTTGTATAAAATAATATAAGAATGCTGTTTGCACACAAATTTTTTGCAACCAATGCAAACTAACGATGTTTTATTGTTGTTTTTGGACATAATTAGCAGCGACTTCTTTAGCCTATTTCGCATATTTTTTCTTTGTATTTGGTTAAAATTAAAGGCTGCTAATCGTGTTCAGGATTATTGAGTTGTTCTTGTGCAATTTATTTCGAAAATTATGCTTTTGGTATGGGGTTTCAGTACTTTATATAAGCCGTGGTAAGTTGCAAACCTAAATTTTCTAAAAAATATTGACGTTTGGCCAATTATTTTCGTTCCAGCCGTGGTTAGCCAATGTAAATCATATAAAAGCATTGTAAGCGGATACGAAAGATATATATTATTAAATACCACTTATGACAGTCAATTAGTCTTTTATACAAGTATAATGACACAACTTTGTCTTACGTACAACCACTCCTTTGCTTTATTGTAATCTAATACAATCTGGAGATTTATGTCGCCGCGATTGATAATTTCTGGATTATGATGAAAAGCAGTGAGAAGAATCATATCTTTTTATTTCTTTTTCAAATATATGCAGAGATTAAGCTCCTTGGTGAAAAAAACACTAAAATACAGGTCTGCCTTTTATTGCCAATAACTGTGGTGGTGATTCGCTCTTATTTTTAAACGCAACACCCACTATATTAATTAGTTTTTCTAATAATTTTTGTCTCAATTGATGTGATGTACAAAAAACATCTCATTGCGACATATTAGACCAACAGCGAGATCGAGAACAACATATCTACTTTCGTTTCTTGCAGTCATAGTTCATATATCTTCATATATCTATATCATATATCATATATCTATATATGGTAGGCATAACTATTAGCGAATTTGCAAAGCGCTCAAGATTTTATGCCCTATTTAGCTGGTTTTTTTTTAAGTTATGTATAGCCGGAACAGGCATCTTCCTATAAATGCCAGCAGTGCTCATCGACTGTTATATTTTGAATGTATTGCAAAGTTTGGGCAATATGTCAACCCCTTAATTTTACAATTCAAATGTGGGTTCAAACTTGTCTAAAACTCATGGATCTCTGTCCTCATCCTTATTTTTAAATCCCGAACACCTTAAAGCTGGATTCACCCATTGTTTCGGAACCAAATGCTTGTTCCGAAACAGTTTTATTTTTTTGAAAGCTTGTTCTGAAACGATTCACCCACTTTGAACAATTGTTCTGGAAAAAACAAGGGTACCATATGAAATATTGCTATTGTTACCTTGTTCATATGATTATTTTTATAACTTTTATTACTCATATCATACAAACATTTCCTGCCGGATATTTTATTTCTGAAATAAGCTTCAGTGCAACTGATTCAATTAACTCCATGTTAATATTCATTTAATTTTATTTTTAATATAATAATATTAATCAATAATTACTTTTGAAAACAAACAATACAAAGCGAGTGATATGTATTGTGTTATACATGCGTACATATACACATATAATATGATGTGGCAGCTCAGTTCAACTTTGCTTAAAAAATTTGAGTAGCTGGCAGCACACTTCAATTGTTACGGAACAAAAATTAAAACTAAGCCAATTCAAGCTGTAATTGTTCCGAAGCAAGATAACACTCTTTCACCCTCTCTCTCTTTCTAAAAAAAGAGAAACGTCAAACTACATATAAAAAAGTTGGTTTTGAAACAAAATTTTCAATTTCAACCACTTCATAACAACTGATTTATTGAATTATTTTTAATTTTAATTATTTTTAATATGAAACAGCATATGAGAGTAAAGGTAGAGCAAACCTCAATTAGTGAACTCAAAAGTGACTTGGATTAGGTATCCGCTTTGTTTCCATTGTTATTTCTTGTTTATATCAACGATTTTGCTTAATTTACTGAAATCTCACTGTATAGACCAATGGCATTTGCTGCCAAAGACCCACTCCATCGGGTTGAGATATCTGAGGAAGTCATTTGGTCACAGTTGCGACAGTGAAAATTGTAACGTAACCCAAAATTGTTGGCTAGTAGTCGGTAAGCACAAAAACCAGTCCACTAACATCCCTTCACCATGACTAATGATCAAGCGAGTGCACAAATCACATCAAAATCGGGCCAAATCAGCTTCTTGATCATACAGAGCCCTTTAGCTTTTCACCTACAGTCCGTCCGTTCGTATGGAGTTATTACAAACTACGTTTAGAACGGACTTTCATATGAAGTAGAAATAATATGTTCCACTTTAGTAAGACGAAAGCGTTAATGTTTGGACTAAGAACTAACTACAGTGATGGTTTAAGTTTAATTTTTAATGATATGTGCGCTTGTTAACACTCTATATGAAATACTTTGGAGCAGAAGCGAGACTTTGGATACGTGTGCTACCTATTCTAGCAATGTAATAGTTTTTACTCTATCTATCATACCTATGCATAAGCTCTAATGCTCGATTAAGTAAAAA
This sequence comes from Wohlfahrtia magnifica, assembly GCA_023159175.1. NCBI lineage: Eukaryota > Metazoa > Arthropoda > Insecta > Diptera > Sarcophagidae > Wohlfahrtia > Wohlfahrtia magnifica. The sequence continues at coordinate 567,576 of JAKWBJ010000031.1, read as the reverse complement.
AAATTAATATGAAAATAAATAAAAAAAAATTTAAATTTAAAAATTTTAGTTTTTTAAAAAATATTGTATTTTTTATTTGTCAAACAACAAACTTGCCCGAAGAAAAATAACGGGTTGTTTTGTATATGAAGAAGAAGAATATTACTCTCTCAAATTATTTCACACTCACGCAACTTTAGTGTACGGGAACGCTTTTCGGTAAAATTGGGATCCCTAGGACGCCCCATTAGAGTAAAGAAAAAGACCTACTATATCAATACATTTTTCTGACAAGGTGTATTTTTGTATGACGTATCCGAATCAATAAAAAACTCAATTTCCCAAAAATTGTGAGTTAAGGCCTTTCCACGTGTGACCATCGATATATAAAATTTAAAGTGGATTTTAAATGTATTTTATTACAAATTTTTCAATCATTCATTCATTTTTTAATAAAAGCCTAAAAATATAAAATAATTTTTTCCAAAAATGTCGTTTTTAAAAATATAAAAATAAAATGGAAGTTCCTCCCTAAGGTATACATGTAATCAGAATATAAGTTGATGAAATCTGAATATGAAATGATATGTCATTTTTATAAAAATAAAATGGAAGTTCCTCCCTAAGGTATACATGTAATCAGAATATAAGTTGATGAAATGTGAATATGAAATGATATGTCAGGTATGTCAGGTGGTCAGGAGTAAAAATTGAGCCACCTCAGCAGATATTAGCCGAAGATCGAGCGGTCGTAAGCTGGGCAATTAAACAGATGCACAGTGTCGTGAGAACTTTGATAACAGGCAGAGTAACGGTTAATGGTACCGGGAATGATCCTTAGAATGCTGGACCAGCCAGATCTCATTTGTGCCAGTGACAGCCAATTGATAAGTTAATATCCTAACAACCATTTTTGAGACCATTGCAGTTTAACATTGCAACTAAGGTGGAATACCTTTCCGAGTTATCTGTTGGGGCAGGAGAAAAAGCTGCCGTAGTAGGAGCATTGAGACAGTAATCGACTATAAAGTTGCCGTGCATCGTTGAAGATGACACAAATTTTTACAACCATTACAGAGCTCAGATCTTATATTCCTCTAATTATACACCGACATATCGCACACGTTCATTGCGATGAACGGGCACTGTTGTGTGTCGCAGAGGGGGTGTTGACATTATTTTAGGTAATAACAGGAGGTAAGGTGCCATTACTTTGTTGTACGTTACAACAACTCGCCATAAAGTTGGAACACCGATTCTATTTTTAGACTCATTGAAAGCGACCCACAAACGCCGGTTCCGAACGCAGATATATTAGTTAGTTAAGTTTTTCACAGCGTAAATACACATAATCAGTCGCTAATGTTATGCAGTGATATCGCTGTTGAAAATTATCAGATGGTGTGGCCTGGGATTGAACCGAAGACTTCTTGGTTGGAAGGTGGATATCTTACCTAACATACCACAGTAAGACACACACTATTAACGACGTAGAGCATTAATTTACTTACAGTGCCGTTCGAAACCTAAGCAACTTTTCTTGTCGAGGCAATTAAGGACTCGTATGTTACTAATAGATTTATTCAAAGTAAAAGATTTAATTTTTGTTATCTTAAGTACCTAAATTATAACTATAATAAAAAACTTTTAATCCCATTTTCTACCAAACAAAAACGAAATTAATTCCTGCAGTAGCTGTTCGAAACTTAAGCAACTTTCAGTACTCTGTGTAATAAGCTTTATTTTTTATGGCTTTCGCACACCGTTCTGGTATAGTTTTTATGAGATTTGTTAGAATTATTGTTAGTATTGATTGCCATTTTAATTTTAAACTCTCCGTCAGCTTCTGCTTATTTTTAAAACGACGTGGTCCAGCTCTGTGCTTCAATAATTAGCGGTTAACCAGTTATTTGAATAATTAGTAACCGAAAGCCCATTTTTTAAAAATTGCTTCATTTCTAATTATTCGAAAACATGCTTTTGAAAAAAGTCGAATAATCGATCTCCCTAGTATCTATGTTATACAACTAGTAAGATACCAGTATATAAGCAACTAGTTATAGCGCAAGTTTACTGTATACTAGTTCTTTAAGTATTAGTATACACAAATGCAACTAGTTGGGGTCTTATGACAACCCACTGTGAAAATCGATAGTTGCTTGTATGAAAAAATGTCAGATATGCAACTAGTTGGAAGACAAAAAAATAACTAGTATATCGTTAACGATATAAAGATATACTTGTCACTCTGTCTGTTTGGTATTAATAGCTACGCAAAAAAATATGTTTTCTGCCCCTATTATGGTTTACAACTCGACTTAGTTGAATAGAAATTTAATAATTGTTATTGTGCACATCTGCACAAAAAAAATAATAATTAAAATAATATAATTTTTTCAAAATTGGTGTAGTAGAACGGGCGTAAATGGGGTACAAAGAAATGTGTTAGTCTATTAATCATATAAATGATGTTTACGTTGACCATCCGCAAACCGAAGTAACGTTTGTTTTACCTGTTAGAATAAATATTTTAGTAAAAACTAATAACCTTTTTGCTTTAAAAATAATTATAAAATTCAGAAATATGTTATAAAAATAGATTCAATTTTATAATTTCAATAATAATAAAATAAACAATGAAATATGTATACAGTGATAAAATGATGTGTACAAACTTAGTTTGGACACATAGAGTATCCACTTTAATCACTTGAATTTAGTTATAGAATACCCGTGGTCATATTTTAAAATACAGGCTGAAAAAACAAATATGTCAGCTGTTCAGAGCCCTAAGTCAATTCTTCCGAAAGAGTGGAAGAAATTTTCCACAGAATTTACACAAAAAAAACTGGCATTTTCGATGCGTAATGTACCAAACTAGGTCGTAAAGTTAACCATTTCGTACATTTTATGTCAAATGGCATAGCCACTTTTCAGTGTCCGTTTAGCCAGAAAACCTATGCAAGTTATGGAAACAGCATGAAAATGCTCTTATACAAATTTACAAAACTGTTGTAAATAAATCTATCTTAAATAAGTTTCATAGAACCTGAAATTTATTTGCTGACATTTAATAAAATATTTATAAAAATTCAGTTAGTAAAATATTTATTAAAAATGTTTACAAATTCGCTGAACATTAAAAATGTAATATCAAACTACTATGTTGCAATTCAATATTATGTTTTTATTAATCAATTGCTGATTGTATTTTTTATTAGGTATAAATATGACATTCAGAATTAAGAGTTTTTTAGTCAATTGTAAGACGTGGAAAAGTGAAAATAGAAATTTATTAAATTTAGCCACATATATTAATCTACTTATATCCATATATTTATTGATCTTATATCTACTTAATATTAGGGTGGATCATATTTCGATTATTAGTATAAATTAATTTATTTTATTATTATTTATATTATTGACATTTTTAACTATATAACTATATTTAAATATCATAAATGACGCACTTGATTACTTTTTAAAAATGACGTGAATAATTTTCTAAAAAACTATAGTTTAGATATACCCCAACAAACTTTTCTTATGTAAGAAAGTTCATATTTTTCAACAATTTTTTCTACTTTTTGTATGAAATATTAGTTCTCCCGGGACTTTGTTAATATGGATTGATTGGGTATAAAAATACGAATCAGAGATGCTTTAAACTATTTTGAAAAAACTATTGTTTGGAAAATATTTAAATATAAATATTGATTCTTGTGATTGCACACTATGGCACAAATTACAAAAATATAAGCAAACAAACAAAGTTTAGCAGACAAAGTATTAATTAATAAAATATATAAGATTGTAAAGTGATGTTTTTCTGTAAAATACGAAACTCGAAAGGCACGCTTGCGTTCTAAATTCTAACGATCTACTTATCGAAATATTTTACCCGTTAATTTTTACAGAAAACCACTACAAAAACTAAAGAACAGTAGCATGCATAGGTTTTCTGTCTTAACGGACACTGAAAAGTGGCTATGCCATTTGACATAAAATGTACGAAATGGTTACCTTTACGACCTAATTGAGTACATTACGCATCGAAAATGCCAGTTTTTTTTTTTTTTTTTTTTGTAAATTTTGTGGAAAATTTCTTCCACTCTTTCGGAAGAATTGACTTAGGGCTCTGCACAGCTGTCATATTTGTTTTTCAAGCCTGTATTTTAAAATATGACCACGGGTATTCTATAACTAAATTCAAGTGATTAAAGTGAATACTCTAAGTGTCCAAACTAAGTTTGGGCACATCATTTTATCACTGTATACATATTTCATTGTTTATTTTATTATTATTGAAATTATAAAATTGAATCTATTTTTATAACATATTTCTGAATTTTATAATTATTTTTAAAGCAAAAAGATTATTAGTTTTTACTAAAATATTTAATCTAACAGGTAAAACAAACGTTACTTCGGTTTGCGGATGGTCAACGTAAACATCATTTATATGATTAATAGACTAACACATTTCTTTGTACCCCATTTACGCCCGTTCTACTACACCAATTTTGAAAAAATTATATTATTTTAATTATTATTTTTTTGTGCAGATGTGCACAATAACAATTTTTAAATTTCTATTCAACTAAGTCGAGTTGTAAACCATAATAGTGGCAGAAAACATATTTTTTTGCGTAGCTATTAATACCTATTTGCGGCTGGTCAACGTAAACATCATTTATATGATTAATAGACTAACACATTTCTTTGTACCCCATTTACGCCCGTTCTACTACACCAATTTTGAAAAAATTATATTATTAACTTTATTGTGAAACACTTCAAATGGTTTCTCATTTGTAACAGAATGTATGGTGAGATTATACTGTTGAGGTGCTCTATGAAACATCTCAACAGTGTCTAAAAGATGATATTCTTTTTTTAAACATCTTGCTATTTCGATCAGGGTTGAGTGTGCTCTTTCCACTTGACCATTAGTAGTACTATGTCTAGGATCAGCAAAATATAATTGAATTCTTAATCTTTGCATTAAGGATTGAAATGTAGCTGTCTTAAAGCCTGGTTCATTGTCTAACGTTATTTTCCTTGTTGCAGGAAAGGTCTGCAATATATCCAATATTTTTTTGCCTAAATTTGTTTTGTCTTCTATTTGCTTTATTACGAGAAATTTTGAATAAACGTTAATACATGTAAGGAATTTCAAATTTTGGGCATAAAATATGTCAATGTGAAGGAACTCTCCCTCCTTGCTAGTTGGTTTCCTATCATATTTCGCTTTATTGCAAATATCACAATGCCTAATAAATTCCTTAAAATGATCAATCATCCTGGGCCAATAATATTGTTTATAAACTTGTTTATGATTTTCCTTAGAACTCCTATGTGCCCTAGTGTGAGTTTCCTTAATAATGGCTTTTTGGTCATCAATATTAACAATATCAATTGCAAAGATTTTTGTAAAAACAAACTTGTTGGTAAATATCCCTTTTATTGTTTCCTTAAACTCATATAGATCTTCAGGACGACAATGTGTCGCTGTCACTAAATTTGGTCGTAAAAATTCTTTCAATTTGTTTTTGAGATTTTGCCTTGTATCAAATTCTACAATGTGTCTGGTTCTATTAAATTGAGTAAGTGATTCATAATTTGTGAAATTAGAAATATTAAACAAAACCTGTCTGGAAAGTGCGTCTGCTACAACATTTGTCGCACCCGGCTTATAAACAAATTTCGGGGAATACTCTTCTATAAAAGACATCCACCTTTTAAGTTTTGCATTTGGATTCTTAGAAGATATTACAAATGTTAATGGCTGATTGTCAGTATGTATTTCCAAATCTGCAACACCATATAAATAATTTTTCAAGGTCTTTAGCGAGCAGACTATAGCGAATAATTCTTTTTCACTTGTAGCGTAATTTTGTTCGGTGTCTTTGAAATAAAAATTATAAGTTTACCCTCTTGAGTTAAGACAGCTCCAACTGCTGCGTTAGACGCGTCAGTTGTCAGTGTAAATTTTTTATTAAAGTAAGGTTGTGATAGTGCAACTTGGTTAGTTAACACATTTTTAATCTATTGAAAGCGGTTTGTGCCTCTAAATCGAATTCTACTGCTGTCTTCTTGGACATATATTGTGAAATTTTACCATTCTCTCCAGTAAGATATTTTGTTAACGGTTTTGAAATCTTGGCATAGTCCTTTATAAATTTTCTATAGTATCCAGTTATACTTTATATTTTAGGTTCAGGGTAGTTTACTATAGTCTCCATTTTTCCTGGATCAGTTTTAATTATTCCATGGGCAACAATATAATCCAAAAACTCTACTTTTTTCTTAAAGAAATTCGATTTTTCCAAGGAGATTTTCATATTCCTTATGTCTTTGGACTACCATATTTAAATGTTTTCTATGTTCTCTTAAATTTTCAGAGTAAACTATTATATCATCTATATAGACATGGCAAAATTTTCCTATATATTCTCTTAAAATGTTATCCATGGCGCTTTGGAAAATGCTTGGTGCATTTTTTAATCCGAAAGGTAGTATAATAAATTCATATTTTCCATTATTTATGGAAAATTCAGTTTTCTCAATATCTTCCGGCTTCATTAAAATTTGATGGAAGCCGGATTCGAGATCAATGGTGGAAAAGTATTTTGCTTTTCCTAAATTTGAAAGTATAACGTTACAATCCGGTATCGGATATTTATATGATATAGTGTTTTCATTTAATTTTTTATAATCGATTACCATTCGCATTTTATTACTACCCATATTGGGGAGTTGTAATGGCTTTTACTGGGACGTATAATTCAGTCATTTAATAGTTTTTGTATTTCTTTGTTTACGAATGAATTTACTGAGAGGGGAAAGAGATATTGCTTACTCCATATAGGAGTTTTAGCAATTGTACGTATCTCAGCTTTTATATACGTTCTAAATGGTAGAACTTTATTAATTTTTGAATGGAAATTATCTATTTTCTCACATTCTAATCTATCAATTGTATTTTTCTCATAATTGAGAGTATCATCTACATAAGGTTTGTCGTCAAGATTATTTCCTGAGTCGGTAATCTTATTTATAATATTTTCTTCAATTTCCCTTCTATGATTATTATCACTAATAGTTCTACTAGATATTAAAATTTATTAAAATTTAAAAATGTATCAGTTTTATTGCCACAAGTAATCGTGCCATTTTCAAAATCAAGTTTAATATTTGCGTTTTTTTAAATTATATCCTATTAACAAATCAGATTCTAAGTTGGGAATTTCATAGAATCTTTCCCTTATACCAAAAAGTCTTGCACCATAGAAATGGTCAATAATTGTAAATCCATTTATAGTTTTAATTCTCTTTTTAAGAACTAAATTTTTCTTGTTAGTAAGGACTTTTGGGCTGCAGTAACAACTGGTTGCCCCACTGTCAATTAAAATTCTCTAAGTTCTTCCGGATGCTCCCATTCTGATGATATAGGGCAATCCGGGGTCAGGTCTAAAAAGCAGTTTCATTTAAATTATTTATTCTTTGTGCCTTATTATTTGGTTGAGAACTAAAATGTCCACTTGGTTGTTGTCTTTTTAAGCCATGATTAAATTGAGGTCTTTGAAAAAATTAATTGGAGTTTTGTGGTCGTTGTTCCCATTGACCGAATTGAGGTCGAGCGTAATTTTGAGTTTGTCCATTTTATGGAATTTTATTTGTGTTGACAGCAAGATTTGCTGAACTGACGATTTCCATCGGTTCAGGCTTTGCCAGACGTATGTGTCGATTATTTTGGTACTGAAAATTGTTATTGTGATTTCTGGGAGGAAATCGTAAAACATTCTGGCTATTTTTTGGATTTTGGCTATTGAATTGATTTCTGTTAAATTGAACTGCAAGATTAGCTCTAACATGATTAGATTCTAGTTCTTGAGTCTTGGCTAAGGCATTAGGTAAATCAGAAGGTGATAATGAAAATAGAATATTTGCTAATGGCGGATTTAATCCAGTAATAAAAACCCTGAGAGCATATTGACGATTTTTATTATTCAATTCATTTGTCAAAGAAGAATTTGAACCGTGGGTCATTATTGTCTTATTTATTAATAATGTCAGTTTCTTATTCACTTCGTTATAATAATCTAAATAGTCAAGGAACCCTGTCTTATAACACTTAATTCCTGTTCAATAATATGAATTGGCCTTTTGTCGGCATAGGCAAAATCTAAACGAGCTATAATAGCATCGAAATTGAATACAGTAGCGTGATTTGTCAAAGTATCATTTGCATCATCTAATATTTTATTGCGTAAAATAGTCAATACCGCGAAGTACCTACGACTACCCCTAACATAAAGACTCATTGAATTGTTTGCTGCTTCTCGCCAACTCACATACAAATTATGCTTACCATTAAAACTTGGAAGGGATTTAATAATGTCCAAGCTTTCGTCAGATCTTTTTGTTTCGTCAATAGTTTCTTGTCTGTATTCAATAAGTCTGTCAAAGTTTACCTGCAGCAATTCCAACTCTCTTCGGAGTGGTGCCGTAGGTTGTGTAACTAGTCGTAAAACCTGTTCTGTGTCCATATTATTTGTTGTCATACTCCTAAATAGTCCAGTAATTTCGTCAACTGAGTCGTCTATACTATATTTTCTTTCTAGTTCTTCTAATTCTTTGTCAACTATATCTAGTGTCCTTTGATTAGTTAAATATTTCAATTCTTCGTCCGTTAAATTGTCTACTACACTTTCTATTGAATAAGCCAGTTTTAAGCCTCACAATCAATACAACAAATACAAAAATTATGTGTTTTAAAGGATATTGTTTTATAAGATAATTAATCAGTTAAGTTAAAAATATTTCCTTAAAAAATAAATCTTACATTCAAATTCTCTTCTTTACTCAGTTATCGACTTTTGATGGCCTCCGGATTTCTTTGCAGCTGTAAAATTTTGTCCTTTTAAATGATGCTTATTTTTCAGATATAGAAATATTTTCCTCCTTCTAGAGATATTTGCTTTTCAGATGTAGAACTTGTTCTCCTCCTCTTAAGGATACTTATTTTTCTTCTGGGAATATTTTTTTTGTTTTCAGAATACTTATTTGTAGATTTTTTTTCCTTTTTCTAAGGATGCTTGTTTGTAGAATTTTTTCTCCTTTTTTTAAGGATACTTATTTGTAGAATTTTTTATCCTTTTAAAGGATACTTATTAATTTGTTGGACCCTTTTAAAAAAGGATCCCGGTTGAGCCCGAATTAAATTGTTTAATTTATATTTTTTAAAAAAAATAAATTTTTATTTTCACTTTTTAAGGTCTTACATTGACTAAAAAACTCTTAATTCTGAATGTCATATTTATACCTAATAAAAAATACAATCAGCAATTGATTAATAAAAACATAATATTGAATTGCAACATAGTAGTTTGATATTACATTTTTAATGTTCAGCGAATTTGTAAACATTTTTAATAAATATTTTACTAACTGAATTTTTATAAATATTTTATTAAATGTCAGCAAATAAATTTCAGGTTCTATGAAACTTATTTAAGATAGATTTATTTACAACAGTTTTGTAAATTTGTATAAGAGCATTTTCATGCTGTTTCCATAACTTGCATAGGTTTTCTGGCTAAACGGACACTGAAAAGTGGCTATGCCATTTGACATAAAATGTACGAAATGGTTAACTTTACGACCTAGTTTGGTACATTACGCATCGAAAATGCCAGTTTTTTTTGTGTAAATTCTGTGGAAAATTTCTTCCACTCTTTCGGAAGAATTGACTTAGGGCTCTGAACAGCTGACATATTTGTTTTTTCAGCCTGTATTTTAAAATATGACCACGGGTATTCTATAACTAAATTCAAGTGATTAAAGTGGATACTCTATGTGTCCAAACTAAGTTTGGGCACATCATTTTATCACTGTATACATATTTCATTGTTTATTTTATTATTATTGAAATTATAAAATTGAATCTATTTTTATAACATATTTCTGAATTTTATAATTATTTTTAAAGCAAAAAGGTTATTAGTTTTTACTAAAATATTTATTCTAACAGGTAAAACAAACGTTACTTCGGTTTGCGGATGGTCAACGTAAACATCATTTATATGATTAATAGACTAACACATTTCTTTGTACCCCATTTACGCCCGTTCTACTACACCAATTTTGAAAAAATTATATTATTTTAATTATTATTTTTTTTGTGCAGATGTGCACAATAACAATTATTAAATTTCTATTCAACTAAGTCGAGTTGTAAACCATAATAGGGGCAGAAAACATATTTTTTTGCGTAGCTATTAATACCAAACAGACAGAGTGACAAGTATATCTTTATATCGTTAACGATATACTAGTTATTTTTTTGTCTTCCAACTAGTTGCATATCTGACATTTTTTCATACAAGCAACTATCGATTTTCACAGTGGGTTGTCATAAGACCCCAACTAGTTGCATTTGTGTATACTAATACTTAAAGAACTAGTATACAGTAAACTTGCGCTATAACTAGTTGCTTATATACTGGTATCTTACTAGTTGTATAACATAGATACTAGGGAGATCGATTATTCGACTTTTTTCAAAAGCATGTTTTCGAATAATTAGAAATGAAGCAATTTTTAAAAAATGGGCTTTCGGTTACTAATTATTCAAATAACTGGTTAACCGCTAATTATTGAAGCACAGAGCTGGACCACGTCGTTTTAAAAATAAGCAGAAGCTGACGGAGAGTTTAAAATTAAAATGGCAATCAATACTAACAATAATTCTAACAAATCTCATAAAAACTATACCAGAACGGTGTGCGAAAGCCATAAAAAATAAAGCTTATTACACAGAGTACTGAAAGTTGCTTAAGTTTCGAACAGCTACTGCAGGAATTAATTTCGTTTTTGTTTGGTAGAAAATGGGATTAAAAGTTTTTTATTATAGTTATAATTTAGGTACTTAAGATAACAAAAATTAAATCTTTTACTTTGAATAAATCTATTAGTAACATACGAGTCCTTAATTGCCTCGACAAGAAAAGTTGCTTAGGTTTCGAACGGCACTGTAAGTAAATTAATGCTCTACGTCGTTAATAGTGTGTGTCTTACTGTGGTATGTTAGGTAAGATATCCACCTTCCAACCAAGAAGTCTTCGGTTCAATCCCAGGCCACACCATCTGATAATTTTCAACAGCGATATCACTGCATAACATTAGCGACTGATTATGTGTATTTACGCTGTGAAAAACTTAACTAACTAATATATCTGCGTTCGGAACCGGCGTTTGTGGGTCGCTTTCAATGAGTCTAAAAATAGAATCGGTGTTCCAACTTTATGGCGAGTTGTTGTAACGTACAACAAAGTAATGGCACCTTACCTCCTGTTATTACCTAAAATAATGTCAACACCCCCTCTGCGACACACAACAGTGCCCGTTCATTGCAATGAACGTGTGCGATATGTCAGTGTATAATTAGAGGAATATAAGATCTGAGCTCTGTAATGGTTGTAAAAATTTGTGTCATCTTCAACGATGCACGGCAACTTTATAGTCGATTACTGTCTCAATGCTCCTACTACGGCAGCTTTTTCTCCTGCCCCCGTACGCTTGCCACTGCAACAACAGATAACTCGGAAAGGTATTCCACCTTAGTTGCAATGTTAAACTGCAATGGTCTCAAAAATGGTTGTTAGGATATTAACTTATCAATTGGCTGTCACTGGCACAAATGAGATCTGGCTGGTCCAGCATTCTAAGGATCATTCCCGGTACCATTAACCGTTACTCTGCTTGTCATCAAAGTTCTCACGACACTGTGCATCTGTTTAATTGCCCAGCTTACGACCGCTCGATCTTTGGCTAATATCTGCTGAGGTGGCTCAATTTTTACTCCTGACCACCTGACATACCTGACATATCATTTCATATTCACATTTCATCAACTTATATTCTGATTACATGTATACCTTAGGGAGGAACTTCCATTTTATTTTTATAAAAATGACATATCATTTCATATTCAGATTTCATCAACTTATATTCTGATTACATGTATACCTTAGGGAGGAACTTCCATTTTATTTTTATATTTTTAAAAACGACATTTTTGGAAAAAATTATTTTATATTTTTAGACTTTTATTAAAAAATGAATGAATGATTGAAAAATTTGTAATAAAATACATTTAAAATCCACTTTAAATTTTATATATCGATGGTCACACGTGGAAAAGCCTTAACTCACAATTTTTGGGAAATTGAGTTTTTTATTGATTCGGATACGTCATACAAAAATACACCTTGTCAGAAAAATGTATTGATATAGTAATTCTTTTTCTTTACTCTAATGGGACGTCCTAGGGATCCCAATTTTACCGAAAAGCGTTCCCGTACACTAAAGTTGCGTGAGTGTGAAATAATTTGAGAGAGTAATATTCTTCTTCTTCATATACAAAACAACCCGTAATTTTTCTTCGGGCAAGTTTGTTGTTTGACAAATAAAAAATACAATATTTTTTAAAAACTAAAATTTTTAAATTTAAAATTTTTTTTTATTTATTTTCATATTAATTTTTTTTACTTAATCGAGCATTAGAGCTTATGCATAGGTATGATTTAGATAGAGTAAGAATTATTAGAGTAAGAACTATTACATTTAATACATTTCAAATCTGAACAGAGAAATTGGGTTTTTGTAAAAACATATGTATGTGCAAGGAAATTAGTTATACATTTTTGTACACTTAAGCTGGATTCACCCATTGTTTCGGAACAAAAATTTTGTTTCAAAACCTTCTTTTTTATATGTAGTTTGACGTTTCTCTTTTTTAGTTGGAGAGAGGGTGAAAGAGTGTTATCTTGCTTCGGAACAATTACAGCTTGAATTGGCTTGGTTTTAATTTTTGTTCCGTAACAATTGAAGTGTGCTGCCAGCTACTCAAATTTTTTAAGCAAAGTTGAACTGAGCTGCCACATCATATTATATGTGTATATGTACGCATGTATAATACAATACATATCACTCGCTTTGTATTGTTTGTTTTCAAAAGTAATTATTGATTAATATTATTATTATTTTAAAAATAAAATTAAATGAATATTAACATGAAGTTAATTGAATCAGTTGCACTGAAGCTTATTTCAGAAATAAAATATCCGGCAGGGAATGTTTGTATGATATGAGTAATAAAAGTTACAAAAATAATCATATGAACAAGGTAACAATAGCAATGTTTCATATGGTACCCTTGTTTTTCCAGAACAATTATTCGAAGTGGGTGAATCGTTTCAGAACAAGTTTTCAAAAAAATAAAATTGTTTCGGAACAAGCATTTGGTTCCGAAAGAGTGGGTGAATCCAGCTTAAGGTGTTCGGGATTTAAAAATAAGGATGAGGACAGAGATCCATGAGTTTTAAACAAGTTTGAACCCACATTTGAATTGTAAAATTAAGGGGTTGACATATTGCCCAAACTTTGCAATACATTCAAAATATAACAGTCGATGAGCAGCTGCTGGCATTTATAGGAAGATGCCTGTTCCGGCTATACATAACTTAAAAAAACCAGCTAAATATGGCATACAATTTTGAGCGCTTTGCAAATTCGCTAATAGTTATGCCTACCATATATAGGCTAAGATATATGAACTATGACTGCAAGAAACGAAAGTAGGTATGTAGTTCTCGATCTCGCTGTTGATCTAATATGTCGCAATGAGATGTTTTTTGTACATCACATCAATTGGGACAAAAATTATTAGAAAACCTAATTAATATAGTGGGTGTTGCGTTTAAAAATAAGAGTGAATCACCACCACATATATTGGCAATAAAAGGCAGACCTGTATTTTCGTGTTTTTTTCACCAAGGAGGTTAATCTCTGCATATATTTGAAAAAGAAATAAAAGGATATGATTCTTCTCAGTGCTTTTCATCATAATCCAGAAATTGTTAATCGCGGCGACATAAATCTCCAGATTGTATAAGATTACAATAAAGCAAAGGAGTGGTTGTACGCAGGACAAAGTTGTGTCATTATACTTGTATAAAAGACTAATTGACTGTCATAAGTGGTATTTAATAATATATATTTTTCATATCCGCTTACAATGCTTTTATATGATTTACATAGGCTAACCACGGCTGGAACGAAAATAATTGGCCAAACGTCAATATTTTTTAGAAAATTTAGGTTTGCAACTTACCTCGGCTTATATAAAGTACTGAAACCTCATACCAAAAGCATAATTTTCGAAATAAATTGCACAAGAACAACTCAATAATCCTGAACACGATTAGCAGCCTTTAATTTTAACCAAATACAAAGAAAAAATATGCGAAATAGGCTAAAGAAGTCGCTGCTAATTATGTCCAAAAACAACAATAAAACATCGTTAGTTTGCATTGGTTGCAAAAAATTTGTGTGCAAACAGCATTCTTATATTATTTTATACAAGCAATGCAAAAATAATATTGTTCTAACATCAATTATTTATGTATCAGTATGTATGTATCTATACTACTTGAATTAACTCTTTTAAGTCATTGTACTCATACACTTACATTGGGTGCCCTCGGAATACCAGTTTTACCGAAAAGCGTACACAAAAATTGGGTAAATGAGAAATATTTTGAGAGAGTAATATTCTTCTTTATGCGCAAAACAATCCGTCTTTTTTCTTTGGGCAAATTTGTTGTTTGACAATTAAATAATTTAAAATAAATTTTTTTTAAACTAACAAAATATTTAAATGTTTTATTTACTATTTACTTAATCTTTTTCATAACCGAGCTCTAGAGCGCTATATATGATTAAGATATAATATATACAATGCAATAGCTGGAATATGTTGAATACATATCAGAAGTGTGGCTTCTGACCCATAAGCATTTCAAAGTGCTTACAAACAGAGCTCTTAAGTTAAAAATTACTCTCAAAATCATCAGTATACTTAGTTTTCAGTCCAAGCAACAATTAACACCAACATTTACTCGCCTTACTAAAGTTAAACTTAAGTCGATTATTTCTAGTCCATATAAAAATTCGTTTCAATACACAGTTTATCATAACTCCACGCGAACAGGCAGACTGCAAGTATAAGGCTGAAGAGTTCTGTAGGATCAAGAAGCTAACTTTGGCTGAGTATGAAGTGAGGCGCACGTAATGACTCATTGGTCATGGTAGAAGAGATATGTCTAGACAGGTGGCTCTGCTTACCGGGCACTGATCGACTGAAAAGCACTACCACAGTATAGGGTTATGATACAACGATCACTGTCGCAGCTGTATAGAAGGAAAAGACGGTTGAGTATATGAATTCCCACTGCTTATGAACCGTTGCCGTCTTCGGCGAATGCTTTCTACACCTCATCTTCTCGATATGCTACATTGGACCAGGTGATCTCTTCAGATATCTTAAACTGACGGAGTGGGTGTGATATATTCCCGACCTTATGTGATTTTTCAAGTGTTTGTGCTAATTCTCAAAACGGTGTCCAAAAACACATTTCTAATAGTCGGTGTAAACTTTCGTGTAGCTCTCTATTAGTGGGTAAATTTGGGACATAAGTTGAGGTCTACAGCGGAAACAATGTACACATTTGCGAACAATCCTACTGCACTCTTCCTTGGCCTTGATCAACCAGATCTTTTTTCTAGAGAGAGCGATAAGAGTCTTTATGCCAGCACGACAATTCTCAAAATGAAGATTTCGCAAATAAAGTGTGACAAAGTCATTTTGTTTCGGAATAAAGTGGGAATTTTGCATCATATGGCAAATTTGCATTAAGCAATTTCCCACCTACCCTTAAAGTGAGAAAATTCTTCCTTCTTCAGTAAATATGTGCATGAAAGCTGTCAGTTTCTGTACACTTGACGGCATGATTAGAGATTTCCCCATAAAAATTATTCAAAATTATTAAAAATTCAAAATGTTCATTAACAGGTCAATGAGAAATATCGTGTAGCAAATGAGAATCAAACCAAACAGAATCTTTCAATTCATTTACATCAGATCTTCTTGATACAATATTAGCTGGATTCAACTTTGTGGGTACGTGGCGCCACGAAATTTGGTTTGATCACTCTTGATCTCAGCGACTCTATTCGACATGAAAGTCGTTAGGGAGGATGGATGCGTTTTTATTTAATGTAGGGTTATTTCCGAATCTGTCCATAAATAAACAGAATCGGTTTTGAAATATATCATATGCTTAATTCGATTCCATATCTTAACTAGTAGATGTGCAGTAAATAACTCAAGCCTAGAAGTGATTTGGTCTTTGAACTTAGCCGTAAGTAGTCTTGAGACAATTATGTTTGACTCGGAGCTTCGAATATAAATGCAACAACCGTAAGCTCGAATTGATGCATCAGAAAATCTGTGAATTTGAATTTTCGATGTGGACGTTGTGTGTACGAATCTTTAGATTTTGACTGATTCAACTGCCAGTAAATTCAATTTGCAGTTTCCCATAAAGTATTTAAACTCAGAAGAATTGATTCATCCCAGTCAAGCTTTTGAATTCAAAGTTCTTGCGTTTGGAAAGTTCTTTGGATTTAGTGACAATTGGACATAAGAGTCCGAGAGTTCCTTTTTGTAGCTTTCAAATCTTGAAAATTTTTAACACACAAATGTAATTTAAATAAAACATTCCTCCCAATGTATGCCCAGCGCTTTTGCTGAAGCTAAATCACTATAAATCAATTTCTCATTTTCTAGTGAATTCAAAAAATCGTAAGATTAGAACCAGCTGACTTCAAAATTTCAGTCACTTGATCTCGAATTTTAATCAATTAATCATAGCCTTCAGCACCTGTCAGCAAATCAACTACGTAGAAATCACTGTGAACAACTTTTGAACTAATAGGTAAAGTTTCTTTGTATATATCACTTAAATTAATCAGACATCTGGTAGCCAGAAATGGCGAAGAAGCTGTACCATATGTAACAGTATTCGAACGGTTTTATTTCATCAGATGGATTCTCTCTCCAAAGGACCAATTGAATATTTCTGTCCTTTTCACTAATTAGGACTTGAAGATACATTTTTTCAATATCTGCAATGATAACTTACTTGTAAAGTCAAAACGAATTAATGTAGAATACAATTCTTCATGAACCGTGGGACCAAACATTAATAGTTCATTCAATGACACATGTGAAAAAGTTCTACAAGAAGCATCAAATACGAAGCTTAGTAGTTGTACTTTAAGGTCGTAGAACACATTGACGTGGAATAAAGTAGTAAGGAGTATCTAGCATTTTGTACAAAAATGACATCTATCCCATGTTAAAGTACTCCTTCATGAAATTATGATACATCTGCCTCAAAGTAGCATCCTTGGAAAGCCTTCGCTCCAAAAATACAAATCGTAGTTTAACACTTTCAAACGAGTTTCCCAATAATATAGTGTCAGATTTAAAATGTAAAGAAACCTCAAATCGTCCTGACGTTAGACGTCGTACTA
Source organism: Wohlfahrtia magnifica (assembly GCA_023159175.1). NCBI lineage: Eukaryota > Metazoa > Arthropoda > Insecta > Diptera > Sarcophagidae > Wohlfahrtia > Wohlfahrtia magnifica. The sequence continues at coordinate 550,149 of JAKWBJ010000031.1, read as the reverse complement.
TGTTCATAAACTCGCTTTTACATGTCTTCTGCTCCTCTGAACATATTTTTCTAGACTCTCTTGGAAGTTCTTCTAACTACCATAATTTCCTAACGATTGAATCGACATTGTTCTCGTTTTCTATAGAAGTGTTTATGTAAAACACCTTAGTGCTGTTCGAACCATTGGTTGATTGTAGTCTCCAGTCAATCCAACCAAGCGAAGTTTTCTGAAGAATCGCAAGAATCTTCATTAGTCGTGTTGATATTATGATCAGGCTGCAAATTAGTTATTGAGCACCAAACACCCAAAACTTTGAACTAAATTGAGCAGCATTTACTCTTGACGTGACAGTCAAATTGACGCAAGACTTTGAAAACGAATTTGTTTCGCCAATGCCATTTAAACCTTATCTGCCTCCTTCTATTTTCAATCGTAGCAGTTGCGCAAGTTCCTCGGTTATAAAGTTAGGTTGAGAACCGGAATCTAAAAGAGCTCTGGCCGGCATAAGTTGACCAAAACTACTTTTTACTCTTACCACAGCGCTCGCTAAAATTATACGCTCATCTGACGCTGAATAATTTACAGACGCATGAGAGGACGACTGCTGCTCAGAGTAGTTAATTAAGCATTACCAGAAACATGGAGTAATGTATTGTATGAACCATGAACCATTACATATTCTACACTTCGAAGATGGACATCTCTCAACTATATGTCCTTTTTTTAATCAAATCTCTTAAATATGGGCTCAGCAGTAAAATAAGGGCAATTATTAATCATATGTTGTGTAGACTTGCAAAATAGGCATTTATCAGCAGATCGTTTAGATCTCGTACAATTTAATGAAGTTTTATCGTTTCCAAAAGTAAAGTTTTCATTCTTAGGTTTAGTAAACCTTGATCTTGAACTAGAAGACTCTGCAGCAGAAATGTGCTGGTAACGTCTGTTCAAAGTGGCTTCGCAATCTGTATAAATATATACACTAAATGTCTTAAAATGGCATTTGTTATCTTTTTCTCATCACCAATTGATAACAAAGAATCATAGATAGCAAAAACTGTATCGATCGTGCTTCGTGCTTTTTCAACTAGTGCTTATTTCGTGAATGGTAACACTCATGTCTGATTTGACAGATAATTAGTTTTATCCTTCCGCTGAACGAATATGGTTGTGTATATGCTTGAACAACGCTGGGAATTTTGGCCTGCGATCGACTTACAGAAGATGCCGATTTTGCCAAAAAAAATCATCTTTTCAGATGAAGCTCATTTTGATCTTGGCGGGTATGTAAACAAGCATAATTGTCGCATTTGGGGCACAGAAAACCCGCACGCATACATTGAAAAGCCAATACACCCAAGACGAGTCACTGTTTGGTGCGGATTTTGGTCCAGAGGCATAATTGGGCCATTTCTCTTCTAAAATTAGCAACGAGTGGCCGTTACAGTCAATGGCGATCGTTATCGGTCCATGTTGAACGAATTTTTGTTAACAAAAATTGAAGAGGAGGATATTAGCAACATTTGGCTTCATCAGGACGGCGCTACGTGCCACACAGCCGAAGCTACACTCTGTTTTGCGCCCTATTTTTGAAGATCGCGTTATCAGCCGCAGAGCTCGGAGCTGCGAATTGACACCGTTGGACTATTATTTGTTGGGTTCCGTCAAAGATAAGTGTTACGCCAACAAGCCAGAGACAATATTCTTGAATCCATTGGTGAAATACAGCTGCACACAATCGATAATGTGCTTAACAATTGGATAGATCGTGTGGGCTACTGCATGGCCAGCCGAGGCAGCCATTTAAATGAAATTATTTTCCATTATTCACCGGAAGGATTGTACTTTCAAATAAAAAAATAAATTTGAGAAAATATTCGGTAGTTTTTTTTATAGCATTTTCAAAAAAAAAATTTATTTGGCGGACCCTTTATATATATATACATATATATAGCGGTTTTCATGTGTTTCACATCTAAGACGGTACATTTAGAATTAGTGTCCAATTTGCCGACGGATTCTTTTATTTTATTTTTTAAAAGGTTCGCTGCTAGAAGAGAACTTCCCAAAGAAGTAAAATGCGACAACGCATCGATTTTCGTGGAAGCCAGCAGTGTCGTCAAGCAGCTATAGCAGGCGTTCGACAGGAGTCGACACGCTCTCGAATCATACGCTGCATCGTCCGAGGTGAAGCTCAGCTTCGTACCACCTCGGGCACCTCACTTCGGAGGGTTATGGGAAGCTGCAGTCAAGCAGGCGACGGTCCCACTTCTGCAAGCGGTGGGCAACGCATTGCTAAATCACGAAGAAATGGTGACGATGCTCGTAAATTAAAGTCGGCGCTCAATAATCGGCAAATCACACCGCTGTCTTCAGACCCCAATGACGAAGAAGCTCTAACGCCAGCTCACCTACTAATAGGAGAGAGTCTGCGTTTGCAGCCGCAAGAATTCGCAGGAGACGAGAGAATCAGGGAGAACAAGTTATGGAGGCGTTGGCGTTTGCTTTGCGAACTAAAGCAGAAATTTTGGGCTGGGTCTCTCGAGTACGTCCTGGGTCTATAAGGCAAGGCCAAGTGGTCCAACGAGATGCCCAACCACAAGCTGGGTCAAGTAGTAATCATCCGATAATTGCCCACCCCAACATTGACTAACCTGGAGAGTCGTTGGGGTCATTGAAGGAGAAGACGGCAAAGTCAGGGTGGCGGAGGTCAAGACTCGAAACGGCGTCTATAAGCATTCAGTACACATATTGGTTCCACTACCATTTGATTGAAAACCTTCTGTTTTTCAATGGGGCCAAAATGTTGAGCCATTTATGATATTTAAATATAGTTATATAGTTAAATATGTTAATAATATAAACAATAATAATGCAATAAATGAATTTATAATAATAATCGAAATATGATATACCTTAATATTAAGTGGATATAAGTTCCATAACTATATGATATAAGTAGATTAAGATATGAGAATTAATAACAGAATTGCTGAGTGGCTGAATTACATGTATGTTAGAATATAAGTAAATAAGTGTAAATAAACTTCACTTGAAAAGTAATATTGAACATCACGGTCGTATTTTATTTAATTTCGTAAATCTTAATTTTTCCAGTGCCCATTTGCTTAACATTTAAATTATAATTTAATTAATTAATTTAAATTATCTAAAGCAGCCTCCTTTTATACCTAATTGCCTACAGTTTGGAACGATCCAGAAATATCTCAAACGCTGTCATATCCTCTATTTTATATCTATTAATTCAAATGTAACACACAAAGACGGTCGATTTGGCAGTGCTGCCAAATACGGAAAAAAGTACGGCATTGACAGGGTGACACATAATTACCAAATATACAAAATTCTACAATACAGTTTTAAGACGCTGATGTGGTGTATTTTCTTTTTTGATGCATTTTTATTTTCGTAACAGTATATTACGTTTGGGCCTCTAGTAACTAAATCAGTTCAAACTAGCAAGAAATAAATAATATTAAAAACCTATACACCATGGTGAAATTACTTATAAGGTGGTGTTTAACAAACAGCTGTTTTTTTATTATTCTGTATCTGTCAACAGTATGGTTTTATTTAAGTTTTTGTTTATATTTATGTTTTCTTATTAAAAACATTACATTACTTTTGTGAAAATTTGTGATTATGCGTCTTTTTTTACAGAATGTTTGTGTTGTTTAAATAATAAATATAAATAAAAAAAGATAATTCCAAACTTTTCATCTAATTTGCTGCCGCTAAACAAAATACCAACGATTGGCACATTTATATATATTTTTATGAAATGCATCGCCAAATAGAAATGGTGGTGTGATTTACAGTCATCATCATTATTTTAATTACTTTTTTATTATTATTTATAATTTTCTTCTTATAAAAATTAAAATGTAATATTTTATTTGTATATATATTGTTTCTCTTAATGCTTACTTACATTTTTTACATTTGACAGCTTCTTTTTTATTTCACCATGGACTCTTTTTGACAACAACGATTCAAAAAATGCCCCGTTTTTTGTATTGTTCTAGAGTGTCACCACTGTATGTAATTTCACCATGCTATAGACAAACTAATTTCTGATTACCATCTTTCAATAATTCACGCACCATCCTAAATACAAACTTCACCATTCAGTATTTACTTGTATACTGATGTATGACATACTTGGAATGATCGTGTAATAACAAAATCTACAACAAGACAACTTAAAGACAGGCAATTTTTTCATTCTTTTTTAAAATTGTCTAACCATTTTACAAACAAGAAATTAATTGACGGACATAAACTTTTCATTTCTACTTCCTTCTCTTTTCATATGCAAATGTATTGAAATGACAATGAAGTGAAAAGAATGATATGAGGCAACAGAATGAAAATTACAAAAAGTAGGAAAGAGAAACAAAAAATGTCCAGTACAGACAGTCGTGTACTTCACACTCTACCTCTTTAATCCCTTTACGTAAGCAACAGCTGGTAAGTAACTATATGTCAAAACGATTCGCCATTACTTTTTTTTATAACAAATATATCTGACACACCGTTAATTTGTTTACTATTTGCTTACAACAGTGTTGTATTCGTTTTCAAATTAGACCACCTTGTTAAATTCGCCTTGATCCCTCGCTTACAAACTTCGTCTGTCAGTTGCCGCTTTGTAAAAGGACACAAATCATTATGTCCCAGTTTAGACGAGCGAACAATTGTCGCCGAAACATTTGGAATTCATTTTTGATTTTTCTTTCGCGGTCACACAGAGACTAGAATGTCACCGGCAACATTTCGTTTATCATTATTTCTTGCTTTTTGTATTTTCTCTTTTTGACGTTTATAATATTTTTTTTAAATAAAAAATTTTCTTTTTTGATGAAATTTATTTTACCGCGCATCACACAAAATGAAACCAAAAAAAGAAATAAAGCAAATGTCAAAAGCAAAGTAATATGTAAAAGAAGAATAACGAGAACGAAGCGTGTCGCCGAGTAGAGAAGCCAAAAATGATATCCACTACCCCACACGTAATTTACCTAAAAAAAATGTTTCGGCGACAATTGTTCGCTCGTGTAAACTGGGACTACCATCGTGCCATGTAGACGTGTCAAGTATAACCGTGTAATATAATTTTGTCTTGAAGTCTGGTTTTAAAACTGCTCTATTATGGTAAAAAATGCTTAATTGTCATCACTGTTTTATAAAGCCTTTGCTGTCATAATGATTGAAGATATTGCTTTTGTTTATACAATCTTGGATTTGTGTTTTAGTTACTAAATTTAACTTAAAGTGTTTATCGCTTGCACTTGTTTAAATAAGTGCTTGTAATATTGAACAATTTTTCAAACAATATGTTAATTGTTATTGTGAAATAATAACAGGCAAGTTTTTCTAATATTGTCACTATTTCCCGGTTTATACATAAAAAAATTCAAAAATCATTAAGACAATAAAATGGAGAAAATAAAACTAAGAGCTTCTTTAGCAAGATTACTTTAAAGTATTTTCGTAATTAGTTAAAAATTAATTATAACTATTAAATTTTTAATACAATTTTTTTTTTTTTTTTAGGTAACTACAATAAAACTATTTTTAAAATATTGTCTATAATGTTTTAGCAAAGACGCGTCAATTTGAATTTTAAATAAAAACCCAACAGTGTGTGAAAGAAACCAATATAACTATGAATATACATGCTAAGAATTTAATTATTTTGAAAACGATTTTAATTTACTTCTGAGTCTTGCATTCTTATCAATATTCAACAATTTTCATCATACAACGTTGAATGTAAATACAGCTATCAAAAAAACCTTAAGCTTTGTGTTGTTAAAGTATGTTATTTTATACGTATTATATGTACATACCTATACAATAAAAAACCAAATATTTTTTTTTACAAATTTTAAAATTTCTTAAACAAGGATCTTCCTTTCAAGTCAACGTTATTCACATTTTCATGAAATCAAACGAAATGTGTAATAATTTCAAATCTATATTAATTTTTTATGAGGGAAGTGATGTTTTATTTTTGACGATGCCTGAATAAATAACAACCGCTATGGTATATAATTTCGATGTTTAATTTTATTTGATTACTTATTTGCTGATATTATTTATCCATCATAATATAGGTATAAATTAATTTCACTTAAGTAGTTTTATACAATATAAATAAGTTAAATATGTTTAAATAAAATACATTTAAATTCCTATTTCCAATTTGAATTAGTTAAACTATGCAATAAAAAAATAAAGCAAAAAATATCGACTACAGCAAGAATCTACATTTTAATTTTTCGAAGCACATCCAACATCTTGAATTACGGGTAGAGTTTTTAATTTCCCGGACTGAACTGAATATTATTTATTACCAGTGTTAAAATTTTGTTTAAAATAATAAATAAAAAATATTGAAAGACAAAATGGGTCAAATTAAATTATTATTGGTAGAAAGATATTAATTATTTTCAAAAACGTGTGAAAAGTGCATGTCAAATAATTTTCACAGCTTGTTAAACTATAAAAAAATAAATTTTTATTGGTCGATTATAGATGGCAATCGAATTTCAATTAAGTTGCCGAACGGCAACTTGAAATTTGTAGTTGCTTATACTGCAATTGAAATTAATAGATTTTTAGTTGCCAGTTGCTATACGCACAGCAAATTTAGGCAATAGGCAACGCAACTTCAGTTTTGTTGCCATCCATAATCGGTCTATTAATAATAATGTTTATTATTAAGGCAGTAATGTGATGAATTTTATATATTATATTAGTTGGTCTGACCTCAGATATTTTCTCTAACAATTGTTCATAAATTTTCGATATGTTTCAGATTAGAGGACTACGCAGCCCTTTCCAACACTGTGCTATTGCCCTTAAACCAGTTTTTGGCTTTTTTTTATTGGTATGCCTTGTGTCATTATCCTCTTACATGACCCAAATGAGTATAAATTCTTCTGATTCTTACGGGAAAATACTTTTTCACTTATTTTTACATGCTCTGATGCATCCATGATCATATTTATACGATGATTGCGTACAAAACCATAGTAAGAAATACATCCACATGCCATAATACTTGATCCCCCGTGTTTGGCGTTAACTTTGGGCTAATTTAACATGTTCGCAGACGTGAAAGCTATAGCATTTAAAAAATAATAAGTATTATTTTAAAATAAAAATTATTTCAATGTTATAATTAATTATATAAACAAATTTATGTAATTTAGTAATTATAACACTTTTTAAGGTGTGGACTAATAAATTCCTATTCTACGAAATATTTTTAATATAGTTTCGGCATAAACACACAATTACAAAATAAAGTGTCATGCTATCTACCTTTTTGAAATTTTTAGTGTTCACGAATGTGTTAAGAATTTGGTGCTCTTACGTAAGATTAATAACACCTTAAACCAAGTAAAACTTTGTGGACTGTGAGCTTAAAAGTTGTTTTCCCTAAGTCTCCTGAATGTAGTTTCAGTACTGACTGGTATATTAAGTCCCCTTTTGACTTCTGAAGCCGACATAAATGTCGATTTTTTATTTTTATTTATTTATTATTTATCCTAACATAAACTAGAAGATTAAGATAACATAATTATAAAGCAGTGACTACTGAGGCCTTCAGCTAAAAATATGTGTAGTATTTATGACTTTAATTTAAAATTATACGTTAAAACTCAATACATAGTATGGTATTTATTATTTACATATATATTATTGACATTTATATATATATGTACATATATATATATATGTATATATATACATATATATATAAATATATATACATATACTCACACACACACACACACGCACACACACACACACATATATATATATATATAGAGATATATGTACACACATATATATATACATATCTATACATATATATACATATATATATATATATATATATATATATACATATATATATATATATACATATACTCACACATACATATATATATACTTACATACATATATACATACATACATATAGACACATATATGTATATATACATGCCTATGTACATGCATGTATCTATATTTACCTATTTACTTATTATTAGTTATATTATAACTTGTATGGTTGCATACAAAGTTATATGTATAAAAACATACGAAGAAATATATAGTTTAGCAAAATTTCGCTTTCTCTTCATATGTTTCTGTACACCCCGGTTTCGTCAAGTAGCCCAGGATCATTCTGATATTAGGAGGGATTGGCTAGTTATTGTATTGGGTTTGATTGAAAAAAGCGATATCTGTCAGTTGAGAATTTCGTGCAATATGATAAGATATGTTCGATAGAAATAGGATTAGCATAGCAATATGGACATTGGTGAGATGAGCAATTGACTATTAGGTGTCTCTTTGTGAGTGAAGTATGACCTAATCTGAGTCTGATGAATTTAAAATAATCCCGAGTATTAATAATCCTGTTGACGTTAAAGTTCAAATAATCTCTGATGTTTATCCGGTTCGGATTAATCTTCCTATACCATTCTGACGATCTTGCCCATATGCCAGATTGTTGGGTGAGTGAATGTCGTATGTGCCTGGCAATGTCCCTAGTGTTCAAGTTCTCAGTTAGAATAAGAGGAGATTTGAGTGCCGCCTTTGCCATATCGTCAGCGAACTCATTGCCAGCAATCGAACAATGTGCCGGGACCCAAAATATTAGAATTTTAGGATAATTTTCAATCAAGAAATGTCTTATATACGCCGCATAATAGTTGTTGTTGTGAATGTTTCCATCGCGCGAAGCAATATATTTTATTATCTCAAATATTGCTATTATCTCCGCTGAGAAAACTCAGGAAGTATGGATGATTTTATAATAAGATTTTCGATTGAAGTGGTGTGCATTTTAAGCATCGTTTCATAACTGGATCCATCACTAGAGAAAATTCTTAAAACCTAATGAAATAAGTGTTTAAAAATAACAAAAACATAAGAATGTATTAAATAAAGCATCATTTGTTACGTGGAAATAAAATTAAGTGGAATTGTTTAAATTACTGATTAAAAACACTTTTATTTGGCCCAGCTATGGCTGAGTGTCACAAATGTAAAAATGCAATACGTGGTGAATCAGGAATACATTGTGAAGGTGTTTGTAAAAAAGTATTTAATAGTTCCATTAAATGCTCGGGGATTGACCAATACTCGGGAAAAATACTGGAGGAAAGAAATTTTATGAGATTTATGTGCGATGACTGTATTCAATATATTCATGATATTGATTTAGTGTTGAAGGAAATCCAAGATGGCGTAAATAAAAACAAACAGAACTTAATCGAATATAAGAACGAATTTGCTTCTGCATTGAGCCATAATGAAAATGAAATAAAGCAACTGCTCGAAGCAATTGAAAGCCGATCTGAAGAGAGACTTAGAAAAATAGATAAAGCACAAAAGAGCTGTGAAAAAAATGTATCAGAAATTAAAAACGTTTATGAAATTATAAATGTTTATGAGAATAAGAACAAGAATTTGTGTAATACAATCGAAGAAAGTAATAAGAAAATGCAAAATAATATAACAAAAGCAATAAAAGAAACAAATGAAAAACAAAACAAAATGTCATTTGCTGAAATTGTAAAAAAAACAACAGTGTTGCCAGAGTTAAACAAACAAGTGCCAATTATAATAAAACCCAAAGAAAAACAAAGAATTGAAAAAACAAAGGAAGACTTAAATAATAAGGTGGACCCAATTGACCTGAAAATAACTAATGTTGAAAACAGAAGTAATGGTACTCTAATTATACATAGTGAGAATAATGAAGAAAGAGAGAAAATTAAATCAGCCTTACAAAATGAAATGGGTGAAAAATATGTAATTAAAACACCAAGCAATAATGAAATGAGCGTTACAATAACAGATATGTCATTTAAATATTCTAATGATGAATTAATTGAAAAAATGAAAAAGCAAAATGCGGTTATAGAAAATAGTAATATAAAAATTATTAAAACATATGAAACAAAAAGGAACAACTATATCAAATACAACGCGAAAATATTAATTGATGACGAGTCGTACCCAAAATTACTGTCAATACAAAAAATTAACATTGGATGGGAAAAATGCCAAGTATTTGATGGAACTGAAGTATTGATGTGTTACAAATGTAAATGTAATGACTGGATGAAAAATGATACATATAAAAATGGGATACAATCAATTTTGAATAATAATGGACTAAAGCAAGTGATAAATGAATACACGAGAATTACGGAAAGTACAAAAACATTAATAGATTTTGTTATAACAAATAATGTGAATGTTGTCGCCAAAACCAATGCTGATAATAAAATTGCGGATCATGAAACAATAGATATAATAATAAATAATAAAGACTATAATCAATCAACGAAGAAAGTGATAGAAATATTTAAATATAATAAAGATATGTTTAATAGAGAATTAAGAAATAATTTAAATCATTGTGAAAATAACAGCGTCAACTATTTAACATATAACATCGATAAATGCATTGAAAATGCAATAAGAAAATTTACAAAAAAGAAAACTATAAATGAACAAAATAATATGAACAAATGGTTTAATAGAGACCTAAGAAAACTTAAAAAGGACAAAAACGTGAAATATTATATCGCGAGAACGTTAAACACAAGCGAAGCTTGGAATAATTACAAATTAATAAGAAACACATATGAAACAAAAATAAAAAATGAAAAGAACAAATTTATTAATAAGAGTATTAGTGAAGCCAACGACCAAAAGCAAATGTGGAGAAAAATAAAGAATTTAGTAATTAATAAGAAACAAAATGTGATACAATCTGTGATATTTAATCAATTAGAATATAAAGAAAACCATATAATAGCCAATAAATTTAATTATTATTTTGTTGAGAGTATTGAATCAATTAGAAATTCAATAGAGCAAGTGCAATATATAAACCGAATACCAGAGATCAATTCTAAATTCAAGTTTCGTGCAATCAATCTTACCGAATTGAAAAATATATGTAGAACTATTAAAAATAAACCTGACTTTAACAATGTATCAATAAAATTAATAATGGATAATTGGAACACCATAGGAAATAGTTTGTTAAATATAATTAATAAATCTTTTGAAGAAGGAGAATTCCCGGAAAGCTGGAAAATATCATTAATAACACCAGTAGAGAAAATTACTAAAACAAAACAATGTGAGGAATTTAGACCAATAAATACACTAAAGACTTGTGAGAAAATTATCGAAAAGGTAGTGAAACAACAACTTGAGAAATATTTTGAGGGAAACAATATATTTTCGAAATACCAATTTGGATTTAGGAAAAACTTTTCATGTGAAACAACGTTAAATTATGTTATAAATAAATGGAAATATGTGGAGAAGGACAAAAGAATTATGGCTGTTTTCTTAGATTTCAAGAGAGCTTTCGAAACGATTGATCGTGATATTTTATTATGGAAACTTTATAATTACGGGATACAGGAAAATGAACTAAAGTGGTTTAAATCATACCTAACTGATAGGAAACAAATGGTGAAAGTAAATAACATAAGGTCAGGACATGTAAATAATGACTATGGTGTACCTCAAGGATCAGTTTTAGGAGCATTGTTATTTATTATATACATAAATGATATGCCAGAAGTACTTCAGAAAAGTGAAATTATATTATATGCTGACGATACACTAATATTTACAGAAGGAGATACGGATCAACAATGCTATGATAATATAATACATGATATGAATAATGTTAATGAATGGTTAAAAATGAATAAATTAAAGTTAAATGAAGATAAAACGAAACTTATGCAAATAAATATGGACAATGATAAGATAAATAATCAAATAATAGAGAAAGTCAATCAAATTAAATACCTCGGTTTTATAATAGATAACAAATTAAAATTTAATGAACATATAAATTATATATGCAAGAAAATTGGTAAAAAAAATTGGTTTTTTAGACGAATACGTAATAAAGTTTCTATAATTACTGCAATTAATATCTAAAACACCATGATAAAGCCACATTTTGAATTCGCCTCAACAATAACATATACTTGCTGCACCGAAACACAAATTGAGAGAATCCAAAAGTTACAAAATAAGGGAATGCGTTCGATATTAAAATGTAATATATATACTCCAATAGAAGGAATGCTTAGCGCACTTAAATGGCTCACCGTAAAACAGAGATTAAAGATGAACACACTGATTTTTATACAAAAGATGAAAAATGGAACTGCCCCACAGTACTTATTTGAGCAACTAAGGCGTGTAGGGGATATTCAACCATATCACTTGAGAAATGAAGGCAATTTCAGACTACCAAGGACAACCACAACATCAATGCAGAGGTCGTTACTCCATAAAGGGTTACACTACTACAATACGCTGCCGGATGATACTAAGAATGCAAATAATATAAATGAATTTAAGAGGAAAATTATATATTTCATTAAGGATATTGTAAATTGAAATCTCTTTTTTTTGTATTATCATGAATGTAAAATTAAAAGTATTATAAATACTACTAAATAAATAAATAAATAATAATAATAATAATAATAATAATAATAATAATAATAATAATAATAATAATAATAATAATAATAATAATAATAATAATAATAATAATAATAATAATAATAATAATAATAATAATAATAATTGTGATGCTGTAGGAGAGTCCCACATTATCCTTGGAACCATCTGTATATAACATTCTGTAATCACTATAATTGCTCATAATTTGTCTAAAGCATTTTCTATAAATATTTGATGGAGTAGTTTCCCTTGTGTAACAACTAAAGGTTGTGATAAGACAGTCGGGATGTAGGTGCCATGGAGGTCGGGTTGACGTGGTCAATTTATTGTATGGTACAACCGGCAGGTTTTTGGCTTTGCTAAAGTTTAAAATGCGGCTTAAAGTGGACTGAATTCTATTTGAGTTAATCTTTTTCGAAAGTTTTTTGTTATTTTCGGGATAGGTGAATCCGAACTATTAAGGACGTTATGTAAGAGTTTAAAAGTGCAAATATTTCTACTTGTCTCAAGTGTAGTAAAACCCGTTTCGAATAGTATATTGTATACAGTTGTGGTCCTAAAGGCTTTGTGCGAGATTCTGAGAGCGGAATTTAAAATAGATGTAACCTTCCGAAAGCTTGATTTAGGTGCCCATCCAAACATATGGCATAAAGGATCTTTGATAATATCAACGCCCTAACTGCGGATAATATCTTAAGTTTGTTGCAGTTAAATTTCCTGTTCGATAGGCATTTTATAATGTTTAATCTACGGGATAGATCACTTGTAATATAGAGAATGTGGTCATTCCATTTCATTTGTGATGATGTGGTCAAGGAACAGGTGGATATCTGTTACAGATTTCCTTCTTCTAAAACCTAGCTGATGTGAACAAAGAAGGTTCTCGACAGTAACATACCACCAAAGGCGGTTGGCTATTATCTTATCCAGTAGTTTCGTGGCACAAAAGTTCAACGAGATAGGTCTATACGAATTTATTTGGGTCTTGTCCAAGTTGGGTTTGGGAATTGGGACGATGGTACTTATCTTATAAAAATGTGGAATGTAATAAGATAAAATTTGGTTATAGAGATGAGTAAGTCTTAGTTCTATCTTATTGTCAAGGTTCCTTATCATGGGATAAGATATTCTGTCAATGCCGGGAGTATTTCCCCTCGATTTAACGAGAGCTAGTTCCAGCTCCGATAAGGTAATATTATCATCTATTGCAATGGTCTCATTGGGGGGGGCTGTGCGCTACAGTTTTGTCAAAAGAAGTGTATTTATTCCGTATAAACTCGTTTGGGAAATTGTGATCGTGTGATTTCGGCGACCAATATTGAGCAAATTCTTCAGCTATAGCGTGTTTGTCAGATAGAAATTGATTCGGGTCGGAAATTGATTGAATCGCGTAAATAGATTGTGGTAGGTGGATTCCGCAGAACGTTCTAATATTTGACCATGTTCTATTAGTTGGGTTTCCGAATTAATTTCCGCAGTAAAGTTAGAAATTGATGTACTTTTAGCAATCTTCAATTGCCTTTTAAATTTGGCAACAGCTCTTTTATAGTTTAAAATGTTATCAGTACCAATATTCCGTTTAAGTATGTGCCATAATCTATTCTTTTCCTTTTTTATTTTGTTAAGCTGGTTGTTCTACCATGGTACGGTCTTTCTAATGGAAGGGTTAACCTGAGGAATGGAGTAGTTGGCACTTTGCAGAACTATTTTCTGAATATTAGCCGCCTCTTGATTAACTTTATTGCCAACAGGTCGATTATCACTGTATTTCAATGACAGATCTCGGAATTTATCCCAGTCTGCCTTGGTAGTAATAAATTTTGGTCTTGGTTTAGAAGCGCCAGTTTGCGGTGATGTGAAAAGTCTCATAATTATGGGGATATGATCACTGCCATGGAGGTCATCTTCGGTTTCCCAATTAGATTGTACGCTCAGACAGGGGAAACCAAAAGATAAATCAACGTGAGTGAGAGAATGATGCGTACTGTAGTGTGTTGGTGAGCCATCATTAAAAACTCCAAAATTTGATTGGGTGATGTAGTCAGCCAAGGTGTTGCCCCTTGAGTTGTTGACAGCAGATCCCCATAGAGAGTACCAGCTGTTGAAATCTCCTGTTATAAGGATACTATTGACAAATTGATCAAACATGTCATATAAAATTCTCAAAACGAAAGGCTTAGAGGGAGGGATATAAGTGTCAATAATTGTAAATTTTCTTCTCACCTTAATGATAGCACCAACGGCGTCGATGTGATTAGGCAAGGTAAGGACTGTATATTGAAGAGAATTTTGTATTAAAAGTGCAACTCCCCCGTAGGATTGAGTAGCAGAGTTTCTGAAGAAGATCTTAAAGTTTAAGGGAACTGGTAAACCTGTTAGGTTGTGAAAATGGGTTTCTTGGAGAGATATCACTTTCGGGTGGTATATTTTTATGAGTATTTGAAGTTCATTATAATTGTTCGTATATCCTTTGATGTTCCATTGAATTATAAGAAGGTTCATGATGAGAGAAAAGAAGGTAAATTAAAATTTGGTGAATTAGCAATGAAGTATTTATAAGTATAGATAAATGAATATATAAAGATAATAATAAAGTTAATGAATATGTTAGAGTTGGACAGGATTAATTACTCACGCACCATGTTCTCTTCATCACTAATTTAAATTTTATCATTACATAAATTATTCTTAAGATTAGGTTAACTGGTAGGTTTCAGCTTCGTTTTTAATTGGGCTAGATGCGTTTTTTGGTAGTATTTTGATGGCTCCATCCGATCTTGTAGGGGGTTGGCTGATATGTTCCAAAATAATCGACTGTGGTTGGTTCTTAGCGGAGGGTTCCTTTTGTGGAATGTTGCTGTTGGTTGTTCTAGGTATAGCAGGTTTAGAAGTCGCAGTGTTGGAGTTAGAGTCTTTCAAGGATTTCAAGATAGGATCGTCATAGGTAACCAGTTTAGAACGCGATTGTGATGTACCATTTCTGGTGACGGTGAAGAAAGAGGTATTTTTGGATGTTTGCCTTTTATTGTAAATTCGTTCAGCATTACCAAGACTTGTTTTCTCAAGTATACGGATGGCTTGGATTTCTTTATGCTTTGAAAAAATTGGGCAGTTTTTGTCCTTAGCAGTATGTTTGTAGTCCACAATGTTACTTTCCTTGCAGTTAATGCAGCAAATTTCATTTTTACATATATCATCTATCTCGGGATTAATATGGCTTAAGTTGCCACATCAGTAGCATAGTTTCTGGCTTAGACAGGCTTTTTGTATGTGTCCGTAGTGAAGGCAATTGTTGCATCTTATTGGTGGTGGAATGTATGGACGGATATAAATTTTTTGGTAGCCCAAATAAATGTATTCTGGCAAATCCGGAGTTGCGAAGGTAAGTATTAAGAGACCAGTCTCTTTAAGGTTATCGTTTTCTTTTTTTAAAATTTTTTAACTTCGGTCACCTTTTGGTGAGCTAGGTTTGATTGGATTTCATCTTCAGGAATGTCAAATAGGTCAACTGAATATATGGCCCCTTTTGAGTAATTAAAGTATTTGTGTTCAGAAATTTCAATCCCGGTATCATAATTAAAAGCAGTGAGCTTGATAAGTTTATTGGCTTGAATGGTGTTTTTGGTTTTAATAAGCAATGTGCCGTTTCTTAATTTTCTGCATTCTGATACTTCGCCGTCGCAGACTGAGTCGATCAGAGCTTCTTTTTATTCAAATCATCGGGTGGGCTGTTCATGGTTTTTCCTTTTGGGTATGAAATAAGTGAAAGTTAACAACAGCGTTGACACTTTACATGAAGAAATTTAGCTGTGTCAGCGTACCAAATAATTTTATGAAATCCCATGAACTCTGCACGCGCATCCGGCATAATTACGAAATAATATAAGGCTCGAATTACTACGAAAAACAGTATTGCAAGCTAAGCGTTTGCGGGTCTGCAAGTGTCGATGCAACGTGATCTGCCAAGTCTTCGAAGTGAAGACCAACATGCGAAAAGTTAGTCTTGGTTGCGCGTTCGATCCGTGTAGTTTAAAATAATAATTGAAATTAAAGTAATAATTGGAATTCATTAATTGTATTAAGAGTAAATAAAGGTAAATTTAATTATAACAGAAATCAAGTGTTTTAAATTATAAACTGGTGCAGTTGATAGCACCAGAAGTTTAATTTTTTTCGATATCCACAATTGGTGAAATTTACTGTCGCCCGAGCAGAGACCCACTGATAAAAAACAGTGGTGTCCTTTATAATATACAAAATCAAATAAGTTCTGCGATCTCAAAGGGGCACTCCAGAACCAATAATTTAATTGGAAATAACAAAATAAAAGACATAAATAAGTAAAAGTCCTGCGATCTCCAAGGAGCACTCCAGGACCAATAACTCAATTAAAAGAATAAATAGGCCTTCCTTCGACAACCTGATATTCCTTGTGTAAAAAATTCTCGGAAGGTTATCAGATCGAAAGTGGAGTTAATTCGCTCTCCAGTAGGAATCCGTGAAAATAAAAATAGATTTCCAAAAAGGAACAAAACGGACCTCCCGTGTGGTGTAAGAAAATTTCGCCAATTGGTTGGTTCGCGTCTCGTGATCAAGACTCAAAGAATATTTTTTTTGCACTCTAAAAATTATCTATATTAAAAGGGGTAATAAATAGAAATATCTAAAAGAAATTAAAAAAAAAGTGAAAAAATTGAAAAAGAAAGAAATACAAAATTATAAAAATAGAATATGAAATTGAAGTTATAATTATAATATATATATATATATATATATATATATATATATATATATATATATATTAATTAAAAATTGTAAATTTATAGATAAAAATTGACATTGAAAAAATTTAAAGAATATAATAATTGAAAATTGAATATATAAAAGTTGAAAAAAAAATATAAAAGTTGAAAATATAAACAAGATAATATTAAAAGTTTTAATGTGTGTGAAGATAAATTCGAATTTGAAAACTCAAGACACCAACCTTACTTTTTTCACATACACAAATTTTGCGTTAACAAAGTACTGTTAAGAGATTAACAGTGATTACATACAAAATGTAAAATATCGTCAGAGGATAAGTGAATATTTCGGGAAAATATGAAGGTGCTCCCATAAACCACTATATACAAATGTTTGTGCCAAGGGTCCTGTCTAGAGCCCATATAGTGGTATGTCTGGAAAAATCACCGGATTTGAGAAAATCGAATTTTAAAAAATCGCCTTTTTGAAATTTCTTGGGAGGATGAGTGGCTATTTCTCTAAAATATGGAAGTGCTCCCCTATACCACTATATACAAATGTTTGTGCCAAGGGTCCTGTCTAGAGCCCATATAGTGGTATGTCTGGAAAAATCACCGGATTTGAGAAAATCATTTGTATATAAAGGTTTATGGGAGCACCTTCATATTTTCCCGAAATATTCACTTATCCTCTAACGATATTTTACATTTTGTATGTAATCACTGTTAATCTCTTAACAGTACTCTGTTAACGCAAAATTTGTGTATGTTAAAAAAGTAAGGTTGGTGTCTTGGGTTTTCAAATTCGAATTTATCTTCACACACATAAAGTTTTATATACAAAAATACTTGAGAAAAATTATCCTAATAAATTAAAAAGAAAGTAATATAAAAGAAGTGGAAGTAGAACCAGAAAGTGTTTTACTGAATACGTACATATTCTCAGGTGAGTCCTTTTACCATATAATATACTATTAGTGACAATGGAGGACATGAGAATAAGTATTACTACCTTAACGGGGGCGGTAAATCGTCTCTTAGGTCAGGTTAAACTAGTAGAAGGCAGGCTTTCTAGAATAAAGCAAGCTAATGATGTCGCCGAGTTGAGTAGGAGAATAGAACAATTAGAAAGACATGAGGAGGGGAATATAGATGACGCGGAGGTAGCTTCAACACTACAGGTACCCAGAACGGAAGAAGATTTAAAGGCAATTTGTAGACTTCCGGATAGTGTCAAGGAACTGCTTACGTTCGATCGCAATCCGTTGCACTATGTCTCTTGGGTGCATTCGGTCGAAATGGTTCTTAAAGATTTCGAAATTGTAAAGCATAAACCAATCTACCGATCAATAATGCAGAGTATCAGACAAAAGGTTGTAGGAGAGGCGGATGCAGCCCTTGTATCCTACAATGTATTTGAGGCCGATTGGAAGGAAGTGAAGAAAATATTGTCAACAGCTGTAAACTGTTAGATGGAGATGCTTTTTGGAAGGCATATTCTCTCAAGAGGAGTAACAGGAAAAAAGAAATAAAAATAAAAAATCAACTTCAAACTGTTCCATTCTGCGCAATGCGCTTTTGTAGGGGGACCTTCTGTTGATATTTCATTTCGGGTGTGCCGTCTGTCCTCCTTTTGCTGCAATAATCTTTGCCAATATTGGATCACCACTTTGTGTTCCCGACCAGTCTTCGTTTGCGTCTATTTGCGTGAGCCGGATAATATGATGAACTCCTTCCGCTCAGCTGTCACACAATGTTTGCATTCCAGATTACAAGGCCGACGAGAGAGAGTACCAGCAGTTCCATGCTTTATGCCACTTCGGTGTTGAATGCTAAAGTCTTAAGCCTGGAGGCGCTCAATCCAACGTGCCAGTTGTCCTTCAGGGTTTTCAAATTGCAGCAGCCATCTCAGTGCGCAATGATCAGTCCTTAGAAGAAAATGTTGATCATATAGGTACCTATGGTAATGTTTTATGAATTCCAGATCTGGCAGTACCTAACTTTGAGTAACAATAATTCCGTTCAGGCTTTGACAGCGTGCGGCTATAGTAGCTTACGACTTTTCCGTCCCATCGACCACCTGTGAAAGTACTCCACCAATACCATATCCACTAGCTTTACTGTCGAGGATGAATGTTTCACCTGGGACTTGATACGCCAAAACCGGTGCAACACACAATAGGTCTTTTATTGCCTGGAACGCCTTTTATTGTGATTCCCCTCATGTAACATTGCTGCCACGCTCGCAAAGTTGGACACAAAGCGTCTGTAATATGTGTAGAGTCCCAAAAAGCTACGTAATTCCTGAAGATTCTTTGGGCGAGGCCACTCCTTTACTCTTCGTATTTTATCTTCATCCGTTGAAACGCCATCTGCCGTAGCTAGATGCCCCAAATATTTTACCCGTTATTGGGACAATGCACATTTCTTCACGCTTAATTTTAGTCCAGCCATTGATATTCGTTGCAGAACTTCTGCCTGTTTTTTGAGGTGTTCATCGAAAGCTCTACCCATCACTATTATGTCATCGAGGTAAACTAGACAAGTCTTCCAATGGAGTCATTATTGTATGCGCTACATAAGTCGCTCGAAATTGGCCGGCGCATTGCAGAGCCCAAACTGCCACAAGTCACCCTTCGCTCTGAAAGCAGTTTTCTTCTTATCCTTGCCTGCGATCTCTACCTGCCAATACCGGCTTTGTATATTTAATGTAGAGAACCACTTTGTTCCAGCCAGCGTATCGAGCGTATTATCAATTCTTGGTAGCGGGTCGATGTCCTTTTTAGTAACATCGTTTAGCCTCCTATAGTCTACGCAGAATCTGGCGTATTTTTCGTGGCAAATACGCAGGCGTACTTCTTTAGCAACTTTTTTGCATTATTTCTTTCTAAAGCTTCTAGACCCGCCTCCACTTCTCTACATTTTCGCCATTCCACATTTAGTCCTCTGCTGACATATTCGGCCTTATCACGGTTGGCGTTTTTTAGTCGCAAATAGGTCGTTTTTTTTTAAATGGTAAAATCAATTACAATTATTGGTATCGCATGTGGCAAATTCGCCTCTCATTTTGTAAGAAAATTGTCGTTATGTTTTTTGGTTGCGACAGCTTAAGAAAAATTTTAAAAAATGAGTTCTGGTAAATCGTAAGTTATAAAACTAAGAAATTATATTTAAAAAAACTTTATTTTCATTTTTTTTAGAGAAAAAAAAAATTCACCACCCCAAAGCAGTTTGAGAAGCTAGTGGACCTAATGGAAAAAATCCACATTTGGGCAGAGGATTCTCAAAAAATTTACAAAAAATAAATGTTAAAGAAGAGTGGCATAAAATAAGTGAAGATTTAAATAAATTGGGACCTCCTTTACGTAATGGTGAAGGTTAGATGAAAGTATGGTCGACTATAAGTGTAAATTAAAAAAAAGTCGATACACAACAAATTGGAGTATCGAGCCACTGGAGGAGGTCCAAACAAGCTATTTCATTTATCGCCAACTAAGGAAGCAGCTGCAACCCTATTGCAACTAAATTCAATAATTACACCTGAAGGAAAAACATTTGGAACTCAACGAAGACAGAGTGTAACAACTGAACCAAATCAATCGGGCGAATATAAATCAAACAAAAATAATTAAAGAACTTTTTGTGTGCTTAACCACTATTTTATTTTAGTCTTAAAATTTTGAATATTATAAGTTTTTATTTGAATAATGAATTTTTTAATAAAATAACTTAGTTAACAATTGACTGCATTATTTTAAGTCTAATATTTGCAGCCGTTAAATTTTCATTTGTTTCATAAATAGGAACTTCAGTCACTTCATTTTCCAAATTATCAACAAGAAATTCTATTTTATAATGAATACATACATTATGTAAAGCTGCGCAAACAGCAGTAACTTTTCCTGCAAACTGTGGTGTGTAATACAATTGTCTTACCCCTAATAAACACCTAAATCTGTTTTTTAGAACTCCTATGGTTCTTTCAACGATGTTTTTCGTTTTTCCATGGATGTAGTTGAAACGACTCTCTGGACTTCCTTCTTCAGCAGAGCGAAATGGTGTTATTAAAAATGATTCCAATGGATATCCAGTGTCTCCTCCTTGTGATCACATACCTCCGAATTTGCTAATAATTTTATTTTAAATTTTCATATATGTATATGAGTAGTATTTTACTTACCAATGTTGTATCGAGGCTGTAGAATCCCTTTCTATTATAATATTTAAATCTTTCTTCAGTTTTTGGGGCTAAAATGCTGATATGTGTTCCGTCAATGCAGCCTATTACTCCTGGAAAGACAGTTTTCTTAAAAAAGTATTCTTTTATATCTTCTTTTTCATTTTCGTCCATCACAAATGAAATCCATCTGGGGCAAAGCACATCGTACATCACATCTATGCATTCATGGAAAACTTTGCTCATAGTCGATTGTGATAGGATGATATTGAAGTCATATCCAGCACCCTTCTGGTAGCTACCTTCTGTCAGAATTCTCCTTGTTGCCTCCAACTTCAATTCGTTTTGTACACTGGACTTTCTTTTTGGTTCCTATAAATGTGGATTGCATTTGTCCAAAATATATTTGAACGCCTTTTTGTTAAGTCTAAAATAACTTATAAATCTGCATAGAGTAAAAAAATTAGATACATACAATTGTACGCTTAAATTTGTTACTTACTTGCTATTTGCCAAAGAAAAAATATCTGTTTTGTCACGTAATTGTTTTCGAAAAGCAATTAACTCCTCTTTATTATATTCATCATCTTCGCCAGATGATGAAAATAAGGATAAACTCAGCATTTTGTGTAACTTTTCACTTTTTTTTTACAAAATATACTTAAAATTAATTTTCAATTACCGCTTGTCAGCTGTTTTTTATTTTGTTTTTATATTTCGTTGTAAAATGTTCCCACAATGCTCCGATATTTATTCTACTACGAAAAATTGATAGTCGTTTTTTTTGCGTGATATCAAAAAAAATTGATCACGACTTCGACTACGACTGCTGTTGAAATACGACTACGCCAACTATGCCTCGGAGTTTTCACAAATGAATTTTTCGTGGTCTGATAGATTGAGCACCCTCAATTATTCTAACGGAATGGGTGTTTGAATTATGGAATTTCATCGAAATGGTGAGTGGTGGATGGATGCGGGTGTGTGTCTTTGGTGATTGTTTCCGATAAATTTGGTAGAATTTGGTGAATTTGTTGGTGGTAATGTTGGAATTTGGTAGAAAGTTGAAATTTTAGTGTGTTTGTGGTTGCTGTTTGGTAGGGATTTGGGAATTTGAGTGTGTAAATGATGAAATTTGGTAGAAAATGGTAATTTGAGTATGTAAATGTGGGAATTTGATAGGAAATTGATATATCATTGTAGAATTTGGTAAATTTAATAGCAAAATGAAGATTATTGTGTGGAATTTTCATATTTGATTGTGAGAATTTAGTAAATTTAGTAGAATTTTGTATTTTATATTAGGAAATTGATATTTAATTGTGAATTTTGATAAATTTGATATTTACAAACTAATATTTAGGGTTTGTTTACGATTTTTCGGATGGAATGGTAATATGTTTTATATTTCGAATTTTTTCCTTCTTCTATCAAAGTAAAATTTTGTTTTTTGCCATTTTTTTACATTGTTTTCGACTAAAATATCACACTGTTAGGGGTTTTCAGCTAATTTTTTCACTGTACCTGGTCAAAAATATATAGGTCTAATTGTTTTTATTTTTTTTGTTATTTTTTCCGGTGTTGTTGGGTTTAGAACAATGATGTCAAGTGTTCATAGTCATTTTTTCTATCCAAAAATGTATAAAAATCGTATATTTTCTAACATTTTTATATTTTTTTATAAAAATTAGCTATATAGAATATTCAGTAGTAATACTATTACTTAGAAAAAGAAATGAAATGCATGTATCTGTTAGGCGTTTTTTTGTTTTGTTGGTATTCCCATTGTGTGTTGTTTTTTTTCGAATATACACATATGTATATCGCTTTGTTATTTGCTATTGTATTTTCTTCGAATATTTCAATTTTTTGCTTTGTTATTTGTTGTTATTGTTTTTTCATTGAAATTTTTTCATGAAATTTTGTATTTACGTTGAATATTTTAATTTTTGAATTTTTGACGTTTGTTATTTGTTGTTATTGTTATTGTATTTACATTGAATTTTTGAATTTTTCTATGGTTTCGTTTAACATAGTGTCTTTGATGGTTTTTGTTTATGATTCTCATTTAGTTGTTTATTAAATTTGATTTAATTTCTGCTGGTTCTACTATTTACCTACAAGCGGTTGTATCTTTATTCTGCTAGAACTTTCTGGTACGATTCGCACTGGCTCTGGTTGTTGTCACTGAAGACATATTTTTCGCCGTCTTTTCTAGATTTGACACTCTTGCGTCGGTTTCATTAATCCTTTTGCTTAACGTCTCATATATTCCTTGCAGCTTCTCTGTTGTTCTTTTCTGTTTTTGCCAGAAAATTCTGGTTTTCGGCTCTCACTCAGCCAAAAGCATTTTGCTTTACCATCATAGCAGCCAGAAGCGAGTTAACGTCTATACTACTACGTCTATACTACTTGTTGTATAGACGTTAACATCGAGAGGATCGATGTCTATGCCTCGTCTCTGAAATTCCTCTAACAGACGTTTTTGTAATTCGGGTTTATTACCGGTTGTTGACAGCTCTAATTTATTTAATTCGCGTTTGAGCCTCCACTTTTAATTATTGGAATTTCATTTTTTTCTGCGTTTTTTATTTATTTAATTTTTAATTTATTTTATTTTATATTCACAATCCCACTTCTAATACGTTACTTTTTTACCTTTTTAAAACGTTTGAGTTCTTTTTGATTGCGTTAAATAAATTAAATAACACGTCTGTTGTTTTACTTTATGCGCTTATTTATATAACTTTCACTTATACAATTCTACTTATACAACTTATTTATCTTGCACTTTATACATATACTCAACACTTTTATTAACGCCTTAGCCTGACTTTACATTATGACTGCAAACTATAACTGAACTCAACTCATGCGTAAGGCAAGTCCGTCTTAATTTCTGCTAATTCTACTACCCATATCAATGACTCCGTCTGAGGTGGTAGCTTTTGTTGTTTGACAGCGACTAACCTTCTGGCGTGCACTAAATGCTGATATCCCACGTCAAGAGGTATATCTACATTACGCCAACTTATTATCTGTTGCCCCATATTCAAATTGATGCCATGGACTATGATAACCTCGTCTACAATATCGGTGAAAATAAAAACATGGCTTACCACTAATGTTAGTTATAGTCGCCTTCACCTCTATTTTTCCGTAGATGATGGCAGACTCCCCAGTAGCTCATCGTAGTCCGATATTATTAAGTTTCTCACACTTTCTCTTAACTACATCAATGAGTCACTTTCATTCGTTATGGCTATTATTTTGCCTGACGCTGCATATTATTTCCCTAATATCTTATTCAAAATAAAATACTTTTTCGGATAAATTATTAAATTCACTCAATGTTACGTTCAGTATTTTATCAATTTCATTTAAGGGACGTTGCTCATATTCTTGGAACATTTGTTTGCAATTGCCCATTTATTATTTATCCATTACATGAATAAGTCTTAGCGGAGAGTTTGCATTCGGCAAAGAAAGAGATTCACGCTCTGTAACACACCGTATTTTTGGTGTAAATATAAATAAATTTAGCTATTTTTTCTTAATTGATTGCGGGGGGTCTATCCATATTACTTAAACCTGGTTTCTGTTTTTGTTGCTGTTTATTGTTTTTTTTTTTATATTTGATTTTGTTTCTGAGTGTAGATTTATACATTTATTTTAAATTTTTTATATGTTTTGTTTATTGTTGGTTTTTATTATTATTTTTGTTTATGTTTATAGCACATACATATAATATACATAAAAAACAGCTGTTTTTTGTTATTGTTTATTAGTTGCTAAATGTTTTTATTGGATATTTTATGTATGTAAATGTAAATTTAAACTTCTTATTTTTTGATTTCTTTTGTATCTTATTTGTAAATTTATATTGTTATTTGATTATATATGCGTAAATTTTTGGTCTTACTTGCTATTCAGTTTCATATTGCAATATAAGACATAAGGTCTTGTGTAGGGAGCTATACAAATAAATAATAATGTTAATAATGATAATGATAATAATGATAATCATAATCATAATTTCACCATGTCTAAAAATGCACTTTGCATTTGTACTGAAAAATCAATTTTTATTGGAAAATTATTTTTTTGAATTTTATCTTTAATCTAGAATTATCTTAAATATCTTTAAATAATGTTTCTTTTGCTTTTAAATTGAAAAATCTTCATTTGTCTCTTAACCGTTGTATTGTATAGTTCAGTTCAGTTCTTTTCATTAAAATTAAAAAAAAATAACTTTGCTTCATAAACTTTAACCTGTGATCCAACTTGAAATACTTACCTTTGTGCTATCACCCTAAACTTATTATTGGAAAATATGAAATACATAACTCATAAAATAAACCGAAACCGAAATAAAATATTTACCGTAAACCTATACCTAAAATACCCTTAATCTGAAAAATAAATAAAATATAAAATTTAATAGAACATTATAACGTATACGGAAAGTAACTCATTTTTTATTTATGGTTTTGTCCCACTCTAATGGTAAATATGCCCTATATACTTACCATAGAAAAGAATAATCACTCTTACCCACTACTTTTCTCTCTCTCTCTCCTACTAATATCCACTACGTTATATTTGCATTACAAGCAAATATAGCCACAAACTTTCTTTTACAGGGTTCTCGTTTTTTAGCTCGAACCCCTCGTCCAACCCTCGTAGAAGAAGTTTGTTTAAAAAATAACGAGCTGTTATTTTCACAGCAATCAGTAAATAGTAATCTGTTCATCCAAAATCCTCCATTGTAATTTCAATTGAATTAAGCGCGTTGGAATTTGAAATGGGAACATATTCTTCACTCCACATATTCTTCGCTCCACACTCTTCCAGCTAATCACAAATACTAAAATCCCAGGATTATTTTATTTTATTCATGTAAATTAATAAAATTAATACCTACAGCCTCTAAATACGAATAAAAAATTTTAAACATAGTATAATATGTTTTTTACAATCACTACATTTTTATTAAAATTAATTATTTGAAATAACAAATTGAACTCATTGCAACTTCTAGAAATTCTAAAGCATTAAGCATTTCAATACAAAATTGCGGCTCACTATATCATTTTTTTTTTGTTATTGTTTTTATTGTCGTTTGCGTTAGGAAATGCTTATTGGAAAGCGCTGATATGCTCTTTCTTGTGCCTGGTTTTGT
Organism: Wohlfahrtia magnifica; assembly: GCA_023159175.1. Classification (NCBI taxonomy): domain Eukaryota; kingdom Metazoa; phylum Arthropoda; class Insecta; order Diptera; family Sarcophagidae; genus Wohlfahrtia; species Wohlfahrtia magnifica. The sequence continues at coordinate 523,502 of JAKWBJ010000031.1, read as the reverse complement.
TGCTAGGTTTGTGGTTCCTGTTTGTAGCCATAATCGCAAAAAAGAAGTAAAAATTATTTTCAGAAATTTTATTTGTTCATTTGTTTATTCATTTATTCACAGTATAAAAAATCAATACTCTTTATACCTTTTCAAAAGCAATTTTTTAATAAAATAAAAATGAAAAAAAAATATATTATAGGATTTAAAAAACAAGAGGTGCTATTTCTGTAAACAAATAATAGAGTTCGTTTTAATTATATATTTTTTTAAATAATAACAAAAGGTTTTCAAGGGTGTATTTTAGTTTGTTTACATTTTTTGCCTTTAAGTTCCAGCTACTTTTTGCATTGTACAATTTCTGCACCTAAGCGATTATTTGTGTGTTGGCGATTTATTTGTGGAATTAAAAAATGGCAATCCAGTTATTTATGTGGATTACGTTTGAAACATAAAGGGCAAGCGAACGATAAATCGTATAACAGGAAAAGAAAGAGAGTAACTGCCACAGTGTTACAATGACGACACCAATGACAGCTAATAAAGTCGAAATAAGCTGTTTACAACCTTGCTAATTTTACTACATGGAAATGACAAATGAAAACAAAATTTAAATTTGCAACATTACTTTAATATATACTATCTCATGTATCCATACTCTGTAGTAAAATTTGTTGTATGGTCGTTGTTGTCGTTGTAGCAGCTTCGTAAATATATACAGTGGGTAGCAAAACCAAGTGGACGTTTTGAAGTTGGACGGAAAAGTTCGTATAAAAACTTATATACTCATTCAAATAAAGCAAAACTTCACACATTTATTCATTGTTAAATCCTTTCAAAAAAACATTAACAAAAAGTATGATATTCCAATACTAGTATGAGAGAAAGCCAATCATATAAAAGAATCCGCATGCATTTGGTTTTGCACTTTCCTCTTAAATAAAGGGGAAATTATCTTATTCCGCAATTTTTAAAAGAATTTACACATACTCTCTACAATATTACCCAATTATATTTTTCCATGCGTTTTTTTACTATTCAAAAATTTTCCATTAATTCTCCACTAATTTACCTAAAATTTTTGTTGCAATACCCATTCTTTAACAATTTTAGCTGTCTGGCTTGGATCGCCATCTCACTGAAAGACAGTTGACCACAATTTTAATTCCAGAGCTGATATTGCATTGTCTCAGATGTTCTATTCATTTCATCCGCTTATGCTTGCCTACTAGCCTATTGACCTTCAATATCAGTTCTCTAACCTTAGAGTCGCTAGGATTATGACGGCGAAGCTCATCATGTTCACTTTCCAATGCGACAGCTTCTACCAAGAAATTTGGTCTTACCATTGATATTCTAACAGCAGGAATAGATCTAGCGGCTGCGTTGTGATGTCCCGGAGGGGTCTTGCAGAAGGATTTGACAGCTCTCTAAAGGTTGGTGTTCTCCTTCAACATGAGCCAGTTGGCCTTCTTATAGTATCACTAAGTCAGGAGGTCGGTTAATGGAGACAATTATGTGGAGATGGTCAGATCACGGCTGAGCCCCTTTGGTCGTTACCTAGAACGGAATGATAGTTAATGGTGGGCATTGAATCCCCTAATACCAGACGGTTATTACCTTTGAAGAGTGCACTAATCTTAGGTAAATAACGCGGGGCATATATAATAAGCGGGATCTATATATTAAGCACTTCTACCTCGGCGGTTCCACGCTTGACAGCTACCATCATATATTCCATATATGGGTTATTAGAATCGCATCCAAGCGAGATAGGTCTGTATTGGACAGAGCTGTGCAGTATGAAGGCTAATCCCCCACCTCCACTTCTAATGCGATCCTTCCTTAAAACATTGTAGCAGCCATCACAATGTTGTAAGCTGCAGGTGTCGTTGAGCTTAGTTTTTTAGATCGCTGCGACCAGGATTCTCTTCCTACTCATGAAGTCCACTATTTCATGTTTCTTTCCTCGGAGGCGATTGCAATTGAATTGAAGAAATGTTGCATTGTCCGCAGATGGTACGGCGGTATACGGAGTCAAAGGTTGCGTCAGTAACAATGGCTGCGGAGATTGCAGTGCTATCGTATATCCAGTAGATGACGTCGACGACGAGGATGACGATGAAGACACAAACACAAGACGGCTATATAATCGTCCCCACTCACGTAATCTGCCCAAGGCAGATCAACCTCAAAAATGCACCCATTCTAAGCGTCTGTTACACCTCACGGATGTAGATCTGTGGTGGATCACATTGTGGCAGACATGTCAATACCATGGTCCGGAGTTTTCCTCAATCCCAGCACGGTGCAAAAGAATACGGAGCAGGCGTTCCGGGATATGCTGCTTCCACGACAGAAAACGGGGAAGTAACATTCACTGGACATATATAATTACTTGCTGTGTTTAGTTTTGGATAAATCCGGTGCGTAGAACCGGCTGCCATGGGATTGTATGGTTGTTGTTATTTTTGTTGATGTGCTGTCACTATATACACTAGGGTGACTGTCTTTTGTTTGAAACAATTTCCTTTCGTCATCATGGCCAGGCTCGAATCCCCGAATTTTTGTGCTGAAGTCCCGTAACTTCGGTAAAAGTAAAGATCAACACACCTATTCTGTGTTTCAATTAGGTCTCTTCTTTATAGTGTAGTGTGTGTACACTTCTTGTCCACACTTTATGTTTGAATAAAGTCGGGAACAGAATTGTAACTGAAATACAACGTAACGAGTAGTGCTGCAAGTTGTCAAAAGTTAAAAAGGAGTGTTTCAAGTAGAGCGAGAGAGGAGAGTGTGGGAGAGATGTAAATTCTACAATAGTTTAATTAATTTGTGCTATATAAGAAGTAGGTAATCCTAGATGTTGCGCAACAAGAATCGGTCGCAGCCATAGATCTAAAGGGTACAAGTTTGTGGGCCTATGTGGACATTGAAATAGATGCTACGTATCGTGTGGTTCTTGTTGACAGTCTGGGCATTTATTCAGCGTGCCAAGAACGATTCTTTCGCGGCAGCAGTTGAGAATACTGCTCTATCCTGTTCTTAGCTGCGCCAAGGGTCGTCCTTGTTTGTCTAGGCAGGAGCCGTTTATTTGAAATCTCTGGTGGGTGTTGGTTCAGGACCCTGTTGTTTTCGTAATTTTCGATCGCTACCAGAACTGTCTTTTGATGTACGAATTGCTGTGCGTCTGCAATGGCGACCCGGTCCACTAAAGCTGGGTTAACATCTCGGACGTCGTTACAGTATCGTCGAGTGTCCTGTCGGATGCGTCGAGGAGGAGAATATTGTGTTACAATACCATGGTTGGGATGACTCGGCAGGTTACAGGCAATAAGGAACTGTTTGGCCAGGATTATGGCATCTGACCGGCAACAGCTTGGTTTATTCGTGTAGATGGTCAATGTTAGTCATCCTGACGCATCCAGTTGCGATACTCAAGGCGTTGTTGTAGGCGATTTACAGAGATCTCCATTTGGTGTCGTTAATGAACGGGTTCCAAATTGGGACGGCGTAGCTAAGGAGAGACCGACCGATTGTCTTATATGTTGTGACAATGATTTCTTTTGTCATCCCCAGGAAGTACCCGCAAGTGCCTTTAATAATTTATTCCGTGTTCAAGTCTTTTGACCGATATGGGGCATGTGAGGAAAAGTGAAGGAGGCTACCGAATACTACACCAAGGATTATTGGGTTTCGAATGGTGGGTATTCGTCGGCCATCAACTGAAATATCCAGCTTTAGCCTCACCTCTTTTGTCCATGAGGTAAATAGGGTAACTGAGGACTTGGATGGAGAGAGCCTTAATTTGCGTTCACGTAAAAAATCTGAGATGGTGGCCAAGTAGTTAGTGATCCTGGCAGTTATGTCGTCTATATTAACCCCAGATGCATATATTGAACAGTCATTTGCATACGACATCATCTGAACTTCCCGTGGTGGAGTTGGAAGTTTGGATAGGTATATGTTAAATACAATTGGAGATAGAACTCCACCTTGAGGAACGCCCATTTTCAGCTTCCGAAATTTTGATCTTTGCCCTCTGCATTCCACAAATGCTTGCCTACCACTTAGATAATTTACCACCCATCTTTTAACGTCATTGGGGAGTATAGAGCATGAAATGTCCTCAATGAGTAGGGAATGGTCTCTTTGGAGTTTAAGACCGTTGGTTATATGGGAGATCATCATATTCAGTGCTGTGGTGGTGCTATGTGATTCACTGAAACCATGCTGGTGTGCGGCAAGCGTGAAGTGTTCCTAAAGGGTAGGCAACAGCAGACCCTCCAATATCTTCGCTATAGGTGAAAGAAGGGAGATCGGGCGGAGTGAATCTCCCTTAGCAGTAGGCTTATTCGGCTTCAGTATTGAGATTATTCTGGTCACCTTGCAAATATCGGAAATAACAAGCTGATTCATTGATAGGTTCAAGAGGTGATTTAAGAATTCCAACGCTACCGTGCCTAGCTTCTTTAGCATCAGTATGGAAATGCCTTCGGGCCCAAGAGCTTTGGATGGTTTAGCTCTAGAAATGATGAATGACACATCATCGAGGGTGAACGACATAGGCTCAGGATCTCTCTCAAGATTCCTAGTCCTGTGATTAATAGCCCGCCTGGCCCTATTGTTCGTTGCGGGGTGTTCGACAAATAACCGGTAAAATAGAGTTGTGCATTTCCTCGCATCTGAGTTTTGGACGCCATTAACCTCTATGGCCGTAAAGTCGCTACAGCGCTTGGAACCAGATAAACTTTATGGAGGACCAGAGTTTTTTGGAGTTCGTCGAGCAGTTGCATCCATTTACATCGACAGTGATCGTTGACAAGGTTGTCAATATCAGCCGTTAGCTGTTCTATACGCTCGTCAGCGGGGTTGCTGGCGCGGAGTTGATCCCGTACCTGTGCCAGACGTGCTGCACTAGATGGGAAATGAAGTCGGATATTGGCTATTTTTCTGTCGGAATGAAGCGCCGAACCGCTAGAAGGACCGCCTCTCTAAAGGTTCTCTCCCCTTTCCTGACGCAGGTAGGATGTGGAGTTTGACAAAGGAGATTTTCTATGGACATTGAAAATCCTTGCCAGTCTGCCTTTTTATAATTGACAAATGAGCGGTTTTTTGTGTCATTGAAGTCGGTTGGCTTTTCAACCGTTACCACGATGGGTATGTGGTCAGAGTTGAAAGCAACTTGAGTTTGCCAGTTTGTATAGGGAAGTAGCGAGCAATCTTCATTGATGGCAGTAAAATACGAGTCTTCAATTTCTTCTGAAAATTGTACATCACGAGGGTCATCTGGGAGTTGTGAGTGCCAGATCCAGTGCTAAGCATTGAAGTCCCCTAGTATTATTTTATACCCACCCTGCAGAAAGTGTGTGATGCTTGGGTGGTAAATGAGCACCAATGCTATGGATCGGAGGGATGCAAACGTTGGTGATCTCTATCTCCGTAGCTCCTGCTTCTATTAAGATGCTCATGATCTCAATGAATGGATCAGATGTGGAAGAATTTGCGGGAATTCTCAATTTATAGTATCTAACATTGAGTTCGAGAATAGACGCAAGTTCTCCACCATTGCCTCTTACCCTGTTTTTTCTGATAACATTGTAATTACCCATAGAGGAAAGTTTACACGCACTAGTTAACATTGTTTCCTGTATGGCTGCGATATGGATGTTCTTGTCTCGCATGTTATCTCCAGAATCTTGTTCCTCAGGCCATTACAATTTAGTTGTAGAATTTGAAATGAATCTCCTGGGCCTGAGGATAGAGTAGGTCGGGGAGGAGGTGGCCTGGCCATTTGGGATGAGGGTTGGGTATTGCTGGTTGAGTCAGGCTGGTGTGTTGTAACGGTGGTTTCAGCATCCAGTGCATGGATGTGTGTTGAAATTGGGCTTGATGGTGGACTTAGGGTGGCATCCGGAGGGGAGTTTGTGTAATGAGTGATGTTGACGCAGCAGTTGGCCTTGAAATCATAATTCCACTCCCTATGTGTGCGTAAGTTCGTGCATCGCCTCATGTGGCACCATCTTTCACAGCCGTTACACCGTACAGATGTTATATGTTATATTTGCTCTAATTGCTCTAGAGCAAAGAGAGCATGTCCACTGCTGAGCTCCAGTATGTTTCATTGGGGTCAATAAATCCTGGGGTAATTGGCTTACATCAGATGGAAGCGGAGTATGGGACGGTTGATCACCATTTGGGTGGCATTGTTATTGCTCAGTGAATGTATTCAGCAGCATCTAGTTACAAATCCAGAGGTTCAATCACGGTGGCTTGCGAGATCTGAGCATCTCCTGAGGTGGCACCAATTGTCGCAGGCCGAGCATTTGACCGATGGCATGTTGCGTGTGATTCTTTAATGGCATACTGAACAAATCCATGTCGTAGGACCAGGGTTTTGTTCAATGCCAGCAATGATAAGTAATAAAGTGAGCAAAGCTGCTGGCGTGATTTGCTCACCTGCGGAAAAAACCTGAAACAGCGGTTGCTGAAATGTGGATCCGATTGTAGTAGACGCTGTAGAAGCTGAAACGCAAAATTCGAAAAATTGAACTTTGTCGTGCTACAGTGTATTGACAAGTGATAAATTTTCAAATATACAAATGTTAATTTCAATATCAATTGTAAATATCATAAAAATTGAAAAATATAATTTTTTATTGAATTAATAAAAAAGAATGAAAATTTATATAATCTGAAGCACCTGGACTACAAAAATATAACGAAAAATTGACAGCTTGGGAAAAAATTTGGGATGAGTGCGGAATGAGTGGCAAGATGGTTTATTAACAAAGGAATATATATTTATGTGTAAAAACTCTAACAATTTTTTTACAGTGGTAATGTTTAAGAAAGGTGGAATTCCCTGCGAGATAGTTTTAGCTGCGAAAAGAATAAAAAACCAAAATCAGGGCAAGAAACAATGGAGCCGGCGGAAGGCTGGAAATTTTATGAGCAGCTTTTATTTTTAAACGAGCATGTAAAACTGAGATTACGAGCAAGGATTTTATGACTACATAAATATGCAGAAATCTAATTTATTTTTATCCACAGATCTACCGGGAACCACGCAAAGTGAAACTGCTGACGATATGGATTCCTCACTTGATGATTTGTTGCCATCAACAAGTTCCACATTTAGTTTTTAATGCCAAAAAAAAAAAAGGAAAAGAGAATTTAATGCTGTGGAAAAAGAACTTATTGCTTATAAAAAATTTTGTGGCAAAAGCTTGCGAGCAAGGTGAAGATGAACTTTTTTGTGCATCGCTTATTCAAAAGAAAAAAAAATTATTGAAAATGGAGCTTTTAAAATTTTTAAATGCGAAGGAGGAAGAGCTCTTTTCGGAAGAATATTAATTTTGAGAATACCATACTTACTTTGTTTGTGTTATGTTTTTCCCCTTTTCAAAAAATATGGGTTTTAAATTATTTAATGTTGTAGTTATATTCATACATATATTTACATACAGTAGGACCATGATAATTCGCACAATTTGCGGATCTCGATCCAGATTATCAAATTATCTGAATTACCAAATACAAATTTACAATGTTCTTGCATAAAAAATAATTTTAAGACACATATCAAATGGTATATTGTGTTTATTGAGCATTAAAATAAACTAGTGCTTAGCGTATGACACAAACAGCCGCATTTTAATATCTAACATTTATTTAAATTATGTATGCATGCATATAAATTTTAAAATTCACCCCCATATGTGTATTATATATAAAATTTAAAATGAGTTTTAAATGTGTTTTATTTCAATTATCTCAAGCGAAATTTTCTTAACAGATTTCAAATACATTTTTTAAAATTTATATTAAACCTAGAAATATAAAATATTTTTTCCAAAAAATTTATTTATATATATATATATATATATATATATATATATATATATATATATATATATATGTATGAAAGTATATATATATATATATATATATATATATATATATATGTCAAATAAAAAATATATATACATACACATATTTTCTTTCGTTTGTACACAAAAAAATTTTGTTTTCTTTCTGGTATAAAATTAAAAATAAGTTTTAAATGCATTTCATTTAAAACTTGTTTTAATAAGTTTTAGATGCATTTCATTTTAAGTTTTTCTTACAAAAATTTTTTTAAAAATAAATTTCAAATACATATTTATATAAGTCTAAAAATATAAAATAATTTTTTCCATAAAATTTCTTTTTTTGTATATTTTTTATTTATTATATAAAATTATATTTATTAAAATCGATCCAGGACTTTGGGAGTAAAACGTAGAAGGAAAAAACTTTTTTTTTTGTGTAGCTACAAATAAAAAACAAAAGAAAATAAATATATAGTTCAGTATGCATTGATTAAACAATTTGGTAGCTATTTGTTAAAAAATGCAAGTTTTTGTTGGTGTCATTTAGCAACCATACAGAAAGCTTCAATATTCTGTTTGCATGTTTTTTTGCTACACTACTCATTACGTCGTTAATAAATAATAAATATACGCTAGAGAAACTAAAAATGGGTATAGCAAACGCAGAGGTTGAAGGAAATATGTCAATATATTTCATCATAACTTGAAAACGACCTATCCGATTTTAATGCAAGTACAAGCAAATACGCGAAAACAATGTTTTTTGCAACTAAGTTATGAATAACTACGCAACTTTAAAATACAAAAAAAAAAATATTCCTGAGGTGATTTATATGAAATTTTGTTCCTAAACATTTGCTGGTACTTGCATTAAAATCGATCTAGTCGTTTTCAAGTTATAATGAAATATATTGACATAACTACCTACCATATTTTTGGCGAAAAATTAGCCACGCTTATAAAAAAGTTTTGGCCTGATAGAAAAAAACTGAAAACGGATTTGAATTCAGCGCATCAAAAACATTATATTCCATATAGCTCTATTTAAAGGCTTTTTTTGCAGTAGACCAGAGTTATTGAAGAATTGGTAAAATTAATAATAAATGCTAAGAAATCTAAAACAAGGAAATATGCAAGAGACACTATACAAGAAAAACTAAATTTGATAGAACATCTCAATAAGAGATTCGAAAAGTTAGTAAAACATTTGGCAAATCCATTGAGGAATGAAAAATTCGTCATCTTTAAAAATTTTAAATGGTCAGCAATCAAAATACTGATTGAACATAAAAAAAACATTTCCGAAGATTTGAAAAAAAAATCGAAGTTGGTAATCTTGTCGAAATTTGATATCAAAAAAGCTTCAGGCACAACTCCAGTATTTGACGGAAAGTTTTTTATTAAATATAGAACTAGTTTAGACTGAGTTAAATGAACAAGGGAAAACCATTTAATAATGTAATAGGAATGAAATTGAATGACAGAGTTAAGGATATCTTGATGATAGAACAAACACCAAAAACTTTAGACGAACTAAAAACATTTTTAACAAAAAAAATTTAATTCCACAATAACAGCAAATAACATTCTTTTCGATAGAAAAAATACCAGACAGAAGTGAAACGTACTGAACTACAAAGAAAAAATAAACTCATAAATTGCAGATTTAACTTTAGTACAGATTGTAGAACTATGAAAAATTCCAAATAAAATAGCTCGCTCTACGATTAGAATGATGAATGAAAAATTAGGACTAGAAATTTTTCTGGAAGGTCTATGTGAGAACATAAGAACCACAGTAATAGCAGCCCAACCCAAAAGCTTATCACAAGCTTATGGTATTGTTGCTACACAAGATAGATTATTACAACCATCCGTTTCATTTCAAACTTTATCCATAAATATGAATATTAATAGCAGAAGAAATTATAATGCTATAATTGTAATAATAATTATAATAATAACAGGGATAACATAGATTTAAGAAATTATTAAAATAAAAATAATAGAAGAAATTTCAACACCAATCAAAATAGTAACAACCATTATAATAACAATACATACATCAGAAGTAATAAGAACTCTAATTGCAATGACAACAGAATAATGTCTACCCCAATATACATACAATATACGCAATACAACAACAGGGAAAGGTACAAACCCTGGAGATTCAATTCGAATCTCTAAAGCATATTCAATAAATCCTAGAACAACCAATTTATTTACATCAGCTAAAAACATTAATTACAGATTAACATTTTTGATAGACACTGTCTCAGAAATATCCTTAAGGAGAATGCAATACACAGTTATAGAGTTGGTAATGACATTTGTTGATTGAATGGCATAACTAATGAATATAAATAAACCTTAGGATTAACTTATTTAGAAATATAATTAGGGGAACAAATTTTAACACAGAAAATTCAACTAGTACAGAATGTATATCCAATTGGAATTAGGAATGGATTTTCTTTACAAGTATAATTGCATAATTAATTATGACCCACAAACTTTAGATATTCACGTCAACGGAGACTGTATAACACTCCCAATGGAAATTAATATGAAGAGTATATTTAACGTAACTATACCACCAAAGAGTGAGAAAATAGTGTCAATCAATATTAAAATAGACGAAATTAGTGTCGTATGTAATAAGGAAGTAGAAGAAAGAGTTTGTTTTGCAAATACGATAATACAGATCAAAATGATAAATATTATTCAGAAGAAATATTTCAAAAATTGCTGATAGGCTATAAAGTCCCAGGACTTTGAAAAAGAGAAAAAGAAAGCTTTATACAGCATAATAACAGTATCAGCAAATATTTCATCTTGAAGGGGAAAAATTGACAACCACAAATTTTTGTAAACAACATATAGAATTAAAAGATAATAACCCAATATATATAAAGAATTATCGTTACGGTATGCGAAACGACTAAACGAAATAAACAGAAAGTATTGGATAAACTGGGTAGAGCAAGACATTTTAACACTCTTGACATGACAAATTCAATTCATCAAATAGAACTAGAAATATCATCCCGACCACTAATAGCATTTTCAATTGCCAATGGGCATAATCAATACACAAGATTACCATTAGGGCTAAAAATATCATCAAACAGCTTTCAAAGAATGCTAACCATAGTATTAGCTGGCTTGGAAATAGAAGCATTCCTATGTGTTGATTATATCGTATTTAGTTGCAATTTAATTCACCACAATAATAACCTCATTAAAGTATATGAAAAACAAACAATATAATTTACATTTAAATTCTGAAACCAGAAGCCTTACATTTAGGGCATTTAATAACGAGAGATGGTATCAAAACTGATCCAACAAAGTATAAAGTAATTGAAAAGTATACTACTCCCAAAAATTCAGATGCAGTTAGAAGGTTCATAGCTTTTTATAATTATTACAGGAGATTCATTCTAGACTTTTCCAAAACGGCCATTTGCGTTAATAATCTGCTAAAAATAATAATAAATTGAAAAATTCTTTTTAATTGAAAAGAAGATTGTCGTTTGACACTGAGATATAAAAGTAAAAATCCTGCAATACTAAAGTATTCTAACTTTATATTAAACAGAGATGTTTCAAACAAGGCTTTCGGAGCAATACTTTCTCAAGGAGAAATAGGACAAGACTTGCCTATATCATATGCAAGCTGGTCACTTTACAAACACGAACAAAATAAGTCAGTCATCGAAAAAGAGCTATTGGGAATTTACTGGGGAATTCAGTTCTTTAGACAATATTTATATGGAAGAAAATTTACTGTCATCTTAGACCTCAGAAACCTTATTGCTTTGTTTTCTCATAAAAACCCATCATCAAAATTAAATACAATAAGACTGTAGGATCATTAATCCGTGTCGAAATAAATTCAAAAATTTTAAAAGACATGATGAAAAAGAAAAGAAAATTTTGGCAATAACACGAAGTACGTTTAACAATGATATGAAAAATGAAATAAATAATGAAATGAGTTCTCAAAATAAAAATAACAATGAGAAAGGCATATATCAAAAGGAGACTGATCACCTACACATGTGGGAATGCACGTCAATAAATGATATAAAGAAGATTCAGAGAATACAATTTATATATGATAAAAATCTGCAAAATGAATTTGATAATAAGATGACAAGCGTGATATGCAATAAAAGTGAATATCTTTTGTTTTCAGAATCATATGGATAAATTTTAATTAAAATTAAAGAAATTTTAATTGAAATTAAAGAAATTTTAATTTAAAAAGTACATACTGTATGATAATGATGAAATTTTTAAATATATAACGGCCTAAAAATTAAAAGAAATATACAATAAGTTAAACAAAAATGATATTGATATAATTATATACAGAATGTCAAAAAGAATATAATCCAATATAGACTCACCACATGGAGGACACTTTCGGTTTAAGAAAGCGTTATCAAAATTGAAACAACGATTTATTTGGAAGAATATGAATAAAATGGTGAAAAACTGTGTAAGAACATGTGACCTATGCCAAAACAAAAACAAGTAAAGCATACAAAAGAACCATTTACCACAACAGATAAGCCATCACTGTTGTAATGGATACAGTTGGTCCATTAAGACCATTCCTACATTTAAGATACATACTTACCATGCAGTGTGAACTGACAAAATATGTTGCTGCTTGTCAAATTGAATCAAAAGATGCCAAAACAATTGTAAGAACTTTGGCAGAACATGTTATCTTGAAATATGGTTTATTTAATGTCCTCAAAACAGATGGAGGTGCACAATTTACGAATGAATTGATGAGAGAAATTTGTGTATTATTAAAAACAAAACAAAATTTTTCAACACCTTACCATCATGATATATTAGGAACAATAGAGAACATCGTGTTATAAATGAATATTTCTTAATTTCGTAGAGGACGATGATTGGCGTTAATGGATACCACACTACGTTGCTTTTGTTTTAACATAACCCACTATGTCGACACAGACCATTCACCATTTGAACTGATTTTTAGTAGACTACCCGGTGGGAGTTTAGGTGACGGTAGAAAGGTTTATGGTCTCGATAACTACTTGAACGAACTAAAAATTTGACTTCGTCACTCATTGCAGTGGGTACGTTAGGTGAAGAGAAAAAAAGGATTGCATTCGGAAAGGAAATAAATTAAAATAAAACGCAAGTCGGAGATTTAGTTTTACTGAAAGTTGAAAACAGAAAAAATAGGAATCTCCATATAAGGGTCCATATAAAGTTGTGAATATGGATGATTTGAATGTTATTATAGAAATTGACAAATCAAAATTTAAAAGTGTTCACAAGAACATGCTAAAAATTCAATACTTGAAATTTTATTTTTTTTTTTAATATGCCATATTATGTATACTGCTCAATGATACATACTGCTCAACAAAATAAAAAAAATTGTCTGTTTCTGGGGATGTTTTCTTTCTGATTCAGATTGAAACGCATTTCTTAAATATGGCAACAGTTTTTCTCCAACAGCTTTTGTTTTTGAATTATAACTAACTAACATCATTTACAATTTTTACATAGATTTTTGCGTGGCACAATAAATAGGGTACATGCAGTAGCTTGTTTTTGTATTTTTTTCAACCAGTTCAAATGTGTCAACGATAGCCGATAAAGTATAGGGTTGCCAGACGTTTTGTTTTATCAGTAAGTACTTATTTTATCTAAAATTTTTTGAATCGATGTATCAAATAAAGGTAGTACTGAATTTTACATAGATATAAAATATTAGGTTCTTATACCGAAGAGTCTTTTTTAAATGAAGGTTAATAAATTGCAAAAGCTGAGTATATTCAAATTAGGTTTTAATATTTCATTTAATGATTTACCTTATATAGCCAAGATATTTTCAATTAAATATTCAATTAAATATATATATATATATATATATATATATATATATATATATATATATATATATATAAAATCTTATATAGAAACTCACCACCCTTGAACTCAAATTCATTAAGTTTTATTTTTAACATGAGGAAATAACTTATATATATATATATATATATATATATATATATATATATATATATATATATATATATATATATATTTATATATATATATTTATATATATATTTTTATATAAAATCTTATATAGAAACCCACCACCCTTGAACTCAAATTCATTGTTTTATTTTTAACATGAGGAAATAACTTATAAAGCAAAAGCAATAAAATTAAAGTTTTGTTCATAAATAAAAAGCAAAACAAAAAATTATTTTCGTACTTATTTTTACACGTGTATATACATACATACATATTTATGAAAATATATATTATTAAACCTTTAGTTTAAGGAGAAAAATGTTGAAATTTTTGTTTCAGTTTTAAACTTTTTAGCCTTTTGGAAAATCGCAGATTCCTTTATTTCTTGAAGAGCGATTAATTTTTCGTACGAAACGTCATTTTCTGTTGCCCATTCTATACGAATTTCAATGGACTTGATGACATCATCTACTTTAACTTTTTGTTTTTGTTCAGTTTGTATTATTTCTACAATTTCTTTGTCTGAAACGTCAATATCTACATTTTCCTTCTCTGAATAGTCTTCTCTGATCCACTGCAATGAGTGACGAAGTCAAATTTTTAGTTCGTTCAAGTAGTTATCGAGACCATAAACCTTTCTACCGTCACCTAAACTCCCACCGGGTAGTCTACTAAAAATCAGTTCAAATGGTGAATGGTCTGTGTCGACATAGTGGGTTATGTTAAAACAAAAGCAACGTAGTGTGGTATCCATTAACGCCAATCATCGTCCTCTACGAAATTAAGAAAATATTCATTTATAACACGATGTTCTCTATTGTTCCTAATATATCATGATGGTAAGGTGTTGAAAAATTTTGTTTTGTTTTTAATAATACACAAATTTCTCTCATCAATTCATTCGTAAATTGTGCACCTCCATCTGTTTTGATGACATTAAATAAACCATATTTCAAGATAACATGTTCTGCCAAAGTTCTTACAATTGTTTTGGCATCTTTTGATTCAATTTGACAAGCAGCAATATATTTTGTCAGTTCACACTGCATGGTAAGTATGTATCTTAAATATAGGAATGGTCTTAATGGACCAACTGTATCCATTACAACAGTGATGGCTTATCTGTTGTGGTAAATGGTTCTTTTGTATGCTTTACTTGTTTTTGTTTTGGCATAGGTCACATGTTCTTACACAGTTTTTCACCATTTTATTCATATTCTTCCAAATAAATCGTTGTTTCAATTTTGATAACGCTTTCTTAAACCGAAAGTGTCCTCCATGTGGTGAGTCTATATTGGATTATATTCTTTTTGACATTCTGTATATAATTATATCAATATCATTTTTGTTTAACTTATTGTATATTTCTTTTAATTTTTAGGCCGTTATATATTTAAAAATTTCATCATTATCATACACTATGTACTTTTTAAATTAAAATTTCTTTAATTTCAATTAAAATTTCTTTAATTTTAATTAAAATTTATCCATATGATTCTGAAAACAAAAGATATTCACTTTTATTGCATATCACGCTTGTCATCTTATTATCAAATTCATTTTGCAGATTTTTATCATATATAAATTGTATTCTCTGAATCTTCTTTATATCATTTATTGACGTGCATTCCCACATGTGTAGGTGATCAGTCTCCTTTTGAGATATGCCTTTCTCATTGTTATTTTTATTTTGAGTACTCATTTCATTATTTATTTCATTTTTCATATCATTGTTAAACGTACTTCGTGTTATTGCCAAAATTTTCTTTTCTTTTTCATCATGTCTTTTAAAATTTTTGAATTTATTTCGACACGGATTAATGATCCTACAGTCTTATTGTATTTAATTTTGATGATGGGTTTTTATGAGAAAACAAAGCAATAAGGTTTCTGAGGTCTAAGATGACAGTATATTTTCTTCCATATAAATATTGTCTAAAGAACTGAATTCCCCAGTAAATTCCCAATAGCTCTTTTTCGATGACTGACTTATTTTGTTCGTGTTTGTAAAGTGACCAGCTTGCATATGATATAGGCAAGTCTTGTCCTATTTCTCCTTGGGAAAGTATTGCTCCGAAAGCATTGTTTGAAACATCTCTGTTTAATATAAAGTTAGAATACTTTAGTATTGCAGGATTTTTACTTTTATATCTCAGTGTCAAACGACAATCTTCTTTTCAATTAAAAAGAATTTTTCAATTTATTATTATTATTTTAACAGATTATTAACGCAAATGGCCGTTTTGGAAAAGTCTAGAATGAATCTCCTGTAATAATTATAAAAAGCTATGAACCTTCTAACTGCATCTGAATTTTTGGGAGTAGTATACTTTTCAATTACTTTATACTTTGTTGGATCAGTTTTGATACCATCTCTTGTTATTAAATGCCCTAAATGTAAGGCTTCTGGTTTCAGAATTTAAATGTAAATTATATTGTTTGTCTTTCATATACTTTAATGAGGTTATTATTGTGGTGAATTAAATTGCAACTAAATACGATATAATCAACACATAGGAATGCTTCTATTTCCAAGCCAGCTAATACTATGGTTAGCATTCTTTGAAAGCTGTTTGATGATATTTTTAGCCCTAATGGTAATCTTGTGTATTGATTATGCCCATTGGCAATTGAAAATGCTATTAGTGGTCGGGATGATATTTCTAGTTCTATTTGATGAATTTAATTTGTCATGTCAAGAGTGTTAAAATGTCTTGCTCTACCCAGTTTATCCAATACTTTCTGTTTATTTCGTTTAGTCGTTTCGCATACCGTAACGATAATTCTTTATATATATTGGGTTATTATCTTTTAATTCTATATGTTGTTTACAAAAATTTGTGGTTTTCAATTTTTCCCCTTCAAGATGAAATATTTGCTGATACTGTTATTATGCTGTATAAAGCTTTCTTTTTCTCTTTTTCAAAGTCCTGGAACTTTATAGCCTTCAGCAATTTTTGAAATATTTCTTCTGAATACCAACCAGAAGGATCACGATTCAATATCAGGCCAGGCCATCTGAAAAAAGAAAAGAAAAAACAGCGGTATCATAAATTTAGCTAGTAACTGGTTAAGTATTGAACATGGACTGTTATAGAAATTTATCAGAAATAAAAAAACATATCGCACACTAAATCATGAACAGTCATTTTTCATATTTTTTGTAAAAATAAAAATAACGGTATCTTTTGCAATAATTGCAATAATTAATTTAAAAATTTGTTTATACTGTTCTAAATAGAACAAGATTTGTTTATCGTTACATATTTAATATAGTTTTTAATTAGATACGCACTATTGTTTTATAAATGTACTGATTCTGATTTTTGTAATAATAACTCTGGCAACCCGATTTTGAATTTTAAAAATGTAAAAATGTAAACATAAGAAGAAAAAGTGAACCAACTTTAACAGCTAGAAACTGAAAACATGCATGAGCAAAAAACATACATATGTAGACTTGCAAGTACCTACTTTAGTGTGTCATAGATTTTCGTTTTTTATGTTATCGAACTTGCATAAATTGGGGTACAACATGAGCGTAAAACTTCCACTTTCTGTACTCGCATTTAGATCGAAAAAACTTCCCTCAGACAAAAAACTATTTTTTTTTTTAAATAAGATTAAGAAAAATGAAAACTTTTAACATTAAAAAAAATATATTTTTAGTCAAAATTAATCTACACTAACCTAAACATTTTTAAATGACAGAAAATATACAGCAGAGTAAACCTCGATATGAATGGGGGAAGACATATATGGGGCTTTAGGGTATCACGAGTAGATTCAACCGGTTTATACGCCGTGCCCGAAAAAGAGAATTTTTGGAACAATTTTGTCCTTTGAAAATATGCGACATTCCCAAATAAATGGCTATCAGACAGAGTCAAGTTTAGGCCCATTTTACCGGTACTAAGCCTCGATATGAATAGGGAAGACATATACGGGGCTTTAGGGTACCACGAGTAGATTCAATCGGTATATAGGTTGTGCCCGAAAAAAAGAATTTGTGGAACACTTTTCTCCTTTGAAAATATTCAACCTTCGCTAATAAATACACATCAGCCGGAGTTAATTTTAGGCCCATTTTACCAGTACTAAACCTCGATATGAATGGGGGAACACATATATGGGGCTTTAGGGTATCACGAGTAGATTTAATCGGTTTATAGGTTGTGCCCGAAAAAAAGAATTTTTGGAACATTTTTCTCCTTTGAAAATATTCAACCTTCGCTAATAAATACACATCAGCCGGAGTCAATTTTGGGCCCATTTTACCAGTACTAAACCTCGATATGAGTGGGGAAGACATATATGGGGCTTTAGGGTATCACGAGTAGATTCAATCGGTATATACGCCGTGCCCGAAAAAGAGAATTTTTGGAACACTTTTGTCCTTTGAAAATATGCGACATGGCTATCAGCCAGAGTTAAGTTTAAGCCTATTTTACCGGTACTAAGTCTCGATATGAATAGGGAAGACATATACGGGGCTTTAGGGTACCACGAGTAGATTCAATCGGTGTAAAGGTTGTGCCCGAAAAAAAGATTTGTTGGAACACTTTTCAGCTTTGAAAATATTCAATATTTCTAAATGCTTGTCAATTAAATTGCCTATAAGTTATAGACAAATAATTTTGTATGATCGGAAATTTGCATGAAAAATGGTTAAATTTATTTTGATGAAATGGCGTGATATTCATATAAATTTTTGATGTCTTAAATTGCTTGCCCAATGGAGACTGGAAGAAAATGTTTGGAATTGATATTATTATTATTTAATTATTTTATTTTTATTTTTTCTTAAAACTTATAATTTAAATAACAAACTACTTTCTATTATATATAGTAGCTTTTAGGTGTGAAGTTAGCTCTCAAAGTTATATTCCAATTTTTCTGTTAACGCGGCTTCTCTGTAAATTAACATTACGCTGTTAAGTTAACAGAGTTAAATTTTTTGAAAGAATACAATATTTTTAAGGAAAAATTAGTAAATTTTTTGTTCAAAGTAAAAAATTTTTATGCAAATTTCTTAAAATTTAAAAAAAAAAATAAATGGTTTCAGATAGAGACGTTAAACAGCAAAATTGTACATTTAAAAAAATACGCATTCGGGTATTTTTTAAATTTGAAAAAAGTGTCCTAGGAGTGAGAGGGTGGGGCAATGGCGACCATTAGGGTTTATTAATAAGTCATCAAAGATTCCTGTCCACTTTACCGCATGTTCTTAACAGTTACCGATTTTTAGATATAACGCCTTAAAATTAGCCAATATTCAGAAATTCGAATATGGCCATTTTTTAAATTTGAAAAAAGTGTCCTAGGAGTGCGAGGGTGGGGCAATGGCGACTATTAGGGTTCATTAATAAATCATCAAAGATTCCTGTCCACTTTACCGCATATCCGTAACCATCACCGTTTTTGAGATACAGAGTCCTTAAATTGACGTTATCTCAAAAATTAATTGTTAATTGTCTTCCCCCATTCATATCGAGGTTTACTCTGTGTATATTTTCTGTCATTTAAAAATGTTTAGGTTAGTGTAGATTAATTTTGACTAAAAATATTTTTTTTTAATGTTAAAAGTTTTCATTTTTCTTAATCTTGTTTTAAAAAAAATAGTTTTTTGTCTGAGGGAAGATTTTGCTGTATGTGGAACGTATTTATTTCTCGTGTGGGACGTATTTAACTGGACGAATTTATCTTCACACCCTTCCTATTGTTTACCGTTGCGTATATGTATCCTG
Organism: Wohlfahrtia magnifica; assembly: GCA_023159175.1. NCBI lineage: Eukaryota > Metazoa > Arthropoda > Insecta > Diptera > Sarcophagidae > Wohlfahrtia > Wohlfahrtia magnifica. The sequence goes on along the minus strand of JAKWBJ010000031.1, from coordinate 503,863 downwards.
TAACTTATCAGTTGTTGCTTTAGAAGTTTCACGAACTTCAGCCAAGAGCTTTTGATTAACGGCTCTAGAAGTTTCTCGTACTTCAGCTCTATAGGTTTTTAGTAGCTGAATGGAAGTTTTCTCAAGTTTCATTTCAATTTTTGCCAGAAAATTTTGTTTTTTTTTTTGGCAAAAGTTTTTCGTTATCAGCTTTAGAAATCTTTTGCCACGCGGGAGTTATTGCGGAATCTTTTTGGTCAAGTTAGTATGAATTTTCTACCAAAAAAAAAACAAAATTATTCCACTAAACTATAATATTTTTATGTACAGTCATGTGGAAAAAATAGGTACACATTGCGATCTTCCTTAAAAGCATACGAGAAAAATGAGCTACAACTGAGAAACGGTACAGAATTTGTTTGTCAAATAACAGTTCTTTACTTCGTCGAAATTCCAGCAAACAATTTTTAAGATATTTTTATAAATGTTTGGATATAAAAACAGAGTTGTATTTTTAACTATTTTGGTATAGGTGTGCCTATTATTTTGCACATGACTATATTTCAATTATTTACGTAGGACTGATTACAAAAATGTATACAAAGAATGTAAAAAATCTCTATACAAAAAAAAAAAAATAATTAGAGAGAAAAGATCAAATGATCAAAATCAAAACTGTGCAACAAAAAGAATACCTGGCAAATGATACTATTTTTCTGATAGGCCCTGCCGAGTAGAACAAACATCTGTTTTTGAAATTTTCGAAACACCTTCAAAATCTGGAGTTACGGGTAAAAGAACGGTTTTTCGGACTTTCATGCACTTATAAGCTAATAACTTAGCTGAATATTACCCGATTTTAAGTTTCTTTTCGGATTTGTAAAGAAGAGATAGACGCCTTTTAAATGATATTGTTACGAAAATAAGGTTGGGCATCACAGCGTTTATTACATCGCTAAAATAATAAACAAAAGCTGCAGGAACGACTATACGTGCTGTTAAAAAATAACCAAATCTACAACAACAACAATTAGCAAAGACAAAGTAAATAAAAAAATAGCACGGCAACAACAATAATTAAGCAGCAAAGAAAACAAGTAACAGATAATAAACGAGCAGCAACAAATACTAAGAGCTGAAAAAGTTAGATGTTTACATACGCATGGCTACAAAAGAACTAAAAAGGAATTAAAAGAAAGAAATGGAATCTACCTGAAATGTCGAGAGGTTCGAGAGCTTTCGATGTGTTGTTTACTCAGCCATATAAAAAGCACATCGATGTGAACAGCAATCAGTTTATGTGTCGTAAACTCAGCGAGTGCAGTTGAAGTAAAGTTAACTCAGCGAATGTGTTATTGGTGTGAAGAGAGTTTATAAAGAGTAAACTCGTGAAGCTAGTAGTGAAGTAAAAAACCAGTTTAGTTGGAGCTAACTCAGTGTGGATAACCTCTGGTTGAAAAGGTTGTGATCGAACCTAAGTTATAACTACGATCGGGTTGGAAGATCTTTAAGTAGAAAGATCTGTCGAGTAATTGTTGTTGTTTACAAGATTGGAAACAGACAGACTAATTAAGAATAAAAATTGTTATTGCCTGTAAAAAGATTACAAACAGTGGTGCACATAACTGTGTTGAATAAAGGATTTTTAATTAAAACCAAACACAAAATTTATTTTATTTTAACTACAATCTACGAACTCATAAAAACACGTTTTTAAAGAGGTAAAAATGTAACAATATATATGTATTTATATCGTTTAAGTAGATTTGAAGAATGTGTGTATTTCTCAAGCAAACACATTTTTAATCCAATTTTTTCCACATTTTTCAACTTTAGATGCGTTTTTGCGCACTGTTTTATATAGAAACCGTACTGTTGATGAATTAATTAAGGCATTATATTAAGTTATGAATAAAATGAGACTTACGATTTAGAAATCTGTTGGAAATTGTAGGAGTTATTAAATTTCTTAGTAAAGCAACTAATGAAAAAATCATACTTTTATTACAAAATTTTAAACTTTTTTTAAAAATACAGTTTCAAAGTACTAAAAAAAACCAGTTTGCTGAAAATAACAATTTTCAACAGGTGTTTCGGAAATTCCACAAAGATTCCAGATCCTTATAGTATCTGGGATATATCAAATTTGTTAACTTTTGTTGCACCGTGTTATCGGACATTTCAAAATTTTCAAGGTTAAATCAGTTTTCTTTTTAGTTTAGTATTTTGTGGGCAGTCTTTTTTTTATTGAGAATAGCCTCTAGTCTCTCTTGAACAGATTCCACTAACTTTGTGCAATATGTTAAAGATTGCCCAGCAACCTATGACAAACCATCCATTTATATCTTACTGCAACCCTTACGTTTTTATATTCATTATCACTAGAAATTTCATTGTAATATCAATTTTTCAAATTAGTATATCAGTTAATAGAATTAACAGATTACGAGCAGATCACGCGCGGAAAAAAGTATTGGTAATGAAATGTACCAATGTTAGCAACCTCTTGGCATGTATGATGCGGAATTTAACTGTCTCTGGGTTAAGTTTAGAATCAGGGCACATCTTTTGCACTTCGGGTTTCTGTATAGAAGTCCAAACGCGGGAAGAGAAGTTACCATATCTGGATTCGACTCTCTCTCTGACTCCATATCGAGTATCCTTGTGAATTGCCAGAACAGTGAAATTGTTGTTGCTGGTGATTTCAATGACGCAATTTCAAAAACGCGATTCGCCTTGGTTACGCCATTCTGGCTACACAACTCCTGAAGACCAATACTTTGAGCTATTTGCCGCGCATAATCACCTTGCGCAACTAGTGAATAAACCTATCTATATCCTGTGTTGATGGGCATCAAAATAACACGCTCGACCTTCTCCTCACTTCACACCCTGAAAAGCATGAAGTTGAGGCTCTTGCACCTCTCGGTAACTCAGATCAATTTTCCATTTCTATCTCTTTTTCGTCTCACCTACAGCTAAGAAACGCTCTGTTTTTGTCTACAAAAAATCACGTTGGGTTGAGCTCAATGATTTCTCTAGGTATTTTAATTGGCAGAGATGGTCGTTAGAATAATAAGGCTGGGGATGGATATGTTTATTCCATCCAAACAGATTTCGATTAAATCAAGAAATGAATCTTGGTTAACTCAGACATGCAGACTGCTGGCTACCAGATCTAGAAAGAAAGCATTCAGGAATTGGCGCAATAATAAATGCGACCTTACTGATTCGCTACACAAACTGGCGAGACCTTCGTGTGCCGCCGTACCTAGGCGTTAAAAAGCTCTTTACGATCAGCGCCTTCGTGCTAAAGTTCTTACTTTTCCTAGGGGAAGTAAAAGCTTTTGGTCATTCATTAAAAGAGTTAGGAATAGGACTAGTTCGATTCCAGTTCTTATAAAGAATGACCGAACATTCACGAACCCGATTGAAAAAGCAAACCTTTTAGCTGAATTATTTGCAAGTAATTCTCGCTTGCGGGAGAGCCTCCAACCACTGCCCGCACTCGAAAGCGTATCAGTGACTATGCCTAGTATACACTTTCGAGCCCGTGCTGTAAAAACGGTGGAATCCAACAATTTGCTAAGCGAACGCCAATACGGCTTTCTTAAGGGCCGCTCGACTGGCGACCTGCTGGTGGTACCTTCTGAGGTGGAACAAGTCCATTCATGGTTTTGGTGAGAGCAAAGTTGTGGCTCTAGATATTTCCAAGGCGTTTGATAGAGTTTGGCATGAGGCGCTAATATCAAAACTTACTGCCTTTGGTGTTGGTAGTCATTTCTCTCGATTTGTATCGAGCTTCCTCAAAGATCGCTCTATAAGAGTTGTTATAGAAGTGATCTCATCTGACGAGTTCAGGATAAATTCAGGGGTACAGTAAGGCCTTGTTTTTTCTCTAACTCTATTTCTAATATTTTAACAAAATCTTTCTTCTCGCTTCCAATCCTATCTATTCTTCCGCATTTGTCATTCATATTCTTTTGATCGTAGGCCGAGTCATTTGGAGATTGGGGCGAGAAGGCAAAATATGAATGATACACTCACAAGTGACTTGGCGAAAATCTCCGAGTGAGGTCGTGCGAATCGGGTCGCTTTTAACGCGCGCAAGACCCAATGTTGCTCTCACAGACGTGGTGGTGACACCACACCACTATGTACTCTATACTATGGGTAATGTAGATATTGAGGAGTCAGATGCTCTTGATGTTCTGGGCATGAGGATTAATAGTGATGTACGTTGGAACGATCACATTTTCAATGTGTCGAGAAAAGCAAGAAGACAGTGCAAGAAATATTTCACTCCATCTGACCTCAATATTTACAAGACTTATATCCGACCCAAAATGGAATACAACTCTTATGTATGGGTCGTTGCTTCAAAGTCTATTTTGGGGCTTCTCGATTGCGTACAGGAGAGGGCGAAGATGCTTATTAATGACGGTAGTGTAGCCAACTCTATCGATTCCTTAGAGCATCGTCACAATGTGGCGTGTGTTTCATTGTTCTATTGGTACTATAACGGAAAGTGTTCTAACGAAATAAAGGAATTGATTCCGCATAATCATATATTTTTACGCAGTACTCGTTTTTCCCGTAGAGCACATCCCTCTGCAGTTGATTGTCCGAATAATCGCACAACGCATTATAGAGAGAATTCGTTTTTTAGCCGCACCGTTCGTTTGTGGAACGATCTTCCTGAGAAAGATTTTCCTGTCAATTACGATATGGATAGGTTCAAATCAAACGCCCATAAACGCTACTCCCTCTGTCCTTCTTCTCACAACCTATTTTTCTAGTACCAGCACAATGCACTGCTGGCCTTAAGTTAATGAAAAAAAAAAAAAACGAACGAACTTTGAAAAAGGCGAATGAAATCAAAGATGAAATACAGAGAAAAGGTTTGCCTTAGAAGAAGGCAGTGCTAGAAAATTCTAAAACGTCATTTGTGAAAATTAAAAATATATATAGAAATAGAAAATGAGTTACGATACGGTTAAAATTGAACCTTTAAACAAGGAAAATTTTGACATGTGGAAGGTACAAGTGCAAGCAATTTTATTGAAAAATTAATCTTGGAAATATATGTGCAGAAAATGTGCGAAGCCACAAGATTCCGAACAATCCATTCTATGGGCAGAAAACGTCGAGAATGCTAAATGGACCCAGTGTTGCCAATAGGAGGGAAATTCCCTACAAATAGGTTTTTTTATGTAAATATATTAGCTTAGGGCAAAAGGAACATATTTTTTTTTAAATGATATGCAGCAAAAAAAAATATCGAAAACAAAAGTTCTGTCAAAGCTGGCTTGAGTAAATGTGTTTGAAGATTGGCTGGAAATTAATGTGCACAACACAAAGAACACTGATGATGACTTCCGTAGCTGGGGTCGAAAACATGTTCAGTTCTGCTAGTGTTGTTGTTGCATATTGCTTCACGGTTGTCAATTCCCTAAATATAAAATCGTTGGATAAAACACATTTCTGTTCATTTGAAAGAAAAATTTAGTATTGATCTCAAAGCAAGTAATTAAATAAAATAAAAATTATTAAATTTAACAGATCAATTAAGACTCGAACTTGGTTCGAACTAAAATTAAAAACTTTAATAATGAATCAATAATGCAAAAATTTGCAAAATTAGTTAGTATTTTACTTTCGTTTCTCAGTTTTTTATTTACTTTCAAAATACGAAATATGAAATATAAGATTTTTTTGTTAATTTATTATTAATTATGTACAAAAGGTGAATAAAATTTATTTTCATTAAAAAAAACCTTATCTTCAAATTTGTCAGTTGAAAACGTAGATATAATTGTAGGGGATTTCTTGTTTCAAATGTGGGGACAAAATATTAATTGAACAAGCGTAGGTTAAAAAATAAAAAATGATCGTGTGCAAAAATTTATCGAATGGTGGACACACTAAATGAAATTCAGTTGGTAGCAATAGATGAACTATTAGCTAGGCGTAAAGATTGTGGGGCCCTCAGGCCAGAGAGTCTTGACCAACAAGAGCAAATTTGAGGAATAGTAAAATTCAGTGCCATAGAGTTCATCGAACCATCAACCAACAAACAACGAGGATACCGAAACGATCAATGACAATTTAGAAGCTGAAAATGAAAATAAAACTACCAAACGGGAATCGTGGTCATCCTAAGAAGATTCTTACTGGAAAAAGAGGCAGACTTAAGAAAATACAAAATGTCACAGCAGCAGATGACAACGTGGACGATTCAGATGATGAGCTCAATACGCTTCTAGGTAGCAATCGCTGCACAATTCGGTTTAAAAGTATATCAACTAGATTTTGTTGAAGCCTTCTTAAACGGTGTCATTGAAAAAGAAATTTATATGGAAATGCCTACTGATCTGAATAAAGTTTTAAATAAAAGCGAAGCATCGCAATACAACAATAAAATATATCTTCTAAAAAAGGCCTGAAGGTCTAAAACAATCTGGGAACTTAATGCGACCCATGCGTATATATGAACAAAAGTGATAACAGCATTACACTTATCGTAATTTAAGTTGGTGATCTCATAGTACCTTGGAATCGAATTCAGTCGAGACCTCGAATCAGGAACCTTTTATATGTCACAGTCTAAGTATATGCAAAAGTTACTGGAGAGATTTTGTACGTCAGACTGTAAACTCGTCAGCACCCTGATAAAAGTTAGTGAGAAGCTTTGCAAAGAAATGTGAACGAAAAGCGAGAAACAGGAAGGCTTGGTCGGATCCTTAATGTACTTAACTGTCTCCACCAGACCCGAGATTGCGCAGGCCGTAAGTGTTGTGAGTCAACTTAATGCAAATTATGGAACATGACACTGGACAGACGCTAAAAGGGTCTTACGTTATTTAAAATACCCACAAAATATCGAACTTGTGTATTCTTCCAGGAACAAACCAGTAGAGGGATACACTGATACGGACTGGGGCTAAAACATAGATGATAGAAAATCATATACAGGCTGCGCATTTACTTATGCCAACAACGCTATCAGCTGATAATCTAGTAAACAGAAAATCGTTACCGTATCTGGTATAAAAGCTGAGTATATGGTTCTTTCAGACTCTACAAAGAAGGCCATTTACCTCAGATGATTTTCGAAGGAAATACTTGAGAATTTGTATCTACAACGACAATCAAAGTGCCGAGAAGTTATAATATGTCATAATCCCATCTTCCACAATAGGACGAAAACGTGGACATCCGTCACCACTTCATACGTGACTCCATCGAAAAAGGTGAAGCTGAAGTAAAGTACATGCAAAGGTATGATATGCCAGCCAACTTTTTAACTAATGGCTGCACTGAATCCCTAGGATTGAAATAATTGTGCTTGTAAATTACTATATATAACGTCAGATTTGAGGGGAAGTGTTAAAAATTGCTCAGCAACCTATGACAAATCTGACATCATCCTTTTATGCCTTAGGGCAACCCTTACGTTTTTATATTCATTATCATTAAAAACTTTATTTTAATAATATAAATTTTCCAATTAATAAATCAGTTAATAGAATTAACAAATAAGAAGGATTAATTCGTTTTCATTCCTCTTTAAAAGCAATTTTTAACTCAGTGATATTGGATATCGAAAGAGATTTTAATTTTTCTTTTTTTTTCGAGATATGCCCATAAATTCTCTTTAACGTTGATATTAGGAGACTGTGGCGGCGGTTCCATAACATGGGGGTGATTATACAAGAACCACATTCGTGTACTATGTGCTTTGTGCTTCGGGTCGTTAACTTGGTATAATTTATTTATTTATTTTTTTAATGGTTATAGGCTTATACTGGTTCATTATTCCATCAATAAAAATCAGCTGATCTGGGGCTACGGCAGATATGTAGCAACAAACCATTACACTTTCAGCACGATCTTAATTCTTCAGTCGGCTTTCTCCAGATATCTGACTGCCCATCTGAGTGGAAAACATTAAATTTGCTTTCGTCCGTAAATAACACTGTTCTCCTGTACAAAAAATCATTAAATAGTTTTAGCCTCTATACGATTAATATTGTTAACGAATTTGCTTCCAACTCTTCAGTGAAGATTGTATCTATGCAAAACATTTCGCACAGTTTTGGATTGACGCTTATTTTTTTTTTTGTCAATTTTGGTGTATCTTATTTTGGATTCTTTTTAATCCATTGCTAGTAAGATGGAGTAAACTTTCTTGTTTGTTTGTTCATATTAAGCTTATTTTCAACTGATTTGGTTGATTTGAATCACTTAATGATGTCGTGAAGCGTGGAGTGACTTCTGTTAACAGCAGCATCAATTTAACGTACAGATAGACCATTTTGATGACATAGAATTATCAATTTTCTAACTTCTTTAGATATATGAACACCTTTGCTACTCATATCAGTTTTTTGTTTTTAATTAAAAATTTTGTTCTAAAACTAAAAATTTCGGCTTTTCACACCATCGCTTAATTCCAAGCTAGCAATTTCAATCCTAGAAGACTCTTCTGCGATCAGAGAAAACGATTAAATTAAAGAATTGTGAGAGTCTTTTACGATTGGAAATTAAAGCTAGGAAGGCTTTCACAATTAGAAATGTTAACTGGGAGGAATCGTCTGTGATTCTTTTTAGAGCATCTTTGACGACTCACGTAGAAGAGTCCTCTTGAGGACACAGTTTTTCTCGTTACTCTAAATTTACGCGATCGGAATACGACATCGAAAAAGAGTCTTGAAACCATCGTACAGACGACCTATAATTGATTTTAAAATGCCTAGAAGTAGGCTACCAAATGAAGAGTGTTGTTCTGTATTTTTTCTGTTTACATTAAGTAGGGAACAGAATAGTAGCTTTAGTACAACGTAACGAGTAGCGTTGCAAGCTGTCAAAAGCTAAAAACGGGTATTTCAAGTAGTGTGAACAGAATACGTACATAGTTGTAGTAGACTCTGTAGTGTAGTAGAAGTTGAAGCGCAAAATTCGAAAACTTGAAATTTGTAACGCGACAAGAAATACATTTTGATCAAAATGGAAAACGAGCAAAAAAATTGTTATTGAATTGAATTTTATTGGAAACAAACTTTTTATTTCTATCCATTTGAAAACAAAATGCAAAACAAATATTTTCATTAATATATGTTAACTAGGGTTACCACGCTTTTCAGTATAGTTTAATATTAAATATGTTAAACATCGAATTTAATGTTGGTGTAAAGAAATATGAAACATTTTTATTACGTACTAATATATGTATATTTCTATGTAAATTTAAATTTAAAAAACGGAAATTACAAAAATTATAGAGAAACTAAAAAATAAGATAAATTAAAAACTAAAATTATATGTCAGCCTTCTTTTTCTTTAATCGGTCGCCAGCATTAACAAAATGTGGCTGCAAAACTTTGCTGATTACCGCATCGTCAGATTTCGGGTATATTGAATGACGGGCACTTAAAAAAACTAAGATGCTGTAATAAAATGTCTAAAAAAATTACTTATAATTTTCGTTATATTAAACTCGTTATATTAAGCTCCTGGCTTAGTGTTTTTTCACGCCAGCTCAACTTTGTTATTGATTAAGTATTTAACATATTTTTCGTTGATTTACAGCAGCTTAAGTAACCAAAAGTATTGTAATGTTTTAAAACGTTCGAGCTCGTTTAAATTGCGTTAAAATAAAACCAACACCACTATGTTGATGTCTTACAGTTCTTATTTTCTCACTTTGTTTTGTGACAGTTTGTCTTAATACAGTAACTTAAGATTCGTTTATACAACATTTTTTATTTACGCCTAAATACGGCTTTATTTTATGAAAGCAAAACGATAACTACTTGATGTAGGTAAAGCAGCCTCCTTATATACCTAATTGTTTACAGTTTGGAAAGTTCCGGAAATGTCTCAAACGCAAAGATGGTCGAATTGGCAGTGCTGCTAGATATGCAAATAAGTACAGCATTGACAGGGTGACACATAATTACCAAATATAGCAAACAGTACAATTTTAGGCGCTGATGTGGTTTATTTTCTTTTATTAGGCATTTTCATTTTCTTAACAATATTGTTACGAAAATTAATTATGCCTAAAGAAAAGATAAACCTAATTAGTACAGTGGTAGTATTAGCTATAACCTTTATTATGGCATATATATCTCAATGTTCCTGTCACTTCCATACTTAACTGTGCTATTAACAGTGTTACCACTTACGTGTTTAATGGCGTTGCCAGTTCGATTTCTTTTTGTGTGTTATGATGTTACATCTTTTGAATTTAACGCAGATAAAAAGAAATTTTTAGTAACTACAAGAACATTCGAAATTGATAATTTGTTATAAAAAGTGGCACATTGCGCTTAGTTATAGTTAGTTGTAATTTAACAGTCAATAAGTAAAGTAGTTTTAATGCGTAAACTAAAGTGTTGAGTAAATGTGTGTATTAAGTGCAACATACAGTTAGTGTCATTAATATTCGGTTTTATTAAAGGGATATGTTTAACTGATTCGTCTTAAGCTAAATGTATATCTTTTTCAACATTTTTTTCTTTTCATTAATAGTTTATGTAGACACTTGAAAGTTCACATTTGTATTTAGAAAAAAAGAATAACAATATAACAAAAAAAACTAAATTAATTCAGGTGGCATAAAATATTGCGCGTCAATAATATTCGGTTTTCTTTGAAAAGTAACAAATAATACATTAGGAAAATGATTTTATATAAAATTCAGTATTTTGTTGGATAACCCTTTTTATTGTTATTTTGTTATTTTGTAGTTGCCCATAAATTCTAAATCGGATTGAGGTCTGGGGATTGTGCAGGTGGATGAAGAACTTTAGGGCAGTTATAGAGCAACCATTCTTGAATTAAACTTGTGCTTTGGGTCGTTATCTTGGTAGAATTTAAAAGAATCTAAAACGCCCAGCTTATTTGCACTTTCTTTCAAATTTTGACGGAGGATATTCAAATATGATTCCTTATTCATAATTCCACTGATAAAAACTAATTTTCCTGTCCCTTTAGCTCCCATACAACCCCACACCATAACATTTCCATTTCCATGTTTTACGGTTGGTTTTAAATTTTGTGGTTGTAGCTCCTCATTTGGCTTCCGCCACACCATTACACGCTCATCGGATCGAAATACGTTATACTTGCTCTCGTCCGCAATAAAACGTCACCCCACCAAGTTTCAGGCTTCTTAATGTACTCCATGGCAAAACTCAAACGAGCTTTTCGGTTGCGTAAATTAACCAATGGCTTACGACGTGCTACTCGGCCATGAAAACCTTTTTTTTCTTATGGTTCTTCGTATAGTAGATGCAGATATTTTCTTTTTAAACTCATTGAGCACCTCTGTGACTAATTTGGGAGCACTTAAGCGTGGGTTAGGTTTTATTTTTCGCACAATTAACTTTCTTCCCGGTCGGTCAATTTTTTTGGCTGACCTGTCTGCTTTATGAAGTGTATTTTTCCTTTTTGTGCCTTCTGACAATGTCCCCAACTGTATTTGGTTTCATATTCAGAATTTCAGCAATCTCTTTGTACTTTTTACCTTTTAGATAATGGAAAATAACAAGTTTTCGCTGTTCTAAAGTAGTGTTTTTTCCTTTGCGCCCCATTTGTATAATTTGAAGTGAAGTAGAATTTTGGACAAACAAGAAAGGAGGTGTTATGCACTTTTATTAAAACGTATCTCTATATTGCTGGAAAAGTAGCTGAATAACATGTTTTTTTTGCAAATAGCATATAAATAGGGAAAAAACCGAATATTAATGGCGTTTAGTAAACAGGGTTAACAAACTTTGATCGATTTATCACGGTTGCAGAGTTACCATAGAACCATTTTTCCATATATTTGAATACTCATACTGACAACATTTATTTAAGTTTTTGCTATTCTTCTGATTACCTATCCATTTCGCTAATGCCACGTGTTATTATCGATAAACTTAAAACCGAATATTAATGACACTAACTGTAAATAAGTTGGATACTGTACACATAAGTAACTGTATAAAGTCGGTGAGGAAATAAACAGATTAAAATAACACAACAACTATGTGTTATTTATTTTATTTGACGCAATTTAAAAGAACTCAAACGTTTTAAAAAGGTTAAAACATAACATTGGTGTGAGATTGCGTATATAAAATCAAATAAATAAAATTGAAAAAAATTCAATCAATTAAAAGAGAGAAAAATTAAGTTATAAATTAAATTATGAATTGAAAGTGGACCATCTCAAATGCGAATTAAATAAATTGGAGTTATCGACAACCGGTAATTAAACCGAATTATAGAAACGTCTGTTAGAAGAATTTCAGAGACGAGGCATATACATGATTTTGATGAGGAGGAAGAGCCTGAAATGTGTGCATCTTCAGTTTAAAGCAATATGGACATTAACTAATTGCTTGCCGCTATGACGGAAAAATTTCAAGTATTGGTATATAGAGCCTAAATAAGAGAAACTCCTAGAGTCGATAATCAAAAGTTTTTAGCTGAAGTACGTAAAACTTCTAAAGCAACAACTGAGATACAAAAATAAATAAAACGGTGCAGTGGAGAACAGGATGTCAAGCCTTGAACAATGTTGAGGCAATTGAGGAGAAAATCAACAGTCTCCAGTACCAACCATCGGAACAAGTGCGTATCATACCAGAAGTTCCCATCAGAATAATGGCACCCTGCTGCACCACTTTCTGACGCCAGAAACCATGCCAGCCTTGCCACCTAAAAACAATGCCAGCTATAGTGTAAATTTGGTGACGATCACAAATAGCATTTGTACTGTATGAAGTTAAGGTGCCAAACGCAAAAGGCTAATGAGTTGCTTCAAGCATCTGCAATAATAGTCGAGAGGTTGCTGCAGCTTACCTATTCAGTAGAAAATCAGCCACTAGTAGGTCATCTCAAGAACGAAGCTTTTGTCAACGTCATACGAGACCTTGATGTTAAGCTAGCTGTATGTCCAACACATAAGGCAACCTTTGCGGATACTGTAGCGTTCGCACTAGCCCAAGAGACTGCTTGCACGATATCAAAGCCAAAAATACACAAGGTACGTAACATAGAAGATGTGGCAGAAAGAAAGATAAGGTGGTAAAGTGGCTTCTAGCTGAGTAAAAGTCAAAATTAAAATTTTTTAACTGTTAAAAATCGGCCACGTTCAGAGTAACTGTAAATCTCAACGCAAAAGGTCCAGCTCTGTCTCACCACCGAGAAATAATAAATGGGCCAACTACCAGCAACAAAAGAGTATCCATTAACCCTCCTGACTATTTTCGTTGTCTGTAAGACCGAGACATCACTTTTTTGTTGATTATATTAAAACTGGAGGGTGAAATTTACTCATTTTTTCAGTTTTTGGCGAATACTTAGTATACTTCAGTTACTTTGGTTACTTTGATTTAGTTGCTGAATATTAAAATTTTTTAATATCTTATCTCCATATCTGTGATACAACAAAATAACTGTAACCTTACAGCGAGCGGGTACATTAAAGGCAGACAACACACCTTCACTATAGGCACAGGTGCGAATCAGTCTATAAGACCTGATGTAATTAAGGGAAAGTGTGAGAAACTTAATAATATCAGACTACGGACAGCTACTGGGGAGTCTGCCACCATCTAGCCAACATTAGTGGTAAGCCATGTTTTTATTTTCGCCGATATTGTAGACGAGGTTATCATTGGTGCCGATTTTATGATAGTCCATGGCATCAATTTTAATATGTGGCAACAGATAATGAGTTGGCTTAATGTAGATGTACCTCTTAACGTGGGATACCAGAATCAAATGCACGCCAGAATGTTAGTTGTCAAACAACAAAAATTGCCACTTCAGACTGAATACATGAAATGGGCGCGTATGGAGGGATATTGTGAGAACAACAGATTGTGGGTAATACAACCATCAGAAATTAAGACGGACTTGTTATCAGCAAAGGCCCTCGTTAAATCCAACAAACAAGTAATAGTCCCATTGTGAGTGCTCAATCTATCAAGCCAATGTTCTCTAATAGAGGCGGTAATAAATAGCGTACAATTGCCGGAAACTGCCAATATGTTATTCAAGGACCAACAGGTATATAACAGAAATGCTGAGAAGTGGGTAGCAGGTCTAGCAGTTCCAGTAAGAAAAAAAGCCAAAAAGCTGCGTATGCCTGCGTTTCCGCCACGAAAAATAAAAGTCAAGATAGAACAACTATAGTCAAACATGAAATTAATACTGGCGAAGCGAGACTGATAAAATGGGCACCTAGAATATACCTCTGGAGAAGCGTAATGAGGTTAAGGAGCAGGTCAATGAAATGGAGAAGAGCGGTGTAATTGAAACATCATCGAGTTCTTGGAGTTCACCTGTAGTTTTAGTTAAAAAGAAAGATGGCAGTACAAGATTCTGCGTAGACTACAGGAAGCTGAACGATGTCACTAAAAAGGACAGCTACCTGCTACCAAGAATTGACGATACGCTCGACACGCTAGCTGGAACAAAGTGGTTCTCTACATTGGATCTATAAAGCGGACAAGGATAAAGAGAAAACTGCTTTCAGTGCTAACGGTGGCTTGTGGCAGCTTAAAAATATGCCATTGGACTCTGCAATGCACCAGCCACATTCGAGCGACTTATAAAGCGCGTGCTAGAAGGACTTCATTGGAAGATTTGCCTGGTGTACCTTGATATAATAGTGATAGACAGAACTTACGATGAACAACGAAAAAACTTGGCAGAAGTTCTGCAATATCAACGGCTGAACTAAAATTAAGCGTAAAGAAATGTGCATTGTTCCAAAAACAGGTAACATATTTGGCATTATGTTACATTAGATGGTATGACCTATTTTGAAATATGGATCAGTCGTATGGGATCCTTACTATAAAATTCATATCATCCGCATTGAATCTGTTCAGATACAATTTTTATTGTTCTATTTGTGTCACCTGCTTTGGAATTATTTGGAACTGCCTTCTTATACTTATGGACTATCTTAAATTAAACTGCCTACTCTTAAAAGTCGTCGTACCAAGTTAAATGTATCGTTTTTGATGAACCTTATCAAATTATGCTATATATGATCCACTTATGAGATTATGTCGCCAATATAATTTTTTGTCCGAATTTGTTGATTTTTCATTAAATATTAATATTATGAAGCACAAGATTATTACTTTTCTTAATACTCGATAAATTTTTATTTATTTTTCATTCATTTTTTGCTGTATCAAAAATGTAATGAAAATTTTTATAATATAAGTACTTAATTTTGTAATTAGTTTGTAAGGATTAAATCTATTGACAAAATTTATGAGCAGTAAAGGACTGGCCTCGTACCCAGAATCTTCAAGAATTACACAGTTTTTTGGGACAATGCACATATTACAGACGCTTTGTGCCTAACATTGCGAGCTCGGCAGCAAGCTTGCATGAGTTTACCCAGAAATCTAAGGCGTATTATTGGGTTGAGTCACAAGAATAGGCGTTTCAGACATTATAAGACCTATTGTGTGCAGCACCGGTTTGGCGTGTTCAGCCGCAGGTGAAAAATTCACCCTGGACAGTGATGCCAGCGGATATGATATTGGTGGTATACTTTCCAAAGTAGTCAATGGGACAGAGAAAGTCGTAGGCTGTTATAGCCGCACACTGTCAAAGCCTGAGCGTAACTATTTTGTAACCCGACGTGAGCTACTAGCAGTGCTGGAATGCATAAAACATTACAATAAGTACCTGTAGTATATGGCCAACATTTTCTACTAAAGACTGATCATTCCGGACTGAGATGGTTGCTGCGATTTAAGAACGCTGAAGGAAGCTAGCACTTTGGATTGAGCGCATCCAGACTTATGACTTTAGCATTGAACACCGAAAGGGCATAAAACACGGAAATGTTGACGCTCTCTTACGCTGGCCTTTAATTTGGAGTGTAAACATTGTTTGCAGGCTGAGAAGTATCCAATATTGGCAAAGATTATAACAGCTAAGGAAGCGGATAAACGGCCTACCCGCATTGAAATATCAGCAGAAGGTCCTCTTACAAAAGCGTATTGTGCACAATGGGACAGTTTGAAGTTAATTAATGGGTGCTTATATCGCCATTGGGAAAGTGCAGATGGTATGATTTCTTCCAACCTAATAGTAGTGCTTTCCTCCAAAATGTAGCATGTTTTAAATAGGTTCCATAACGGAGCTAGCGAAGGACACATTGGGGTTACGAAGACTTGAGAAACTAAAACAACGTTTTTATTGGGTTGGATGTCAGCAGGCAGTGGCGGATTGGATAGCAAACTGTACCCAGTGTATTGCAGCTAAAGCTGCAGTAAGAAGCCGAGTTCAGGTGCAACAATACAACTCTGGCGCACCCTTCGATCCAATAGCGATGGACGTAGCAGGCACTTTTCCTGTCAGTAATGCCGGAAATCGTTGTTTTCGTTGTGATGGATTATTTCAGCAAATGGCCCAATCATTCGCTTCATAAGTAAATACGATTGTAAATGTTTTTGCGAACAATTGGGTATGCCGATATGGGGTTCCAATAGAATTAGATTCCAGGCAGAAATTTCAAGTCTGCTATTTTCAAAGAAATGTGTGATATATACCGTATTAAAAATACTCGACTGTCGCTGCTTCACCCGCAGTCTGATAGACTGGTGGAACGATGTAATCGAATTCTAGAGGAATACTTGCGAAAAGTGGTGAGCGATCAACAGAAAGACTATGGCGAGCTTATTTTGAGGTTTTGACATACCAATAAGCTGCCCATGATTCAACATCTCGATTACCTGCTAAAATTATTTTTGGGACTGAGCTAAAACAGCCTGGTGACTTAGAGTTTGGTGTTAAACCTGCCACAGATAGGGATGTCGCATACTCCGGAAAACAGAAATGTCTCAATGAACTTCACAAATTTGTGCGCACACTAAAGGTAAGAACACCTTGTATGCCCAAATTTAAGTGCTTTGATTTCAGTCCGCCGCGCAGATTTTTGTTCCTATATATTAAAAAAGTATATGAGTAAAATTTGGAGCAAATTCGATAACGTTTAACGGACCTGAAAACGTCTTTAAAATACCTCTATAAATAATTAAAATAAAATAAATAAATAAATAATATTTTTTATTCCAATTAAATTGGAAAAGAGAATTGGATCTATCAATATTTCTTACAATTATGAATTTAATATTAGATTTTTTATACGACGGATATTTCTGTCGATAAGCTTCAACAACCTGAACCAACAATTGCCTTTCCTCTACATCATTAGTTAAAATACTGTAAGCCTTGAATAAACTTAACGCCTCTCTAAGCAGTATCATTAACAACAAATAAGTCCTTACAGAATGTCCAACCTTCCTCAAATTCAAATAATGTTTCCCCAGTTGAAAGCTCAAACTCTAAAAATTACAGGGATAAACTAAACCGACATAAGAAATACTTAGTTTTTTCTGAAACAAAATCATTTAAGGTGTATTTTTCGAAGTCTTAAATTTGTTTAGTTTCGACCATTTTTCAATTTTACAGTTGCTTCTTTAAATTTAAGTTTTTTAACCATTTAGGATAGAGCTACTGTTTCTTCAGAAATATACCATAAATGATTGATCATTTTATTAAGAATAACTGCTGACATATCTGGGTTAGTTTCCGAATACTTTACAGCATCTTGAGTAAAAGTCAAATCTTGAAGCGATGCGTCTATGGCATTGGTACATCTGAAACAGACATTAATGGAAAGTTTCACTAGAAAAATGCAAATATCGCGTAATCCATTTGATTCACTTTTCGTAAATGAGAATTGGTTGCAGATCAGAAATATTTTTAAAGAATATATTGCTTTTGCCATCCATCGTGAATGGCTAGTTGGACCAGACGTTTGAAAATTATGACGCTCTGCACCAAGAAAGATTAAAACCAACTGAAGTAATTCTCTATAGTTTTCTCGATTTTGAGATTTAGTCAGATTTTCATACAATTTTCACGTTCAGCTGGACTGAAACTAAAACAGTTGCAAATTCCTTGCAACTTCTAAATAATTCTTTGTTAAAACTTGGCCATGATTTGGCAAATCTTTCAAATATTGAAACTTCTGGAACAGGTGTAGAACATAGCTTTGATACCAGTATTTGTAGACTTTGTGTGATATGACAAGCCGTTTACTTGGTCCACAATATTCTATTTAAGTAATCTTTCACAAACAGCACCAGTTGAAGATTCTACTTTCGGCACTCCAAGAAACTTCGAAGTCCCGTTGTAACTCACCAAAATTGCAATCCCTTCAACTTTTCGGATCCGATTATATCTTGTATAAACTTTCCATCAAAATGACTACCACCGAACCAATTTTACTAAAAAATAAACAATTTTCATTATTCGCAAAACCAGCAGAAATTTCATTAGATTATTTTATACGGTTTACTTGGCGCAAACGATGAATAGTAGAACGGTTATTGACAAGTTCTTCTACATGGTGTCCAGCTGCTGCTATGAGAATGTGAACTGTCATTCCATCAGACACTTTGGCATTAACTGATTTGAAATAAAACTTTCTTGACCTCGTATTTGACCTAAAACAGAGTCTGAGCCTAAGTTTTCTTTCTCGACAGTCGTGTTGTTAATTGGTAACTCGATAACACTATCTCCATTAGTCTACTCCATAAATTGAAAAATATCTATATAAAATCGAAAACTGAATATATAAATTTATTTATAAAAAAAATTATTATATATAAATTTATTCATATACAAAACTTACGTGATTGGTTCGACTTTTCCTTTTCATGCTTCCTTTTACGTGCAGCTTCTTTATCTATTCGTTTCTGTGCTTTTTTTTCGATTCGGTAAAGTCATATCGACACCAGCCATGTAACCAGGACATCCTGTTTGTCTTTGAATATCTTGAAACAGTCTACTTTCTACAATTCGAATATTGTCTAGCGCATCGACAGTGGCAATATCATATAACTCGTTTAGATTTTCAAGAAATGTTTCAGCAGCTTGCTTTTGGGCATTTGATCTTTTCTCAGGAACGATTTCTTTAGTGTTTTCCACTTTTCATGCAATTTTAATAATTTCCAATACACTTATGCCTTTCTCTAATCGGTATACGTGCTTGATGCCAAAATATTTGAACGTAATAAATTTAACACTTTGCTTGGCTAAAAGCTTTACAAAGCGAGTATTTTAAAATGGGACTTGCAAGATCTGACGATTTGATGGGAGTTTCCCGCAAAAATTTGTTGAGAAACATTCCCAACTAAATCTATGTTGCTTAAATTTTAGGCTTTGTATCTTAATCTTAATTGTTATATAACCATAGAACACTTGAATGAAAATTATTTAATTACACTGTTAATAACTCACTTTAATATTTACATAACAAAATAAAACCAATTAAATCACGGTTTTTTACAACAATGATATTTAGCGTTATAACGACAATGTCTGCAAAAGTGTCTCGTTATCAGCAGTGACTGAAAAATACACAGTTTGCAATATTTCTTTTCTTCAGAAGTTCTTCTAATGACATTCACCACTCTGTTTCTGTTAAATTGTACTGAGCTTTCTTCTGAATCCAAATTGATAATTTGGAATACAGTGACCTACTCTTGATATCGGAATCAGCTTCTTCATTAGTGCCTTTTCAAACAACTCAGATAGATTAGATAAAAGGCGTATAGACTACACCCGTGTGTGATTCTTTCCAGGTTTGTGGATCATGGAGTTAAGCGATATATTCCAAGCATAGGGATAATATTCTAGTCTCAAAATAGCATTAAAAATGAATATAATTGATTTTCTCGCTAAATAAGACAGCTTGAAAATCATTTTATTAATTCTGAGGCTTTCCATAAGTTAAAGTCGTTGATAACACTTTCAATGTCACGCATCTCAAATCTTCAATTTCTTAGTATACTCCGAGTCGAGGAGAGCTAACATATGTTCTCGCCACGCTCGCCGTAACCTTATGTTTACAGTTAATAATTCAAATCTGAATTCACATCTGAATTCTAATAATTCTGATTTGGCGGGGAGGTAAAGCGCCATGCCTATATTGGAGTTCTAAGCGGTAGATTTTCAGAACGGTGAGTGCATATATAAATTTTTAAATTTCAGCCAATATATTCGCGTATTCATCTGCGCGATGCAACCAATTGAAAACATAATTTCGTGAGTACCCAATACCGAGGTCGATTGTTTGACTTTTTTCCAAAACAGGTTTTCGAATAATTCGAAAAGTTACAACTAAAAAATAAATGGGTTTCGGTAAGAAATAATTAAAAAAACCGGTTCTTTAATTAAAATTAAATTCTATTCAATTCTTTTTGCTTTAAAAAAAAAATTGATAAATTTTGTCCTTTATTGTAGTATTACTTGTTATTAGAATAACATTTTAGAACCTTAACGAACATTCTGTCTTTGACAATCAAGTTTTCCTTACTGCATAATTACGTCAATCTTATGGTTTATAGTGACGAGGAGCCCTTGCAACTTAGTATTTTGGGAAACTTAATCTCCTATCCTTTCCATCGCGTTCGAAATATTTACACTCTTCAATAAACTTATGTATTTGTTTAGTAGTTAAAATATTTTCACACCAATCTCTTTTTATTTACCCTTTCAATTTAATGCTTTCTGGTAGTATATAATGCAATTGTAATTATTTTAATTTTCAAATTGTTCTTCTTTAATAAGAACATTCATTATAAACTTATTTAAACAGTTCCAAGGCCAAATCACACAGCTGATCATCATTTTTTGTACATAAAAATTTAATATTCATATACAGAAAATCAAGAAAGGTTAGTTTTGCTCAAACGTACTTATCTATTCGTTCCACAATGATTTTGACTGTGTTTGTGAGACGTTCAAGGTAAATATTTAAATTATGAGTATTTTTGCAATAAAAAACAAAAATTATTCATATTTAAATTAACCGGTTGTTCCTTTTAAAATAAACGGTTTATTCGGTATATGTCGAATAATAACTGCTAGACCTCCGTAGTATCCAACAAGGTAACTATAGTAGACGGGTAAAACGATGACAAATCTAACGAAGATCCAGCTTGCTTCACCATATGCTCTGCCCCTGGCGTTGGTGTCGTAAAAACTGTATCCATTAATCTTGAATAAACTCCTTACTGTGAGATGAGTTTCCGAGATTAGCATTATGCCTATTTGTTTGTCTTACAATAAATATTCTAGTTTGTTTTTATGTTGGCGGATGCCGTTTAAGTTCTAAGAACACATTCTCAGACAGTTCATAGTTTGTTGAGTATAACCTGCAGAAGCTGCACCTTCAGAATTTCCTTCATTATGTTCGTCATAGTATTAGTGAAGTTATTCATCATGTTACCTATACTGTTGGTAACAGTATTTGTAGGCTGCACCAAATTTTCAATAGTAGACTTCAGAAAGTTGAATTCGGAAGCTCCTACTTTGGGCTGTGTAAGTGGTACAAGATTTAATTGAGAACTGGCTGGTGATAGGCATTAAAACTGCGGCGTTTCCAACGCCCGCTGGTTTCAGCTACTTTATTTACTTCAGACTTTCAAACCAACCGTAGTCTCTGGTTCTTACCACAGTTGCTGGATTTCCTTGCCTTTGAGTTTTCTTTAGGCTTGCAGCATACTGATGAAACCTCCAGTTACCCGCGGACAAAACAAACAGGGCAGATTGCAGTAAATTTTTTAAGCCCATATTTCTAGCAGTTCACACACTTGATTGCTCATGTACGTTTTTAGGGCTCCTCTACTGCTACCTTTCGATATAGCAGATACCTCAGACCATAGATCGGATTGCTCTTTTTTTTTAATATCACATAACCCGTTTCAAAACCCTCTAAATATTGTTTAGAGCTTTGTTTTTAATAATTAAAACGCTTTTGACTTTGAATCTCTAAATAGTCAAACCCTCTTTAACTTTATTCTGGGCCACACAGTAGTCGAGGCCTTTTATAATAATTTGAAGATCTTTGCTACTTTTCAGTTGGTATGTATAAAAAATTTTTTCCGAGCGCCGAAGTCGGAAACAATTTTACAGTAATTACTTTCGTGATTTACTTGAACTTTAATTTCATGTATGTTACCCCATTTAATAGAAGTGAGAAAAGGGTTTTCTGCTATGAAAGAAAATACGCACTTCATAACTTTGTATTACTCTCCCTCAAGTAAATTGCGAAAGGTTTACAAAATTTGGAGCATGGGTTCCGTAGCTTCTGTAGCCAAGATGGAAAATCGATTTTGATGGCCGAATTTTTAGTTATTTTTGGAAATTTTTGTATTACAAAAATAGTAGAGTTCGGATACCTCCCCCTTTTTGGTATAGCAACGTACCGGTCCTGTCCAGGGTTGGTAACCCACTGGGTAACCAAATTAAAACCACCACGGTTTTATTGGGTATTATACTTAAAAAAACCCGAGTGGGTTTTTTATTTAAAGGTTTTCGTAGTTTACAACAAAAACAAGTGTAATTTACGTATTGGGACTACAAATTTATTTGTTCCGTCTTCGAACTCAAAAAAGATAATGAAACAATAAATTTATCAAATCACTACATACATCTTTTCCTCACCTCTGAGCCAATATCCAAATCCCGTCTCAGAAAAACTACTCGTCTCTTAAGGCGCTCCAACTTTGAAGCCGTTTTGTATTTCTTCAAAGGAAATTATTCGGTGACGAAGATAAACTCATACCTCTTTATAGATGGTTTCTGAAAATGTAGGCCGTAAATTTAAATTTCTTTAAATAAGATCAATATGTGTCGCGTTTGCTGCCCTTACACTTTTAGTTAAAAAACGGGGAATTCACAGTTTTTTAGCCTTGGAACGAAATGATTTGCGCTGAAGAAAAAATGTAATAATTCAAACAGTTTGTTTTAAAACTTTTGCGACATAGAACGGGTGTTGTCATGCAAAAGAATAAATTAATCATGTCTGTCTTTATATTCCGGCCGTTTTTCTCATAACGTTTTTCCCATAATAAAATAAAGTAGTTGCAGTCTTTCCGATCACCGAGTTTTTGAAGCTCAATGCCGCCTTAATTCCACCAAGAGCAATGCAAAATTGCACTATAAATACTACAAAAAATATTGTCGACTTGAACGAAATTTGGAAGCGGTTATAAAACCCAACAACCCATCAAAAAACCCAATAAACCCGGTGGATTGGTTTAAAAGAACCCGGGTTTTTGGCAACCCTGGTCATTTCCCATCTGCATTTTGGCTTTTTTTTAACAGTTGTTTCGAAATGTATAATATAAGGAACTGGAGGACGGGTAGTACTCACTTCTATCCTTCGGTTGTCGGTGTTAGATGTTTTTCCGCTAGTATGGTCACTAAGACAACGTGCACGATTTGCTGGCTTTGCTGTGAAGTAACGGGAATCATCAATTTCATCTTTATGACATTCCTTTCTATTCTATTATTCGCACTTCCGGCGTTCAATAACATTTGCACTTGGCATGCTCATCAATTAAGATAACGGCCTATTTTTTTTACTTATTATGTACACAGTATGGTTTAAAAAAAAATATATATATATTCCAAAACACACAAAAAAACCGTAATTTTAAAAATATTATTGGCTTAAAAATAAAAAATTTTTCAAATATTTGACAAATGTGACCGTACATTATTTTGGCTATGTTATTTAAATTAACTAAATAATTATTTACTGCAATTGAATTCCTTGACGATGAGGAAGGCTATTACTAGGAACTTATTATCCAAAAAGGAAGCAATATTTTGAGAAGCTGAAGTTGAACCTTAAGTAGTTCGTTAGAAGAGAATAGATTAAAGGAAATTCATGCACTTAGACATGTATATATGCAATTATATTATATTAATATACAATAGATAAATATGTTAAAAATTATTTAAAAACTATGCTTACTTTTTCCCATTTTTTTTTTTTTTTTTTTTTTTTTTTTTTTTTTGTATAGACATGTTTTTAAAAAAGTAATAAAGGGTTTAATTTGTTGTCAAAAAATGATAGAACAGGGACCAAAATCGTAATAGAAAAATTTTTATTATTCACGCCTATGCTGAATAATTTTTCCCACTAAACGTTTTCCATTTTGCCACAATTGCATTCATGAACAATTTTCTCATGAAATTTTTATCCCTTTTCTGATTATTCATTGGGGAATGAAAATCCTGTAAAAATTCCACTGATCCTATTTTCCCTTGAAATTTGTTCCTTTCTCCCATAAATTTGTTCAGATCATTTTTGCTGGGGAGTTGCATTTATCATTTAAATATTTATTCCTTTTTATAGTCTATTTAGACCTGAACGAAATCTACTACTTACGGGATTTCGATCAAAATCTAGTGTATTTCAACTAGATTTCCCATACAAATCAAAATCTAATCCGTCACGAGATTTTGCCGAAATCTATTTGAAATCTGGTAAGGTTATTGAGGCAGCTCTGTTCTTTGTACTAAAACTGCAAAACTGTACTGTATTTTAAAATTCGCTCACAAAAAAAAAAAAAAAAAATACTGACAACAACAGCCATCGACGCCCTCCTCCGAGCCATTAGATTCGTCGCCACTACCGAATATTGCATTAAATCTATCTTGTTTTTTGTCGCACCCACTTGGTTCTTTGTTTTGTTGATATTTAATTTTGTTTTATGAAGTTGTTCGATGGGTACGTCATCGGGATTAATATACACATTTAGTCTTATCTCCCCATTCTTTTTGGAGTTTAAACCATTTTTAAAGTGTTCTGTTTGGCCAAAGTCACTAGTTTCTTTCCGTCCGTCTTGCTAAAGAAAAATACATGTTTATTATGCACGCTTTTGTGCAATTCTTTGCATGGCAATTGCTTTGCAAGAGTTTATTTTCATTTTTATTTCTTTTTTTTTTTTTCAATTTTAACGTTTAATTATGACAATTTTAATGTAAACTTACTTTACTTTTCAATAAAAAATCACAATTTTTTTTTCTTTATTTTTGTTAACGTTCAACGTAAAATGATAGCTTTTAAAAAGGTAACAACAATTTCATGGGAGATTCACGATAGCAATTATCCCTTCGATGGGAATGAAAATATCATGGGAACAGAAATTTCTCATGTTATTCATGATAGGCGTGATTAAATAGTATTAATTCTAATTACAATATTTTAAAATTTTGATCGAAGCTACTACCACTACTTTTCAAATCGACCACAGTTATTAAAGATTGCATATATGGAATAATATCCCCTTCCTCGCATAACAAATAAATATATACAAATTATTTTTCAAAGTACTTTGTTTTAGATATTTTCTAAAATTGTCAAATTTTTTCAAGTAAAACGAGTTTCTTTAGAAAAGTTTTGAGTAATGCCAAGTTATATTACTTAAGTAATTATGCCGTGTATTTCGAAGCGAATTATTCAGGCATCCATAGATATCGAAAAAACATTACTTTTATTGTATTATATATGTATTTCTTATTTTAAATTATTTATTAGCACTGTTATGTGCCCTGCTGCGCAGTGGTTGGATTTATATGGAGTCGGCGACAAAAAAAATACTTAAATATCAACATAAAGCATTGTTGACTCCATTATACAATTGTAGAAATTATTTATTTTAAAAAAATGGGCGTTGTTTATAATTAAGTATACCTCCTTAGCGCCTACTTCTTCTCTTTGCAAATAAAAAGTGAGAAAATAATTGTACGCAATTTGTTTGATATAAAATTAGAATAAATTTGAAAAAGTTGTAAAATGTTGAAAGACAATCTTAGTATCTATCAAATCAAAAACAAATGACAATAAAATTAATTTTTGCTTGCTTTGTTATTTTTCTGAAGGATCTACGATATTTTCGTTAGTTGCTTTACTAAAAAGCCTAACGGAGTTCTGAAAACTAAATCGCATCTTATTCATAACTTAACATTATTCTTTAATTAATTCATAAATAGTTCGGTTCCTATAAAAAATAGTGTGCAAAACTGCTCTAAACTTGAAAAATGTAGAAAAAATTGAATATAAAATGTGTTTGATTGAGAAATAGACAAAGATTGCCTAAATAAAGTATGTATCATTGCAAAGGTCTGCTTTTTTTTCCATCAAAATTTGATGAGAAACCTAAAATCATTTAATATTCAAATAAGTTATTTACCGGTTTTTTACCTGTAACTCAAGATTTTGGATGCATTACGAAAATTTCGAAAACAGATTCTTGTTGAACTCGTTGGTGCCTACAGAAAACAGTATAACTTTCCAGGTATTACTACTTCATTTTATTTTATCGCATAGTCTTATTTAGAATTTTGTCTCAAAATCAAAGAGCTTTGATAACACAAAGAGTGCCTTTAACAGCAATCTCAAAGCATTAAATAATAATATTATAAAAGTCCGATTGTCGTAATAAGGGGTAACACAAATAAAACGTGTACTGAAGTTAAAATATAGTATATTCACTAGAAATTTTTTTTTTTTTTATTATTAATTTATTTACAATCTACTTTAGCAATATTAAGTAAATATGATAACAAAGTAACTTAACCTATGGCATTAAACTTCAGCATGCTTAATAAACTAAATTTAATATTATATTATAATATTATTATTTAAATTGGGCACTAGAACTATAACATCCTGAATGGTGAATCTAATATATGAGATCTTTTTAGTCTTCTAACTTCTTCTGTATCATCTAATAGGGTATAGAATATAACGGTGGTTGCTAAGGCGATCTAAGTACCTCTGACTAAATCTATTTATTTGACTAATGACTAAAAGAATTTTGAGATCTTTGTGAATTTGTTTGTTAGTTACAAACCACGGAGCATTAACAATCATTCTAAGAGTTTTTGTTGATACCTTTGCAAAATTTCTATGTTTGAATGGAAATAGTTGAATGCCATACGTCCATACAGGTTTTAGTGTAGCCTTATATATTTTTAATTTATTTTTTAGACTAAGTTCTGATTTGGCACCTAGTAATCAGTACATTCTCTTGGTTTTTATATTAAGATGTTCTCTTTTTGCCATAATGTGTCTTTTCCACATCAATCTTTTGTCAAGATGCAATCACAGATATTTTACCGTATAGGTTTATGGCAGCGCAAATCCATTAATATATAATGTAGGACACTCTTCCCTTCTTAACGTAAATGTGACATGATTACATTTATCTATATTAATATAAATTTTCCAATTTTTTAACCACCGCTTCATTTAATGATTGATTGACATATAAAATAGCAGTATCATCCGCATAAGTAGCTATTGTAATGTTATTATTAACCGGTATGTCAGATGTAAAAACAGTATACAACACAGGACCTAGGACACTTCCTTGCGGTACACCGAGTTTTAAAGCGCATATGTTAGACTTTTCCACTGTATTAGAATACGTGTCTGGCTTTTCACCCGAGTTAAACTTTTTATGCAAATGCACATTTGGTGACTTTCTTAAACGTCACTTATTGGAAAAGATTGTAGGTACTTCTTGCCAAATACCATCGCTATCATATTCATTAAATGTAGTCATCGTTGTTTTTTAACTATGCTTACCGAAATTCTTTTTTTTTTCATAAATATTTTAAATATTGATTTTTCTTTTGTCTTTTATATTTGTTTTTATGGATTACTGTTAATCCCCAAATGGAATGTTAATTCGTTTGTTTTTAATTTTCAACGACTGAGTTGTTTTTTTTTATTTTTATTTTATTTCCTTTTTTATTATTGTTTTTGTTTAAATTGCAAATGCAAAATAAATGCATATTAACATGTCTGATCACAACCACGGCTGAACAAAGACTGCGAAAAAAAAAAAAGTATTGAGCTCCTTTACCAATTTGATCGCTTTTTCTGCCATCAATACATCAAAAACTGTTATGCTTTCAGCTCAAACCTATTTAAATCACAGCAGTAAGGCTCTTTCCAACATATTTTGGTTTGAATCACGATAATTTTTACCGATGTGGACAATGTGGATTTTGATATATTATTATATATTCTTTAAACATTTGCGCTTTTGTCTTACTATTGTTGCTTATTTTATTAATAATTTTTATTTGTTGATACAGACATTGAATTTGTTGTATTCTTCGACATTTTATATTCGTTTCTGATTAATCTGTCAGTTTTTCATTATTATCAGCTGATCAGAAATGTTGCCATGTCATTGATTTGTATATGGTTTTCTTTTAGTTGATGGCACCTTTGTTTCTATTGACTTCAAAAAATTCTAAAATTTTGTTTTTGAGATCCTAAATGGTCATTCAAAATTTCCATATCATAAACCACTTTTTCACAATTGATGCTATAAGAATGGCGGTGTTATATAAAAAGTTACACAACTGCCTTCTTTATATAAATCAAAAAGTGGTTCTGCGCTAAACTAATGCCTCTAATTTATCAGGGTATTGCAATAGATACTCCCCTCTTATATCACAAAAAAAATTAACCTATAAAATATGCTTGTACTCTGCATGAAATGTTGAATATCAAGATTATTGTTCTTTTAAATATGCAATCAAATAGCTTGAATTAAATTAAACAAATGTACAAATTTTTAAATTGGCATCTTCCGTTCTAAAGCTAAATAAATGACGTAATTTAACATTTATATGGTCTGTGTAAACTAATTTGATAACTGAATGTGTTTCACTCCACTTACATAAAAGCGTCAAAATTATTAAATATAAAAATATTTTATAAGTATATTTATCTTTTATTCTATTGTTTTAAAAAGGTAAGTTAAAAACCTTTTGATTGGAAAATTAAATATATAGTAACATTTCGTACGAATTTAAAGTAGAACAAAGCAGCAGCTAGTCAACTTTGTTTGAATTTATTTTGTGTTATTATCTCTTTCAATAATATAACGACAAAAAGTGTTTCGTAACTGAAATAAAATATTACAAAGACTTAAAGTATTCGTTTAATAAATTTTATATAGTATTAAATATTAGTTGTGTTTGTAATATTATTTTTTCTTACTCGTGTTCGGAACCTCTTGAGTTCCTCTTATCGCAATTTGCATATCATTTGCTCAAAGTGTTACTGCTTTCTACGGTTGGTGCTTTGCATAATAAAAGTTTATAAATAATTAAATTTGAAATTTTGTTATAAACTTTTCTTAGTATCTACACTCAAGAGCAATATTATTGCCGCACTAGCCTTTTCAACAGTTTTTATTTATAGCGATGAATTTAATATTTCTAATGATGACAAATTTAAATAAATTATTCTATGGAGAAAATTTGTATGCTTTAATAATGAGTTGACCCTACATTCTTAAAAATAACTTTAAAAATTCGTTGTAGCACACTGCGGTAAGAATTAAGTGGACTTGTTCGGTGATTGACGCCCAAATATTTTGCGATCCATGCTAGCCCATTGGATTTTAATTTAGTTAATCAGCTTTCCATTGCAGTTCAGATATATATTGCGACTCCAACAACATACGCGTTTTTTAAGTGTTGTGAATAGAGGCATTATCTTGCTGAAAAATCATATTTTGTCTCCGATTTCTTTCAATAAATGTTTTTAGGTTAGTCTGGACAAGTGTTGTATACAATGTCGAATTCATTTCCATCAAAGTTCTACCGAAATTTCGTTGGAAAAAATTTGTGGAATGTGGAATCTCTCAGATGTGTACTTCGGTACAAAAAGCTTTCTAACTGTTTTTTATTTGGGATTGAGCAGAGGTGGCTTTTATATAAAGTATTCGCTTGTAATATCTGTTGGTAGCTAGTGAGAAGGCGTCCCTGTGTAGAAGATTTTGTTGGCGGTCCAAATACTGTGATCGAATGCTTTGGTCTAATCAGCCACTCATCCTAAATTTTAATGCCTGCAGTACGTTAACGAATTTGAATATGTAAATTAAAATAAATGCAGAGGGAAATGGCAACTTGCTAGTTTGATATTCTAGGTGTACGTGAAAGTCGTTGACTGCAAAGCGGTATTTACGGGACCACACTGAGTTATAAAGAGAAATAGAGGGCAGTGTCCGATCGAATTATTACTGCAGGATTCAACTGTAAATTTTTGTCATATTGTGTTACGTTCCGACCGAATAGGATCTTCATCAATTTGAATACGACATTTATAATTGATAGTACTAGATTTCCTCACCGAGAATGGAATCCCCGGCTGCCAGAACTCGTATGAAATTGACCATGTGGCTATTACTAGGATCCTGTTGGGTTCACTGATGTACATCCAGATCAGATTTAGCGTCCAGTATAATCTCGCCTCAACAATAGTCCACAGAGAATGATAAGGCTTAAAACTATGGATTTGTGCGGAGTCCCGGAGCATGATTCAAAATCGCAAACGTTCCCCCAACATTTTTAATCGTCTTAAAACGTCACACACTGAACTGGTGACAAGACATGAATAACGTTCGTGTTCGCGTTTAAACGGTTAGGCTAGACCGTGAGCGTTACTCTGAGGAGATTACTGCACGGGGTGAAAGAGCTTTTAATACTGGCTACCTTCGTGGCGTATTTTCTTCAATTAGTAAACTAAGTCAAAATAATAAATAATAATATTGTTACGAAAACGAAAATGGTAAAGACAAAATTCACCACATCAGAGCTTATTATTAGCTTTTAGCTAAAAAAATGTACTGGCTTGGGTCAAGGCTTAAAAACTTCTAAAATTATCTGTACTAATTAAAAGTGTTTCCAATGCATGGATCGGTTACTTTTTGTTATTTTAGACCAGTTTGAATTAGCGTAGAAAAATCGAAGATCCGTGTCCATACTAGAACATCCTAAACTAAGATGAAATACTATAAAAGCAGCGAATTGCGGCTAGTGAGTTAGTTTTGAATTGGCTGTCAAGAAGTAAAGTCTGTTTCAGGCGCAAATAAAAAGTATTTTTGGTGTATTGAAATACAGTGGAATTAATAAAGAAAGAGACAGATTGAAAAACAACTAAAATAAAAATAGTGTTTAATTTTATTTTAACGCAATGAAAACGAACTCATACGTTTTAAAAAGGTTAAAACGTAACAATATAAATCTACTTGAATGCGGTAGATGGAAATGTTCGACTTTATGATAAGCCGACTGGCACGCAACGTAAATCAATGAGGAATATTTCGACTAATCCCCCGTCACATGACCGCAATTATCCAAGATATGTGAACAAACAACAAAATTTCTATAGGTGTCGTGGATACAGTACCTAAGAAGGATACCTTACTTATTGTTCAAATTGGAGAGATACACAGTAACAAATGCTATTAGTAAGATCATGGCACATCTAATACTACAGCGAATATGACCTGTTGTTGAACAGATATTGCAGAAGTAGCTGGCAGCTTTTAGATCGTGTCGTTCTTGTGCTGACCATGTGAGTACATTAATCATTGCACAATCGGCCGAATATACATACATACATTTGTACCTCTTCCTTGTTGATTTTCAAAGCGCTTTTGATGCCGTTAATCGCTCATATATGTGGTCCATACTGCTGAAAAAAGAAAAAATTGTTGATTTGTTTCGTCAACTTTATAGCGGTATATTAATGATATAGACTACGCAGAGGAATATGTATAATGTTTCATCATTTTGGAGATATTAACGACATGCTAACTATACTCACCCTTAAAGCCAAGTAAATGAGATTGAAATTTAAATTCGTGAAGACAAAGCTAATGCACATTGCGAACATGAATATAACTCCTCTTATGATCGACAGTATTACCATTAAAGAAATGGAATCCATCAACTATCTGTCTATGTGGTCCACACTGCTGAAAAACGAAAAAGGGGGTGATGATACCACCCTCCTGTTCACAGTGAGAAATATGGTTCATCACCACGATTAGCAATACCTAAATTATTCGATACCTTATAATAAAAAAGGCACTCACCTCTTTCATTGGTATCCGAGCTACCCCACACGTCATTATGTGCGTTTGCGTTGTAGCCAATTATGACAGAAGTACCCGTATCATATGCCTCAGAAACCGTTTGGCTTACGGGTTCCTGTGGGAGACTACGACGGTAGTCGTGTCAAGGTAGGATGATGCTAACCAGAGAAATCCATCGCTCAACATTGTCACGGTGTCCTTGTCGCTGAACCTATAACGAAAAAAAAAAACATTAATAGAGGCACTGACCATAATACAGTTTCTGGGTCTGCCATTATCGTGGGTATACACCGTTTGGTATCCCACGGTTCTTGAACAAGAATCCTCTCTAACAAGATGTAGGAGCAAGGAGGCCGAAGCAGTTTAAGAGCGATAGAGCATAATTTTGGTGACCCTCAGTATCTAGGACCACTACCGTCCGATCGGCATCCTCGTCCGACAGCGGAGATACAAAACCGATCTCAGTCTCCATCACGTTAAAGAGTTCCCCAACCAACTCAGAATTTGAGATACGGCTGAATAGGAGTGCTGCGAGGAAATGCTACCCCCGTCATTAGACGCTTTCGTTATGTCAGAATTGGAGCCGCTTGGCTGATCAAGCGGGGTTTGCATTCCAGCGTGGAGTTGCAAAGCCGCAAACGCATCAGCCTTATACACATTAAGTGTAATTGTAATCACGGGCCTTGATCAGTTAAAATTATAATCTCGTCACGAGCGTTGTCCTTTACATCACTTACTTTCTGCAATACGAGCCCTCGACCGAGGACATTGGGGAATCTTAGCTCCATTGGATACAGCTCCATTGGACGGAATTCTGCACGGGCGACCACTTTGATGCAGGGTTGGCAAAATCCGAGTTTTTTTTAACCCAACCCGCCGGGTTTTATGGGGTTTTTAATGGGTTTTATTGGATTTTATAACTGTTTCCAAATTTCGTTCAAGTCAACAATATTTTTGGTTTGCTTATACAATCACGTTTTTTTTAGCATTTGTAGTGCAATTTTGCACTCTTGGTGGGATAAAAGCGGCACTGTGTATTTTAATACGAGCTTCTAAAACTAGGTGATCGGAACAGACAGCAATTACTTCATTTGAATCATTCATTATTAGAAAAATGACCGGAATATAAAGACAGACATGATTAATTTATTCATTTGCATGATAACATCCGACCTCACTTCGCAAAACAACATCCCACCTCATGTTCAAAACAAACATTAGAAACTATCAAATGCTGCATCCTCCGTATTCTTCAAATTACTTCGTTCCACAGCTAAAAAAAAAACCGTGAATTCCCGTTTTTTAACTAAAAGTGTAAGCGAAGCAAACGCAGCACATATTCATCTCGTTTAAAGGCATTTCGATTTACGGCCTACATTTACAAAAACTATCCATAAAGAGGTATGAGTTTACCTTTTAGCATGTCACCGAATCGCTTCCTTTAAAGAAATACAAAATCGGCTTCAAAGCGGCTTGGGGCGCCTTAAAAGACGAGAAGTTTTTCTGAGACGGGATGTGGAAATTGTAAACTTGAAAACTTTTAAATAAATAACCGGAGTAGGTCTTTTTAAATATAATAACCAATAAAACCCGGATATGTTTAATTGAGTTCCCCAGTGGGTTCACAGCCCATGTGATGTGACCCTACAACTACCCTGAATCACAACAACTAGGTGAAGGTCCGGGGTTTAAAGACTGATCCCTTCGATTTCCTTCAGTATGGCCATTTCCACCAACCTCCACTCTACGGGGGTAATAGTACCCTGTGGGTAACCACAACCGCCCACGTGAGACCTTCCCTGATAACCTCTTTAATGAGTTCAGAGGATCCAAAAGAGAGAGCAGTTCTTGGCCGCTTAGAGAACTGCTCAGCTACCTAACAACCTGTTCAGCAAATCTTTGTCTATTTTGTGCAACACCAGAATTAACCGTGGAAGCTTGGGGACGGCCATCAACGTTGTCCCTGGCCCATGCTAATCTGCCCTTATCGTCTTACGATAAGAGTACAGGATCGAGCGCATTCAATTTGGCTAGAATTCGAGAAGCCAACCTACGGTTCCTACACGGCCTAACGCTAGTATCCACATTGGCACGGAAGCCAGAAGAACTTTTGAAACCATAGTGGTTACTGCCGAAAACTGGCACTTTCGGTTTTTCAACCAACTTCTTGGCGTGAGGGTTTGACATAGGGAGTAAGCTTTGCTTTCGCTGATGTTGACAACGTACAAGTTACCGGACAAGCAGCAACAGATTCTGTTGCTGTAGAAATACTCGATTTAAGGAAGGCAGTTTTAGATAGAGAGCCCCTGTGACCAGAGGTTGGAGTGGAGCAGACTGAAGCTTGTCTGGTAAGCGCAAGAGTAACCGCGTATTATTGATTTTAAATTTTTTTGCAATAAGATTTAGGGTCCCCCCTTAAGGCCGCATTATGGTCCAATGGTGAGGTTTGGCACCAACCTTCATGGGAATAGATGCTCAGGGCCAGACCGAAGCTAATTGGGAGTGCTCTCAACCGAACCTACACCACCAACTTTACAGCGACGGGCAAAGGAACTTACTTTAAGGCCTGCTAGGGTTTTAACAGGACGGAAGCAGTTGTAGCCTTACTGGAGCCATTCACACCCGGGTATCCACCCCAGCTTTATGCAGTTCAGAAGTGAGATGGTGCATCGAAAGCATTACTCAATGAAGATTATTTTCAAACTCAAAACGCTACTCAAACAAAACATTCGGAGGCAGCAGGATTAATCAAAAAGCGATAGAATTGAATACCGCACGAGTTAATGCTGAGAGATGTTGAAAGACGAAATTTCTTGTTCAAAAAGCTGCTTTAAAATCATAACGAAATCATCGCCAATCATTGGTGATGAAAAATAGATCCTTTAGAACAACGTTCTGGGTAATAAACGTTAAAAGAAATCATATCATAAATATTTTTTTACTTCAAGCTAAAAGTAACCAAAATGAAAAAAAAGTACACATCTACACATTGAAGAAAAAAAGTAACCAATTTTGATTAGAAATAACCAAAACAGCAGCACTGCTCTCAATGAGCTTGAGTTCAATCACAGTCTAAAAATATTCCGCAGTATGCTTAGGGTTGTTATTCTTAAATAACATTGAATCACAAGCTATCAACAGATGCCTTAGAATTTGTTCCAATACGATTTGATATTGATAGCGGCTCATATTACCATCGAAAAAAACACAACAATAGAGATGACGCCATAGCAGTCCAAACCATAACGTTGCCTCCAACATGTTTGCCTGTAATCTTTGGATCAAGTGCAGTGTTTGGTTTTCTCCAAACTTTAGAGCGGTCATTGCTTCCGAAAATGTGTAATTACTTTCGTCGGTAAATATAACATGATTAAAAAAGTCCATACATTTTTCAATGTATTCCGCAATTTTGTGAAGCTTATTGTCGGATCTTGTTTAACTAATTTCACAATACTGGCAACCTCACGTCTCGAAAGCTTCTTAGGTCTACCAGATCGTATCTTATTTTCGGTACTGTTGGTATTATGATTTCTAACGATCGTCTATACAGTAGCACGAGTTAATTTTGTTGTCTTAATATTTTCTCAATAAGATTTATTTTCTTTTCGGAGATTTACTACCATATTTTTAACTGAAATATGTACATACCTATCTCCATTTGCCATTTTCAAAGATAAAAATTTTAATAATATTTTTTTATTATTGCTTTATTTTATAATTTCACAATTGTAATGATTGTAATTTTTAATAAATCAACAAAGTTAACTGTTATTTCCCTTACTTCGTTTTTCAATACCTATTGTATGTCGGTTTTTTCCATGCTAATTATTACGTTTTCCCCTAATATTTCGATGTTATATTTTTACCATATTCTTTTTTTCTTTAAATAATCTTAATTATAAATGCTTAAAACATTGCTATAACATCCTTTTGTAATTCTCTAAAACTTCAAAAGTTGTAGACTTTTTCCTTGATTGTATTTTTTTCTTTCGTTCGTTCTGTATCTCACTTCTTAAAATTTTCAGGAATGGTGCAAAATGGGAACAATAAATATATGACGTTACAATATATTAAATATTACATCTTTAGTAAAATGTTTTTAATTATATTAATCTTAATAGGGCAAGAAAACGCAGTGAAAATTGTTAACACTTATTTTTAACGTTAATACATGTTTAGGCCTAATTAGAGGTGCCTTCACATAACGCCATAGTTGCACCGCAACAAACCAACTTTATGGGCAACAACGTGTTCGACCATACCGTAAGGCCAAAATCCAACCAATTTGATTTTGGTTATCTCGACTATGGTTACGGTTATGACATTATGTTAAGTCACGTCTAATTAGGCCTTTTATAAGAACACGTTTGAATAATATTTAGTAATTTTAATATACCTTTTAGATAAAAATGGAATCTCAATCTATATATCCCCATTCTGCCACGTTGTTTGCTGCCATATGTGCTTGTTTTTTTACTATTGTTGGAATTTTGGGTATGTATATAAGTATAAATATGATTATTTTTAAGAATTAAATAATAAACTATTTTCTAAATTTTTCGTATCTTCCACTATTAATAAAGCTGTTTAGATGTTATGAAAACGTAAATGCTTTAATACTTTGACTAGTAAATTTTTCTAATACAAACCAGATTAAATTTCGTCCTAAAAGTTTTAGTTATAGATCTACTTTCTACGGCAATAAAGGAATTTCTTCTTAACAAGCTTTAAATTGTAAATAACAGCATATTTAATTTTTTAGCTTTTTTTATAATCCACCGATCATTATTACTTAAACCATATAAACTTTTTGTCACCATTCCACTAACTGATCCATTTAAATATGTATTAAGGTGTTTTCTCGGATTTTCCGGGACGGACTAATTCATTTCCTTCTTTCCAGGGAATTTTTATGCGGGATGCCAGGATTTATTCATTACAATAAAAAATTGTAAACTGAAAATATTTACTTTTTTTTTTGCTCGAACTGGAGGATTCGAGTAAGAGTGTTGTTGTTGCATATTCCTTCACGGTTGTCAATTCTCTTGTATAAATTTTCGGTTTTATTGCGCTTTTAGTTCAAACTTCATTGTGCTCGTCACTGTATGTATAATTTTTATTCATTTCTTCTTTTATAAATAACATAACCAGTTTTGATTGTGATCATCAATTTTTGCAAACTACATTTCTACAGCAATTCCTTAAAATAAATTTTAGGTTACGTACTGATTTTTTTACCTGATATTTTTAAGAAAAATTTATAAACACACATATCGCAAAAGTACAAGGTCGAGCCGGTAAAGTTTGGCACCGTTTTAAGCTGAAATTAGCCACACATGCGTTTCGTAATGTAGACGTATCAGCTGATCACTTTTTGTTTAAAGAAAACCAATGAGAAGTTTAAACAATTGAAGTGGAGCGTAACGATCTGTGTAAAACAAAATTTTATAACGTTGTTACGTGACATGTGTATAGCGGTATTGCAAACATTGTGTATTGAGTGGTGAAAAAGATTGTTTATTATTATTGAAATAATTCAATTTTATGTTTTTGTGCATCATTTCTTTCTTATTAAAATTTGTATTAATTATTAAAGTACATATATAATTCAAGTTTTTTAATTAAGAAATATTTGTGAAGTAAAATAAATAAAAACATATGATGAAAAATTAATTTTTCTTGTACTGGTATATTGGAGTCTTTATAAAAAGCAGTGTACAAGTTTAATTTTTTAACCCTAGTCGGACGACATAGGTACGATTATACCTATTTCGTTTTTAAATTTCAATAATTTTTTTTTTTCATTTTTTTATAAGTATTAGATGTATGCAGTTTCATGACATCTTCAAAATTTATATTATGGTTTAAATTTCAACATTTCAGGATAAAATATTAATGCATAACCTGTTTAATAAGGCATTCTACCCTTCAAAGATAAAAAGATACAATTGTACCTTAATATATTTTGTATGAAAGAAATAAAAGTAAAAACAAATATAAATCAAATTTGTTGCAGTTTTTATTAGTACGTCTTCTACGAGTCATATGCTTATATACATACATGAATTTATATAAAAAATAAAATATTTACATATTTTGATTTAATTTGTTTACCCAAAATACATGTATTTTGAGCTCAGTATTTATCTTGGCATCTCCACAATGTGTTGCAACAATACCATTTGCACAGCACTTATAATAAAATACTTATAGCTAATTCAATTCGTTATTACTACGTTCTTCAACTGCTGGCATACACAGCTGCTTCGGAAGATTTTTTAAAACTTTTTTCGCTGATTCTTTGTCTTAGGCCATGGATGATGTTTTCTATTTATTACGGAAGATGCTAAAACAGCCACCTTAATAATATCATAGAATAATTCAAGAGCCCTGCACAATGTCGCTTCTCTGTATAATCACCTAACATTTTGATGACATCAACTTCACCTTTAGTCTTATTATAGAATTTGATAATTTTTAGCTTTGCTAATAGTGTTTTTTCAATTTCAGTCGTTTACACGGTTGACAGCAGAATAACTGCCTTGCTTTATTGTATTTATTTATTTATTTATTTTTTTTTGAAAATATGAACAGATTGTGGCACCACTGTTATGGACAAAGTTGACTGAAAATATAGGCGGTTCTTTCTTGGCCAATTGAAAGGACGTAAAGAAATTATCTATCATTACGTTTCTTTCAGAACCTTTATACATTTCGACTACCAATATTCTTTTGTTTTGAACCGTCTTTGGTATTTCCAGTATAAATGTGGTCGTGTAGTGTGTGAGAATTTATTGAATCACGAGCCCAGAAAATCTTAATGTCATACTTATCAGGGTTAGAGACAATAAATTGCTTGGTATGGCCTCTAAATGGATGGTTATATTTTCATATGTATTGTCCAACTTGAGACATAATATGTCCAGCTTTAACTGTTTTCATACGCATGAAAACCCTCAGCATCATCTGGAAGCTATTGCGATGCATTGATGAAGGTATAAGCGGTAATGAATCAGCATTCCATGAAAACGCCCAGATTAAGTTTATTGCCACTTTGTACACCAAATGCAATAAATGAAAATTATATGTAGGTACAAATGTAACTTTACCGTCATTTAAAGTTGTAAAATTCTTCCGTTCGACTATGGTTAACAATTTTAACATTTTGACTTACAACAGCATTATTGGTTTCTCTCTTTTGGATCAATTCCTTGCTTCGGTCTTACAAAGTTTTCGTGAACCAAAGTCAGGATGGTTTTATTCATGCAGTTTTAATACATTTTAATGGCTTAAACCCATAATCTTCAAAATCCATTTGCCTTAACAGCGAATTTTTTACTCGTTTAGACTGCTAAATGCCTTTTAAACTTCTTAAGAGTTCTCAAAATAAATGTTAAAATTTGTATGGAATAGTATTTTACGTGGCTGTTAAAATTTTAAGAATAATTTGGGCTCTTAAATTGCCTGCTAAATATACGAGACAGGAAAAAAGGTTTACCATGATGATTTTTTGTGTTTTTGAAAGTTTTTTATATAAAAAAGTTTAACCAAGATAACACTTTTGTGACCAAAATAAAAAATAAATAAAACAAATTCATGCAGTTTATTTTCGGAGTGCTAAAGTTAAGAGTTTAAAAAAAGGTTTACCATGATGATTTTTTGTGTTTTTGAAAGTTTTTTATACAAAAAAGTTTAACCAAAATAACACTTTTATGACCAAAATAAAACAAATAAAAAAAATTATGCAGTTTATTTTCGCAGTGCTAGAGTTAAGAGTTTAAACTTTTTGGTACAAAAATTAAGTAAAATACATTACAGTAAAACCTTGATAATTTGGACCTCAATAATCCGAATTATTCGGTAGTCCGGACATCATTTTTCATTCCATTAATTTCATTCTATAATCCGAATTGATTGCAACTTTATTATCCGGTTTGCTTTTAAACGGTTGTGGAATGTTAATCTCTATTAATTGTTACTCCAAAAATATAGTTTTTAATTTTTTTTTTCACTGCAAAAACAAACTATTTTCTTAGCTAGAAATTGGAATGAAAAATGATGTCCGGATTGCCGAAGAATCTGACTTAGCTAAGTGCGGATTATCAATTTTTACTGTATACTGCAAATTTTAAAATATCAGTTGCAGTCATGACAATTTTAAAAAATTAATCAGTGTACACATTAAAAACTTGTGGTTTACTATCTTTAATGAAAACATGATCATTTTTGGGGTTTTGGTCTCTGTGCGTTAGTTTGGTCTCATCCAAAGTCTTGACGAAAAACCAATTTAAAAAAAAAAGTGGAATGTACATACGTGGACGAACAAAATGTATAATTAACCACCGTAGATAGGTAGCCTTTTAAAAATATGTTTAATTCAATGAACAAAAAAAAATATATATAAATTTTTGTAAACTTGTGTATTAAAACAGGGGATTTAAAACCCACATTTTTGTTAAAGAGTGCTGTTTCTACAAAACTGTTATCTCTATTTATTTTTTATTTTTCTCTAAATTTCTATAAAATAAAACTTAAAATGAAAGCTTAAAATCATACCAAATCCATATCTTTATCTGAGTCTGAATCTTCTAACACTAATTTTGTCGTATGTGTTAATTTTTGCACTTGTTTTTTTTCAAAATTAATTTCTCTAATTTTATAAAATTAATAAATTTATTCACAAATTCACTGTTTTCTTTAAATTTTCTAATTTTATAAAATTACTAGAGTACCCCCTTCAGCGTTGCTGGGAGCCTGCCTGTACTTGCTTTTTGACTGATGGGATAGATAACGAAGTTTTAACATTTACCGTTTCCAACAAATTCAAAATTTAATATTTTTTTAAAACTGATGGTTTGAATTGACCGACAAGTTGTTTAAAAACTTCAACTCTAAACATTCTCAAGATATACAAATATCAAAATCGACTTTGTATGAAGGTACCATGACCACTTATCTGTCCACTTTTTAACTGGTGTTTTTTATTATGTAAGAAGTCACTTTGAACAAATTCAGAACCTTCCATTCTACCAAAATCAATATTACCAAATGTCATTGTTCACATAAGACATTACGATACATGGTTTTTTCTTTTCAAGTGACAATAAAAAATCATAATATGCAAAATGGAGAGCATTTCTGGTATTTGTATTGGAATATATAGGAAAATCTAAATGTCATATCTCCGGCACCACTGGGCCGATATCTTGCAAACGTCACATAAACCATCTACAGACCATCAAAGTGTACACTTCTTTTTATATATATAGACTAGATTAATAAATTTATTCACAATTTACTATTTTCTTTAAATTTCACAATTAAAATAACAATTACAAACGAAAAAGAACGAAAAAAGAAAATGAATAATTTACGTCTGTCTACTAAATCTCGATTGTAAAAGGGGCAGGCAAATTCAAAAGAGAATGAGAAAAAAAATTTTTTTATATCATTTTCTAGTTTATAAAAGCGGACATATTGTGGAGAATACCTAACGAGAAGAATTATGAATTAAAAGTCTGGAAAAGTTGTAAAATTTTAAATCGATTGTAAATAA
This sequence comes from Wohlfahrtia magnifica, assembly GCA_023159175.1. NCBI lineage: Eukaryota > Metazoa > Arthropoda > Insecta > Diptera > Sarcophagidae > Wohlfahrtia > Wohlfahrtia magnifica. The sequence continues at coordinate 462,517 of JAKWBJ010000031.1, read as the reverse complement.
AGTGAAGAATAAATAATTAACAAAACAGAACAAAAATTCGATTTTCGTTTTATTTGCAATTAACGAACACATAATTTCAACGTTTTTAAAAGGTTAAAAAAGGTTGTTTTAAAACATATGACACGTTTTTAAATGTTTTATAAGTGCGCAAACGTACGTTACATTACGTAGACGGCAACGTTTGGCTAACGAGGTCTTTAGCTCAGTACGTTTAAAGTCAGTGGTAGAAGAAAGTCGTTAAAAAGGTACTAAAAATATTTTATTTATTTAATAGATACATGTAGAAGATATACAATAAGTAAATTTTGAGTAATAAAATTCATGATTCATAATATATATCTAACATAACATTTTGTTGTGAACCAGATTGGCACTTTACTATTTAGTTTCATTCATTAAATTAAATTTTTCTTTATAGAAGAAAAATTAATAAAATTATTACAAAATATAATAATATAAACGATGTGTATTATACGTGTTATGATACATATATTTCTTTTACAACAAATTTACTCGCTTTAATTTTTGAATTTGAAGCTCCACAATCTCCTACGGTTCACGCAAGCACTTTTAAAATTAAACGTTTATCGCTGGCGTTAAACTTCTACAAATAAATTTGCCGACATTTTCTGGGGATTATTTAAGGTGGATATGTTATCGAGATACATTTATTCATCTAGTTCCTCAAAGCCCGTCTCTTACGAAAATTGAAAAATTTCTACACCTTCAAAGCTCCTGCACTGGTATACCCCTCTACATTGTTAACGAATATTCAACTGACCCAGTTACGATTATGCATGGAAAGCCCTCGAAAGGAGATTTCATAATCAGAGAAAACTTGTATACTTAATTATCCAACGTTTGTTTACAATACGAGAAACTTCAGGTAACGTACAATCTGCTTAACAACTACTCGATACTACTAGAAGTTGCTTGTCTCAACTAAATGCCCTTAAGTCTACATGACGTCTCAGAAATTGGATAAACAAAACCCGTAGGGAATGGGAGCTATCGCTCAAAAATAGTATATGTGTTTCATCTCAAGGAAATATTAATTTTCTTGGAAACAAATTTTCGAGCTTTGGAATGTATTCCAAAAGAAATAAAAACTTTAGTGTTAGACATACAGAACGTCGTCGTAACCCAAAGAAAATGATTCGTGCCCATAATGCTGCCTACTATGTTGAATGAAATCTGCCATTGAGCAAAAAACGACATCTCTTATATAAATATTTTAAATTTGCCACCTTATCTACGACTGAAAAAAACAACATCGTTAATGAAAATCGGTTGTGTAAAAATTGTCTTCGAAATGGACATCTGCAAACGGCTTGTAATGACTGTCGTCCATAATGAATATTGTTTCTTAACAAACCCTTCACCTACTCCAAGTACATCGGTAAGCCAGACTTTTACTCAGCCAACTTCAACATCAACTCCTAATACAGCTACAGTAAGTACTCATCACTCAAATACATATCAGATAGTTCCAGCTATGCTTGCTACACTGAAGGTAGTTATTAAAATAAATAGTTTAAATATGATATAAAGGCTATAGTAGGTCAAGGATCTCAGGTCTCTTTTATATCAGAAGATTTAGCTCATCCTTTGCCTATACCACATCATAAAACCCACATTGAAATACCTGATGTTGATGGGAGCAAACCAATAACGGTCAAAAAGTCAGTGGACCATAAGCTCTATTCCACCTATGATAAAGATTTTGAATTGAAAATTAAAGCTCTAATTGTTCAATCAGTTTCAAATTATGTTCCCATGAAACTAAATCCAAAATCTATTTTAGAGCCATCGCTTAATAAATAGCTGACTCTGGGTTTTTGTTGTCCGAAAAATCGACCTTCTACTTGGAAATGATGTGTATTCTGAACTACCGTTACCTAATATGAAAAGATTAAAAAATTGGGTATTTCTACAAGATAATTTCTGTAGACTATTGGCTACATAGTGTCAGATGTTCTTAAATCATCAACAATTTCCGCAAATTTGTGTTCACTGGAAAAACAACTCAGTCTATTTTGGGAACAAGAAGAAATATTGGATAAGAAATCATTTACATCTGAAGAACAATTATGTGAAAAATTATTCCAAGAAACACATACTAGAGATGATAGTGGACGGTGTACAGTAAATTTACCCTTCAAGAGTTTAGAAGTATCGTTCAAAAATAAGCCAGAGCTTGCTGAGAAGTACAGAAAATTTATGACATCGTACGAATATCTTAATTATAAAGCCAAACTTGGTGAGGCCAAAATATGCTTATTTCTTTCACCATCTTGGAGTACTAAAGGAAAGTAGCACTACAACAAAGTTGCGATTTGTTTTTGATGGTAGAAACAAAAGGCCCATTCAGGCCTCTATCAATGAAGACTTTTCGCTTGGACCTGCGCTTCAAAATGATTTGGCGGTTATTATATCACGATGGAGAAGACATAAAGTTGCATTTACTGCAGATATCGAGAATATGTTTAGACAAATCAACGTTTGTATAGAACACCAGTCTACAGTGTATGTTATGGAGGGACAAGACCACTAGAAAAATTAATGTATTCACTTTGCTAACCGTGACGTATGGTACTACATGTGCACCTTATCTGATAATAAGAGTACTGCAACAACTCGCTAAAGATGAAGAAAAATCATTCCCACTGGCAAGTCAATTATTGCGTTCCGACACTCATGTTAATGACGTCATATCTGGAGCTGATGACTTTGACGAAGAGTTAAACTTACAGCAACAACTTTGCTTACTTTTAAAATCAGGAGGATTTCATCTTCGAAAATGGAATTCTAATTATAAACAACTACTAAATCATATTCCAGAGAAAGACCGTAAAAAGAGAGATTATTTTAACCTTAACCAAGAGAATATGACAAAAGCTCTTGGCCTTTATTGGGATATTAACACCAATTACTTTGTGTCAAAACTAATTTTATATATTCTAATACAACTAAACGCAGTTTGCTTTCAGATGCTGCTAAGCTATTTGATCCTCTAGGTTGGTTAGCCCCAAAGCTATTAAAGCAAAAACTATTTTCCAGCGCTTATGGAAGTAAAATTTGGATTGGGATGGGATAATTACCTGTAGATATAGAATTTGAATAGGACAACTTTATAACAAAATTAAAATGCCTTGAACAATACATATTTCGAGATGGTTAGGACATAAATCAAAAGGATCCTCTATTTATCTTCACGGTTTTAATGATGCTTCTCAAACAGCCTACACAGCTGTTGTATATGCTAGAGTTGTTACCGAAGCTGGTGAAGTACAAATTAAATTGCTACAGTCAAAAACCAAGGATGCACCAGTGAAGGGTGAAACCGTTCCAAGACTGGAATTGAGTGCAGTTATTCTTTGGAAAATTTGGTAGCAAAAATAAAAGCTAATAGCAATTTTGGAATTAAGCACATCAGATACTGAACAAGCGGGTGGAAGTCTACGTCACAATCGAGTGACAAAAATTAAAAATTTATCTGACGTTAATGATATGTGTCCTCATCGGCAAATTCGGCGAATTGTGCTTCTCGAGGTTTATTTCCAGAAGAACTGATAAATCATTTACTTCGGTGGAGTGGCCCTTCTTGGCTAAAAGAAGACTCCGATTATTGGCCCATGTTTCCCTCTAATACTACAGTTATGGAATCGCCTTTACATGCTGCTGGAAGAGAAGATGTTTACAATAATGCTGCCGCTTGCACTAGATACTTACAGAAATCAGAACAATTACCTTGATTTTACGTTAAGGTTCTTAAGTTTATCTAAATTAATACGCGTTACGTCATATATCTTTAGATACATCGATAACTTGAGATGCAAAATATCTAATAACAACATTGATACAAGCTATTTGAAAACATGGGAACTAACAAGAACAAGAAATCGTCTTATAAAATTAACGCAAGCTGTATCATTTCCCGAAGAAATTAATTGCTTAAAATCAAACAAGCCGATACCTAAACCTAGTAAAATTTTAACATTAGCGCCCTTCCTTGATCACACAGAAATCCTGAGAGTTGGTGGTCGTATATCTCATCATATCGCATCCTATTTTATTGTCAAAAAAAAAATCCTCTTGCTTTGCTTATATTTTCGAAAGTTCATAAAAAGTCTTGTCATTTTTGGATAATTTTTGGCGTGTGACTTAGCAAAAAAAAGTGCATCGGGAGTTTGTTGTGTGTTTTAAGTACAAAGCACAAGCGTGCAATAGCAAATGGGTAACCTGTTAGTAATTCGCTTCTAACTTACCCGAGCCTTCAAGCATAGTGGATTTGACTACACTGGATCCATTAATACAAAAAATTCTGCCCTGCGCTCAGCCTCTAATTCCAAATCTTACATCTATCTTTTTTTCTGCATGAGCACCAAAGCGATACATTTGGAAGCGGTAACGAGCTTAAATATTGACTTAGCACCCTGCTGGCACAAATAGAAAGCTGTCTTAATTCCAGACCTTTGTGTCGATTGTCAACTGATCCTCATAAGCGCATCACAAAATTGCATTCTTGATAACAACCTCCTTGATGTTAACATGGACCGTTTGAGCAGATCGAAACTCGTAGAATGACTGAAAACTTTCTGGCAGCGCTGGACCAAGGAATATATATGTCGACTTTAAACTCGGCCAAGATGCAATAAAATCGAAAGAAATTAAGGTTGGTGACATAGTTCTATTGCTGCATGAACGAAGTGTTTTTGGACAACGACCACTTGCCAAAGTAGAAGCGTTACATCCTGGCCACGATGGTCTAGTAAGAGTTGTCACACTTTATCGCAATGGCAAAAACATAAAGCGTCCCATTTCAAAGATTTTCTTGTTGCCGACTAATAATGCCTACCAGGTGGATAAATAAGAACAGAAGTTCGTCACGGGGAGTATTTTTGGGACTTCTTCCAAACCACTATGTACTAAAAAACCTGCACCGCAAACACTAAAATTTTTTTTTAATATTTTATTTTATATTTCTTCTTGATATCTTAATTTGTTTACAATATTATTTAAAACAACCTATCGGTTAATATTAAAAATATTAAAGTACAATAACAAATATAGATATACATAGCAGGTAGCTATTCAGCAGATCAACAAAAATTGTAACATAGGTTTGGTGCTTGATCGGTAACTCTGCAAGAGGCAGGTGAAAGTTTAATTGAAAAAATTGAAAATTCTCATACATTTAGATTTATTTAAATTCACCGTTAGACTCCAGATAGAACAGTATATATAAAGCATTTATCATATTTTGCAGAACAATAGTGTAGTCCAAGAACGAGACTATATTATAATCTGCATAGAGAAGTATTTTAATATTTGTTTCAGCAACATTTGCACCACCAGGTGATTCTTCAGGTAAGTCATTTAAATACATATAATGAGAATAGAAGTGGGCTTGGTATGTGCAGTCTAATTTTACACCAACATCAAGATCCAAATATTTAGAATAGAGAGAACCGTCCCAAACTCGGTATTCTGTGTTCATATATGAGTTCTTCAATATTGTAATAAATTTTGTTGATAATCCTAGACAGGAAAGCTTGTAAAATAGACTATTTCTTGATATCGTAACAAATGCACAAAAACGTCAACATAAAATGCGTATGTATTTTTGTTATTTATTTTATTAAGCTGCACAGTATTTACCAGTTTGAAGATGTTTCAACAGTTGAGCAATTCTTTCTAAATCCAGCTTTATATTAATTTAATACTTATGTTATTGTGATTACACCATTCAGTTATACGATTTTATAAGGTTGAATTAAAAATTTTACATATTGTGTCTATCAAAGATAGACAGCAATAATTCGAAGTCAACTCCGGATCGCTCATCTTAAATAATGGTAATAAAATAGATTTGCAGTAACTCGTCGGAATACTTTCATGTAGAAAAATTTTATTATATATAGTTAACAGTTCATTTAAAAAAGAAATTGGAGCAAATTTGTAAAATTCATAGGCTATACCATCTTCACTAGGTGATTTATTAAGTTTCAGAGTTTTTACAACAGACAAAATCTCACTGAGTTCAAAAGAAGAGTCCAAAAACGTGTCCGTAATGTACGGCATGGTTTTGCATCGACCGCAAAATCGTTCGTGTACCAATTAAGAACAACTAAAAGTCAAATTTCTGAAAAAATGGAGTCAGATAAGTTCTAATTTGTAAATAAAATTAGTTGAATACGTCTCAAGAAGACTGTAGGCTGTGAAAAATCAGAAAGGACATGTACGAAAATAATAATTTTCATTTAAAAATTAGATATATGTGTACCCGGCTTTCAATTTGAGCTGAAATTTGGAGTTTCTCACTTTGGTTTGTTTTATAAAATTTTATGTTACAGTTAGAAATTTCTCTTTTTTGTTTGTTTTTATTGCTTAATTAGAGCTTTATTAAATGTAATTTAAATAAGTTTGAAAATGGTTAATTTTGTTCCTTTAACGTGCATCTAAATTTTTTGTAATGAGTTGCCCGACTTTCAATGTGAGCGACTGTACGTCATTGCTGGCTACACATTTAAAACAGTTGTTGTTAAGGACTCATCGCTGTACAGAGCTTTTAAAACACAAACCGGCGTTCTTTTACGCCAAAAATCTAGTACTTGCTTTCATCCATAACTAAAACTTTTATCCAGGCTTATTAATGAGCTCCTTAGCAAAAGCAATTTGCTTTTGTCTATTGCCTTGTTACACTAGTAACTTCTACTGTGTATTTATGTTTTCAGAAATTTTTGAAGCTGTCAATCTGGGTTGTTCTTCACTAAATGCACTATAACACTTCTTTCGTGTTCAGTTAATTATAGTCAGCGACCAGAACAAGGCTTTGATATAAAAACTCCTGTGTTTTTCTAACTCCGCTTTAAGTTGTTTCAATAAATGTGCTATAATATTACATTAAGGAATATTAATAATCTTTTCTGGTCGCAGTTTGAAACAAACAATTTCTAAAAACCTTTATATTGATGCTTTTGATCAGGTTGCAACTAAAATTTCGGTTTTATGGTATCATTCAACGACAACAAACAGTTACGAACTACCGTTTAGTTTAGTGTATGCATACTTTTGGGTATATAGAAACTTGCCATACCATTGCCTTTAATTTTTTAGAAACTTATCTGTATTCCGCTGTGGTATAGTAGGTAAGATACCCGCCTACCAACCAAGAGGTTCTCGGTTCAATACCAGACCAGACCATCAGATAATTTTCAACAGCGGTATCACCTCATACCACTGCTAGCGACTGGTTATGAGTATTTAAGCTAAGAAAAAATTTCTTTAACTAATGCATATGACGTTCGGAGCCGTCGTAAAATTGTATGTTCCTTTAAATGAGCTTGAAAATAGAATCGGGTGCATTGAGAGAAGTTTCCCTTGTCGCACTTGGGATGTCGCAGGAATTATATATATTTCTGTAAAATAAAACCAATTTAAAAAAATACCGTTAGTCTTTAGTACTACAATTAGATCTTAATGTATACTAAATAGTCTGTACGCATATTTATGCAGCCGAGTGTATGTCATCATAAATACAAAGTCTGCACATTTATATTGGAAAAAGTGTTATAGAATTAGGGATGCAAACGATACACCCATGTGTAGAAAACATCGATGTTTTGATCTTGATAAATTGAAAAACATCGACTTCTTTTTTTGGACACTTTTATTTACTTTGATAAATGTTTGGCGTTGCGTTCTTTAACTACTCTTCGGTGTGTTCGAGCGACATTATCACTATAATATTTTTATAGATGAATCATCGTCACAATATCAGTATCAAGTGGAAATTTATATGAAAGTAAAGGGTCCGCCATCTAACGTTTTTTTTCAACTAGTGCTTATTTCGTGAATGGTAACACTTAGCTCATGGCTGATTTGACAGATTAGTTTTATCCTTCCGTTGAACGAATATGGTTGTGTCCAATACGTTTTCGCTTCGCTAAGTGGGCCTGCGATCGACTTACAGAAGATGCCGATTTTGCCAAAAAAAAAATCATCTTTTCAGATGAAGCTCATTTTGATCTTGGCGGGTATGTAAACAAGCAAAATTGTCGCATTTGAGGCACAGAAAACCCGCGCGCATACATTGAAAAGCCGATGCACCCAAGACGAGTCACTGTTTGTTGCGGATTTTGGTCCAGAGGCATAATTGGGCCATTTTTCTTTGAAAATGAGCAAGGAGTGGGCATTACAGTCAATGGGGCCATGTTGAACGAATTTTTGTTCACAAAAATTGAAGAGGAGGATATTAGCAACATTTGGTTTCAACCGAACGGCGATACGTGCCACACAGCCGAAGCCACACTCGATATTTTGCGCCCTGTTTTTGAAGATCGCATTATCAGCCGCAGAGCTGATGTCGTTTGGCGACCTCGGAGCTGCGATTTGACACAGTTGGACTATTATTTGTGGGGTACCGTCAAAGATAAGTGTTACGCCAACAAGCCAGAGACAATTAACGCTTTAAACGACAATATTCGTGAATCCATTGGTGAAATACAGCTGCACACAATCGATAATGTGCTTAAAAATTGGACCGATCGTGTAGGCTACTGCATGGCCAACCGAGGCAGCCATTTGAATGAAATTATTTTCCATTATTAACCGGAAGGATTGTACTTTCAAATAAAAAAAGAAATTTAAGAAAATATTCAGTAGTTTTTTTATAGCATTTTCAAAAAAAAAAAAAAAATTATTTGGAACCTTTATTATAAATGAAAAATTTCATTGGTGAATCCTCGTGACAATGACACAAAGAAAGGGAGTTATATATGACAACGTCATGAAATCTAACCATTAGGTAAGACAGGCGGTAATATAAGTACCCACCCAGAGACCCCAGTGGCCCATTGTGGAAAGAAGCCGGGCAGTGACAGAGGATGTGTGCCATGCGGCCTGTATCGCCGCAAACTCGGTAGAAAATAGGGAAGCCTGCTTCCTTAATCCCAGTACTCGCCCTCAGAGCGCAGTGCCCAGTCATAAAGCCTATCAGAATCCTAAGAGATTCCCTCCTCAGATTGAAGATTCATTCCGTCCTAGAGCGGCCAGGTCGCGGCCACAACAGCCTGGAGACTCTACAGTCTCCTTTATTCCTCCACTCTACGACGGGAACCATAACAAAGAACGCTGAAATTTAGTGACTACTACATGGTTAAAGATGCAGGATTTTGTCTGCTATCCCGTTGACGAATATAGCACTAATGTCTCTCGATGACGTTGTCTGTTAGGACTCACTAATACACAGACGTCTGCAAGATAAAATCGACCCTTTTCATCTATAAAATTTGAAAAACTATTTAAAAAGTAGTAGGTAGTTGTTATATACAGCGTTAAAATTTTTCGCTGTTACACTGCTTCTGAATTCATATTTAATTATTAAATTATAGAAAAATAAAACAACGAAACAACATACTCGTAAATGTATCGGTTTTATTAACGATGTTTTCCATCCCTATATAGAATCCACTTAAATATACTACTCTTGCCTTGCTATTTGACCAAGTTAGGATTGTAAACTTCTACAATTCAATATTAAAACCTGCATATATGCTGTTACAAGATTCGACAAATCCTATATTCTACGTTTGATCCCTGTTGTCAATTACATCAGCAATTTAAATAAAAGCGAATTGCTTGTAAAATAAGACATTAGAAACTCAATTTACATCTAAACCCATTTCTCCGTGGATTATTGTTAGTTCATTTATGTTCATAAAGATTGAACATATCAATAATAAAGGCAAAAAAGTTTTATATGCTTTTGAATAAATCAGTATCATCATTGACATCATACACTAGTTTCTTAACGAAGCTTATGAAACAATCGCTTTATGCTCAAAATATAAGAAAAAAATCAAAGCACTCTTCGATAAAACATTTCACCTAAATTTAAAAAAATCGGTTTTTTAAAAGCTCATTTAATTTTAAACATTCAGTTTTTAACAGACTTCGTAATTATTTTCACTAATACAACATTTATTTGAAGAAATAATAATTACAATTAAATATATATGTATTTCAGGAAACTCAGTGACTATACTCGCCTTAATCAAATCTCCAAAAATCAGAAATCATCCAACAACCGCATTTGTTCTTTCGTTATGCATTTCAGACTTGCTTTTTTGCTCATTTAGTTTACCATTAACTGCAGTGCGTTTTTTTAAAGAGGTAAGCAAGGAAAATTTTAACAATAACATTTTTTATTCCATTTTTAGTTTGCTCAATACTTTGCATAACCTAACATAAAGCGAAATATTTATTTTCTCAAAATTTATTTGCAATCTATTTTACAATAATAAGCAAATTCACTAAAATAATACAAAATAACATTGATTTAAAACCCATTGCGTTTAAGTACATATGTATATCTTAACAATTTATATAATAATTAACTTTTTCTTAATATTATAAATATATCAAAATTATCTTAAATATAAAAATTAATGTGTGTTTTTATGTATGTTCGTTTGAAGTCTATACACAACTAAAGATCTGAACCGATTTTCTTGAAATTTTTACAGTATCCCTCTGTATGTCTGAATGATTTTTTTCCAGCACTTTTTCATTCTCGGTAAAACGAGGGAAAAAATTATTTTCCCGAAATTTTCGGGAATCTGCTACATGCGTTGCGATACATTGCTTACCATTGAAGGAGGATTTGATTAATTTTCATAAAACAAAGCAATCACAACAGCATATTAAGTTAATAGGTATGTGCTCGCTTACTCAGTGCCTCCACCAGCAATTGTATTGGTTTTAAAAACGTGAAGCATTAAAAAAAATGTATATTTTCTTCCATCCAAATATAACTCATTTCTATGCCATTCAGAGCTTTTTTATTGACTTCCCTAGAAGAAGAGACTTTTCAGTCATAGGTACAATTAAATTCTTTTTTTTTCGCATCCTCATGGGAAAACCCCTACTCATGCAGTGCATAATGCTTGTACTAGGGAAATAGGTTGTTGGGAGGAGGATAGGGGGAGTAGTTTTTATGGACCTTCGATTAAATTTGCTTATGTCGTAAGTGATAGGGAAGACAATCGCGGGAAGATTGTTCCACACACGAACAGTGCGACCAAAGAACGAACTCTCCCTATAATGCGTTGTGTGATTCATTGAACAATCAACTACAAAGGGATGCGCTCTACAAAAAATACGCATATTAGGTAAGAATAGATGATTATTAGGAATTAGTTTCTTAAATTCGTCAGAACACATTCCGTTATAGTACCGATAGAACAATGAAACTCACGTCGTTACGACGATTCTCTAATGAATCGATAGAATTGGCTACCCTATCGTCATTAATAAGAACCTTCGCCCTCTTCTGTACGCGGTCGAGAAGCTCCAGAATGGACTTTGAAGCACCGGCCCATACATGAGAGTTGTATTCCAATTGAGGTCGGATATAGGTCTTGTAAATATTAAGGAGATCAGAGGGAATGAAGTAATTCCTGCACCGTCTTAAAAAACCGAGGCACTGAATGCTTCTTTCGACACTCGAAATATGTGATCGTATCAACGAACGTCACGGTGAATTCTCATGCCCCGAACATCAAGAGCATCTAATTCCTCAATATCTTCATTATCCATAGATACAGTTGAGAACTCACCACCAGGTCTATGTGTCAGAAAACAACATTAGGTCTTGCGCGCATTCAATTCGTCCCTGTTAGCGCGACCCCACTCAGAGATTTTCGCCAGGTCGCTTGTAAGCGTGTCGTTTATATTCCGCTTTTTGCCCCGATCTCCAAAAGGCTTGACCTACAATCAAAAGAATATGAATGATACATGTTGTTGTCATCTGCAAAAGAGTAGATGGGATTGGAAGTCTATAACCACTTTTATATTGTGATTCCTGAGAAGCTCGATATGAATCGAGAGAAGTGACTACCGACACCAAAAGCAAAAAGTTAGGATATGAGAGTCTCGTGCCAGACTCTGTCAAACTATATTGACGATCGCTCAGCAAATTATTGGACTCTAAATATTTTACAAGGTGGTGATTAATCATAATCTCCATAACTTTGGAAAGTGCCGAACAAATTGCCATTGTGTGGTAGTTTTCGGTGTTACCAGCCTCACGCTTTTTAGGGATTTGCGTTACATCGGCAATCTTCCAGCAAGATGAAAAAACACGTGCACGATAATACTGAAAAAGTTAGCCAATGGACGCGCAAGCGTAGAAGAGAACTGCTTCAGGGCCAGCGCTGGAATGCAATCTAGCACAGAAAGCTTATTAACGTCGAGATTTGATTTTACTGAATTATAAGGTCTAAACCAAGACACATTTTTTTGTGTTCTAAAACAACATATTTTAGAAGCTTAGCATTTTTCGTTGGGCTTTTTCGAATTTTTTTTTTACAATTTTCCATGCTACACCTTAGACTTCTTTGGCATTATTGTTTATTTTTATTCTCTCTCAAAATATCATCTAAATTTTTACCAAGGAATCTGAAAAATTTACTGCAACAGTGGGTTCTTATATCGGTTGGGCCATTTAAAAGTTTAAATTTACAAATGCAATAAAACAAAAACGGTTTGAAATTTTGCCCAATTTATTTTTTGCTCTGAAGTACAATTGTTCCGGTTAGAAATGAAATATTATTTCATTCCTGTGGCTGCCGCGGCTGGTCTCACAGTACCCCATTCGACCGAAATATTTTCGAGACCTTTTCGAGTGCATCATTTATGTTGGCCTTCAAATTCTCAATTGTTTCTGGTTTGTCGGCCATCAAACGTTTGACGCAATAAATCGATTGTGGCATGAGATGTGTGGCAAGTTGTACCATCCTGTTGAAACCACACATCGTTCACATCAATACCATGAAGAGCGGGCACAAAAAAATCGGTTATCATGGTGCACACCTATCACATCGAAATGGTTGCGCCGTCCTCATTTGCAGAGATATATGGGCCAATGATGCCTCCACTTCAGAAACCGCACCTAACAGTCACTCGTAATTGCTGTATTGACTTCTGTAAGACCACGTTTGGGTTTTCTGAGCCCCAAATACGGTAATTTTGCTTATTAATGTACCCAATAAGATGAAAATGAGTTTTGATGACGGATTCCCACGCACACTCAGCCACAGCTTCGATATTTTCGGGTGTACGCACTGTACGAGCACGTTACGTTTTTGCGCATCAACAATGAAATCATTCTCACGAACTGTATCAATAAACTTGCATATACCAGGCACTGTTGGTCCTTCTCTGCGATCAAATTTTGTACGATATCTTCGGGCAATTTTCTTTGTTTTGGAAATAAATTTCCAATAACTCCCAACGTTGCTCAGAGTAAATCGATTTATTTCGTTCAGTAGAGATAATATACTGAATTTTGTCATAGAATAGAATGACATAAGTATTCAAAAAAAAAAAAAAAAATAAATAAATAAAAACTAGAACGAACTAAAAGAACTAGACTGAAAAAACTAGAACAAAATCAATAAGGATTACTCTATAGAAATACTCAAAAATGCCATCTTAAAAAAATTATATTAAATATATAGGGAAAGGTAGACTTGCCAACCTTAACTAACCCCTCTCTTTAAAACCAATCGTCCATGATGGTTCCTAAAATTTAATATATTATTTTTACTCTACCTTTAAATACAAAATTATTACAATACAGGCTTGAATCAATTATTTAAAGTTAGAAATTTTTATTGTAAATTGTCCTTATTAACGGGTCGATTATCAGCTAACACATACATACCTCCCCCTGTCCATTTGAACTACCTTTTCCACAAACCGCTCTATTCTTCGGTTCAATTTCACAAAAGCCCTGTCTCCCGGACAAACTCTGCTCTTGCGCTAACTTTAGTTTCCTCTTCAAAGAACGCCTTAATTTCTCATAAATGCAGTGAATGATACCAACTGGTCGGAATCCAGTCACCGAATGTATTGTATGATTATATTTCGATACAGCAACAAGAACCAATTCCTTCTTAGCCTTTGAGAAAAAATTCATAATCAACAATATTGGTATCTTAATATCAGTTATTTATCTTGATTCGACAGGAAGAACTAGAGCAAAATTGGTCACACAGCTAACGAAATGGTATTTATGATCTAATAACCTCCAAAGAAGATTCCTCGCTATGCCTTGTCGCATAGCTGTTAAAGTGCCAGAATCACCCACTGCCTCAGTTGCTGATAAAGTCTCAAAACCATTTAACCCATTCGTGCTCATAAATCGGTTTCCGCGTGATCGGGTTTGACGAGATAAGACATCCGCAACTATGTTCTGTTTACCGGGCTTATAATGAAACCTTGGGAAAATTCCTCAATAAATGCGCTCCACCTCTTTATCATTGTATTAGGGTTTTTTTCCGACAGAGAAAAGGCGAGCGGCTGATGATCTGTGTAAATATTTATGTTTCCCGCACCGTATAGGTAATTCCTTAATTTCTGAAGCGCCAACTCTATAGCCAATAGCTCAAGTTCATTCGTAGAATAGTTTTCTTCTTTTGTCGTTAGAGTTCTCGATATCATTGTCACAGGCTTCCCATTTTGCGTCAGTACCGCACTGATTGCACTGGATGACGAATCGAAAGTTAATTCGAACTCATTAAAGTCTGGATGCATCAGCAAGACATCCTCTGATGCCAGTACATCCTTTAATACATCCTTCATTTTACCTTATCAGAGCAGATTTTCACATTGCGCGAGCTCTTAGCCGAAACGTTGCCATTTTCCCCTCGAAGATGCCTGGTAAAATTTCGTTATAAGTGCGTAGTCACGGACAAATCGACGGTAATAACCTGCTAATCTCAGATATGATCATAAGGCACGTAGTTTTCTTGAAACTGTAATTTAAAATATCACTAACCTTTACAGGGCAGGTCCTAAGCCATCCTTCGAAACAGAAAACCCAAAATATTCTACGTGTTCTTAAAGAACCTTGACTTTTCACTCGAAACTCTCATATTCGACCTATATAGCTTCCGGAGAATTCTGTCTACGTCGAGAACATGATGCTCAACCGAAGGAGATTATATCATCAATATACACATGGCAAGTCTTTCCAATTTGGTCATGCAAAACATCGCCTATCACAACTTGAAAAATATTAGGAAAATTTTTTAATCCGAAAGGAAGACTAACTCCCTAACTCTTTCCGCCAAGCTAATTTTATGGAATCCAGAGTCGTAAAATAAACAGATTTTTCCCAGATTTGATAATATTGTCGCTGTATTTGGTACTGGGTCCCGATCGCTCCTAGTCTTGCAGTTTAGATTTCTAAAATCTATTACAAGCCCATTTTTCAGACTTCCCGAATCATTGAAACCCTTCTTATCTACTATCCATATAGGCTTATTATAGGGAGCGAGAAGGTCTTATAATCCCGCTTTTTAAAAAATCAGGCATTTCTCCATTCACGAAATCATTTAAAGCCACAGGATACGGATACGACATTAAGTATATTGGTCCCTGATCTTCAGTTTTAATAGTAGCCACAACCCTGGTAACAAAAGGAAGAAATTCCATTGGGCCAACAATAACTCTTTTTTTAGCTTCTAGAATACCATTAAATTTTTCAATGAAATGAACTGGTGCGTCACAAGTTTCTAGACTGAAAAAATTATTTACCGTATTACAACAAAGAAACGACAAATTTCCCCACTTCCGAACCTTAGTACTTCTGCTTTACAGTCAATTTGTGCCCTAATTTCGTTCAAAAAATCAAAGCCAACTATTGCGTCATAGGTAGTTAAATCCGATAATATGGAAAATTGAGTAGGTGAACACAGTAAATATACTAGACATTTCGAGAAAACTTTTGTATTATCACTTATTGATTTCACTATAAAGGGATTTTCAAGAGGTTCAACGGTTTCCAAAAAATCAAAATCTTTAACGTATTTTTTCGATGTGGCAGTATCGTATATTATATTTTGCTTTAGAGTTTTATTTTTTGCCTAATTTTTTCTTTACCTATTTTCATTTGTTCTCTATTGCTTCTTTAAATTATTATTCAACTACACTTTGTTTGTTCATTGCTTTAAATCTTTATTTTTATCTATTGTTCTATTGCTTTATTTTTACTCTTATTTTAATTTTGCCTTTACTTTTGACTTAACTTTTTTAAGTTATTCAACTTTACTTTGTTTCGTTTGTTTTAATTTTTTATTTTTTGTTTTATTGATTTGTTTTTGTCATTCTTCTTTTATTTTCTTCTTACCTTTGAAGTTCTCTTTTATTCTCATCTTTAACTTAAACAACTTCCCTTTTTTCATTTGTTTAAATCTTTCTTTTCATGTTTTGTTTTATTTTACCCTTCTTATTTTCATTTTTTCTTTATTTTTGAAGTTTTCTTTAACTTATTCAAGTTTACTTTGTCTCAATTGTTTTAATCTTTATTTTTTCTTTAAAATTGTTTTAGATTGATCTTCAGTTTTGTTACTTTATCTCTTTAATTTGCTTATTTTCGCTTTATTTTTTCCCGTTACTTTTCTTATTTGCTATATAATTGCTTATTGTTGATTTTTGAGGAATGAAAAAAATATAACGGGAAACGTAAAATTAATGCAAAAAATGGTAAAATTTTACTGCGTTTTAGTTTTTTAACACATTTTTTTGGGTCTTAATATTTTTTTGACATTTTTTAAGAGATTTATTAAAAACGTTCAATTTTTTCATTAATTATCAGGGACCATGAAATTGGCAAAATTCTTTCAGAGAAAGAAATGCTTTTTTAAATTTTTTTTAATATTCTAGGAAAATTTTCTTTCTTTTTTATCAAATATTTTTGCCTCAATGCCCTACGTTGGGCGCCAGTTGAAACTACACTTTATTTTTAAAAAAAACTTGTATTTTTATTTATAATTTAAATTTGAAATATTAGTTAATTAATTTTATAATTCACTATTAACAATTATTATAACACTAATTTTGTAACGCTTGTAAATTTAATTTGCTTTCCTTGCTGATTAGGACTGACTGAAAAAACTACGACAAAAATCAATAAGGATGAATTATCTATTATAGCCTGTTTACAGCCGAATGAAATCTACTACTTATGAGATTTCATTCAAAATCTAGTAGATTTCAACTAGATGTTCCATACATCTACTTCGTCACGAAATGTTGTCGAAATCTAGTTGAAATCCGGTAAATTTATTGATGCAACCCCGTTTTTTTTTTTTTTTTTTTTTTTTTTTTTTTTTTTTTCATACAACTGGTAGGTATCAAAGGCAATCAAAAAACGTAATTCCTTTCTCTTTTATTTCAGCCATATGAAAACGAAATCTAGTTAAATGTCAAAAAGTATAATGTAAACGCATTAGATTTTGTACAAGATTTCAAATCCAATTAACGAGATTCGTTCAGGTGTAAATGCCCTATTACTCTACAAAAATACTCAAAGTTGACATCTTAAAAAATATTAAATATGCAGAGAAAGGCAGGCTTGCCAACCTTAACTTATATGAAAAAATTCCCAGCATTCCCGAAAATTCTCGGGACATAATCCCTAGAAAAAAACCCTTCTGAAAAGAACTATAGTCTATATAAATTTTAAAAATAGCATACAAAATAAATATTTATTTGTTTATATATTCAAAATAGTGAATTAAGAGTCTCTTTATTTAGTCCAAATGGCTTAATAGCCAATACAAATCATCAAACAAAAAGTGGGCTGAATAGGATAAGATAGTACCTCCTATACTCAATCTTGAGAGCGGTTAAAGCTAAAGCTTCTGGATTTGGTCTGCATAAATTCATAAGTCAAAAATCAGTCTAATAGTGGGCGGAATAGGACAAGTGGGCAAGGTAACTTCCATACGAACAAATTATTGATATTTGTATATCTTGAGAATGGTTGAAGTGTTAGTCTAAATGACTTCGCAGTCAATACAAATCATTAGTCAAAAAATGGACGAGATTGGATAAGTGGGCGAACACATTCCATTTATACTAAATATGGAATTTTTTATATGTAAGAACAGGAATTAAAGCTTCGTTATATATTCGAAATTGACAACGTGAGTTTGGCACCTCCCATACAAAGTAAGTACTGATTTTTGTATATCTAGAGAACGGTTATAATGGCAGTTTCTGAACTTGGTCTAAATGGCTTGGTAGTCAATACCAATCATTAATTTTATTACATGTGAGTACACCACCAATATCATATCCACAGACATCACTGTCATGGACGAATTTTTCACTAGGGACCGGATAAACCAAACACACCAGCACAGGTGGTGGCAGGTGCAGCATAGGTTTTTTAGTGTCTGGAACGCCTTTTCCTGTGACTCACCCCAATGATACCTCTTAGATTTCTTGGTGAGCTCATGTAAACTTGCTGTCACGCTCGCCACATTAGCCACGAAGCATCTATAATGTGGCAGAGCCCAAATAGTATAACTTTAAACTGCCACAAGCTACCGTTCGCACTGAAAGCAGTTTTCTCCTCATCCTTGTCTGCTACCTCTACCTACCAATACCCGCTTTGTAGATCCAATGTAGAGAACCACTTCGTTTCGTCTAGCGAGTCGAGCGATTCTTTAATTCTTGTTAGCGGTTGCTTATGAGGAATAAATTTAATAGGTATATAAAACAAAGACTCCTAGCTACGCAGGAAGGGAGGTTACTCTAGTATGTATTAAAACTGTAATTTTTTATCTCATTTAATAATTTTTTGAGTGCAATTGTAGCTCCATTTAAATTTCTTTTATTCAACGGATTTCTGTTTAATCTCCATAGTCCCCTCAGTTTTTTTTTATTTTGTATTAGACTTTTAATCCCTGCAGAAACCGTAATTCTATTTTTGGTAATAGTCAATGGCGTAGAATGATAGGCTTCTTAATGCACTAAATTTGTAAAATGTTCTATAATATTATTCAATTCGTTACACTCTTTGATTCTCTCATAAAGTTAATATTTTTATCTAGCCAACATATTTAAACGAATCAATTTCGTTTTTCGAAGTAGTACAATAAAATTTTTGTGTCGGCAAGTACATATGTATGTGCCATAGTTGACTACACAAGTTTACAAAAATAATTTTTTTTTACATGGAATACAACATATATTTTTTAGAAGGGCTTTCAGTGGTAGTTAATTACCACTTTTTGTTTGTTTACCTATACGTCGCAGTTCTATGATAGACAAGTTTCAATTTTCGCCTACATACTGTAGTATAGTATTATTTAAGTAGTTGATATCAAGTGAATCGAATTCTTAATACATAGAATACCAAAAATAGTTATTTCACCTAAACAAAATATACTTTGCTGCTTTAAAAATATTTTAATTAATATAAATTTGCAATAATATTTAGTTTTGTAATTGTATAAAATTAAAATTTGGTTTATTCAATAATATGTCGTCTAAAGTGTATAAAGTTAGCCTAAATCGGGTTTGCTATGTTTACGGTAAAGTTGTTTATGCCATGCAAGCATTCCCTATTACAAAAAATGTTCAAAGTACTTATTTTCGTTAGTTTGGTTTTTCGGTGTAGCATCAAGATAAAAGGTGGATTCCTCATGTGATTTGTACAAATTGTAGACTAATCCTTAGCCCCTAGTATACTGGTAAAAATAGATCTCTGATATTTGGTAAATCAATGATCTGAAGAAGAAGAATCTACTAACCACTGAAGATATTACAAGTTTTATGGATTTATTGAAAAGTATTCCACTGCAGCTGAGTAGGATAGTGTATTCCTTAAACCTTCTGAATCTAAATTAAAAGAAGGAGTATTTGTTTTTCTCAAACTAATAAAATATCTAATGACTCGAAATTTAGGAGTCTCTTAGTCAGCGATAAACGACTGCTTGGAACTCTTTTAAACTTGCTCTCAACGCATTTTTAGGAAGTAAAAAAATGAAGATTACAAAATTATAGTTGCTGACTTACGGAATAATTTCTTTGGAAATATAAGTGACGAGCATGGTGAATGGTTTCAAAAACATATAAAATTCTTTGAACGAAACTATCAACTAAACTACGGGACTAACATATGCTAGAAGACTACTGTCGCAGTGTCATAAGAGAAACAAATTTGAATTTATATAAAAAAGAAATAAAACGCTCCATTTTTTTCTAAAATGATGCTATTTTTACGTTTTTCGTGCCAAAAATACTTATTTAGTCTTGCATTTCACCGTGAATGAACTAACAAAACGAACAACGCATGCAAATCATTGAATTTTATTATCAAAATTCTTGCTATGTCAAAAATGTTTTTCATGTATTTTCTATCGGAAAATTATCTTCAGCGACGAACCTCATCTCATGAGGGCGAAAACAAAAAGAATTACCGAATTTTGTTTGAAGAACAGCCAGAGGCAGTTCAAGAGTTTTTAATGCATCTTGAAAGATGCAATGTTTTGTGCCGGCAACATAATTGGACTGTACGTTTCCAAAACAATGAAAATTGCAAAGTTAAAATAGGTGCTGTGCGATGATTACCGATTTTTTTTTTTGCCCAAAATGAACGTATTCAATTTTAAAAACTCTAAAAGAATATTTTATGTATGTAAATTAGGTTTTTTTCAACTAATATTATTTTCTGCTTTTCCGGGATTTTTATGTGGGTAACCTGGGAGTTTTGATGGACGAAAATATTTGCATATGTATGTAAAACATCTTGTGTAATAATACCGCGTAAAAGTGAAGCAGCTGAAAAAAATCTCTAATAAAAACTGTCTTAAAAAAGTACAATTTAGTATTTGAGAAATGTAGTCCCCATAATTACATATACAAGTTATGAAAAAAAGTGTGAAATGTAACATAGTTGAAGGTGTTTTCTGTCTAAATCATGCCATGTATTAGGCATTAGGTAGATACTTCATATAAATTCAGATTCTTTGGAAGATACAAAAATTTTGATTACATTTTGGAAAGGAAATAACAAAAAACAATAATGCCAATGAAGTTTAGGATGTAACACTGAAATTTTTTCTAAATTTTTAGAAAAAGCCCAATGAAAAATGCTATGCTACAAAAATACTATATGTTGTTTTAGAGCAAAAAATAAATTTTTCCGAGTTTAGACGTTATAACTCGGTAGAATTTAATTATACCTATGACTGAAAAGTTTTTTCTTTTAATGAAGTCAATAAAAAAGGGTAACATTTGGATAGAAGAAAATATACGTTTTTTAATATGCTCCACGCTTTAAAATCAATACATTTGAGAATTACTGGAATAATGTTGTTGCTAGTGATATCAATGTCCATAATTCACCTTGGCTACACTATTCAGTCCGTACAACTCCAGACGAACAAGTCAGGGGCTTCTTTAGATGGATTTGTCTGGAGGGGAGAAATCCTAATCATATGTATATGGGCACCAAATAGCATCATCGACCTTTTTCTTGAAAAGTATGAAGGTGCGGTTCTTGGATGTCGGAAATTCGGATCATTGTATCAGTTCTGCATTTTTCCCGTTCTCCACTGTTCATAACGATTCACATTCAGCTACAAAGCGCTTGGTTTTCAATTGCGGGATAGTTCGTTGGACTGAGCTCAACAATTTGTATAGATATTTCAATTGGAAACTTTGTTTTCTTCATTCTAAAGTCGATGCCATGGCCGAAATGGTCGTAAATATAATAAGGCTGAGATAAATATTTTTATTCCATTCATAAAACTACCGATTAAATCAAAGAATAAATCTTTGTTTAATCAGACGTGCAAACTTGCAGTCAGATCCAGGGAGTAAGCATTAAGAAAACGACGTAATAACAAATATGATAATACCGTTTTGCTACGAATGCAGGCGCAGTATTTAAGCACGTAAAGGTTCTATTCCAGCAGCGCTTTCGTGTTAAAGTTCTTACGATTCCGCGGTGACTTTTGTGACATATTCGATGGTCGACTTTTTGTGTTGTGAAATGAAAGGTTTAAATAACCAAAATTTGAACAAAATTGTCAAGCATGGTATGTATTATACATATCTCAGTGCGGGCGAATGGAGTTGAACATTTTGTTTTCGTAATAGGAACAATAAACAAGAGGGGATATTTATGGATAGTAAAGGATATTTTTGCACAATACCCCTCAAAGTCAAATTGAAGTGGAGGTTACTGCTACATTCATATCTAATAGTAGAATAATCACTGCTATATAATGTAAGAAGGCACTATTGCACTCTGCAGAGCTCTGACCAGGGATAACAAAAATCGTTTTTTTTTTTTAAACCCATCCCACCGGGTTTTATTGGGTTTTTTGATGGGTTTTATACCTACTTCCTTTTTTCGTTCAATTCGACAATATTTTTTATTTGTTAATAAAATTACGTTGTTTTAGTATTTATAATGCTATTTTACACTCTTGGTCGAATCAAGGAGGTGTTGGGTAGTATGGGCTACTAAAACTGACTGCAATGACTTCGTTTAAGCCGTGCATTATGAGAAAAACGCCCGGAATACAAAGACATTTATCTTTTGCATGACAACGCTCTCATTGATTCTTCTGACTATTGGCTGTTTCACGCATACAATAACTTTTACCATTTCACCGAATTACGTCTTTCAAGAAATGTAAAATTGGCTTCAAAGTTGGATCGTCTCAAAGGATGATAAGTTTTTCTGAAACGGCATTCGAAAATTGGCTCAGTGTTGGGAAAGGATGTAAACAGTGATTTTACAAATTTTTATTTTGATTAATTTGTTACTTCATTATCATTTTCGAGCTAAAAATAACGGACCAACTTAATTTGTACTTCCAATATGTAAATTATACTTATTTTTCTTATAAATATGCTACTAAAATATTTAAATAAAAAACCCACCCAATACATAACCGTTATGGGTTTAATTGGGGTGGGTTGCCAGCCCTGGCTCTGATCCTAATCCTAGAGAATTTGTGACTGTATATGGGGTCCATATTATCTCAGCGCCAAGTTAGAAGCAAAAACGAACTTTGACAGAATTTTTTTTTTTTTGCCCTGAAAATTGAAGTCATTTTGAGTTAGGCTTATTTTTGATATTAAAATGAATTTGGTAAATTAAATAAAAATTGCTTTTGGTTTAGGCTTAATATCTTTAACGGTTACAGAGATATCTGAAGTTGAACACCGGAAATCTTAATGTACTATTTTTGTTTTGTTTTTTGCTCACTGTAAATTAAGTAATTAAGTCATTTGTTATATAGCCTATTTAATTTAAACTGTGTGTTGATTTAACGGATGTCTTGATACCAAAATCGAAATTAATTGATGCAAAAAAGTCTTTATTTTTCGTTTACTTTTTTTCACAATAAATAGTTTACTAGTAAACTAGCTAGTAGATTTGTCAAAATAACATTTTTGGAAATAATTTCCATTTTTGGAAATAACTATTTATTTTGTACATACAATAACGATTTATTAACGCAGCCAGCTTTTAAAAGAGTATATTTTCCGAAATTTAATTAATTTAAATTTGTATTAAAAATTTAATGCGGGCTTTTTGTTAAAGGGTTTTCCAAAAATTTACTCAGATTTTAATTGCGTACATGCAATGACATGTTATTGCGGTTATTTTTAAATGAATTTTTCAATAAAGGGCCTTGAATAAGTTTTTTTTTTTCCAAAAATTTCGCTCAGCAGCATATCAAAACACTCTTTTCAAACTTATTTTTTTTTTCCTTTTTTAAAAAGTGCATACTAAAATAAAGTCGGTATAAAACTGTATATAACTTGTTTATTATTAATATAAATATAAATTGGGATTATCTTCCGCACTTATTCCATTCCCGCGAAAACAGCAACAGAAATTTCGGAATCGCTTTGCGATGCAATACATTGCTTCCCACAGAAGAAGGATTTGATTTAATTTCATGACACTAAGCAATCACAGTCTTGTTCTGACTGCGATCGATTACATACGTACTAGTATTTCTTTGATCTCCCTTAACAAGTGTTTAAATAAAAGTGTGTCAAATAAAATTTGAAAACAAACATTCTTTCTTGCAAAAACAATTTATATTGTTTAACAAAAATTAAAAGTAAAAACAACTTGCATTGATCATCATAATGGATGATGACAGTGACAAAGAAAAAGACAATGATTTAAGTTGGCAGGTAGTTCCACCGCCAAAATTACAAAAACGGCGTTCAACAGAATCCCCAAAAATGTTCAAACCGAAACGACCAAACAATAACAATAGTAGTGCAAAACAATTAATAAACAATAACAATATAACTAAATTCTGCGATGAACAACCTAGTACATCTAAGCAAGCAACAAATTTTAACTTTATTGCAACAACAAATAAGCATGTAAGTCAAAACCAGTTCTCAGTTTTAAGCAGCGATGAAAGTGATAATGAAGATGATGAAGATAATGATGTGAAACGTAAAAATGATAATGAAGATAAAGAAGCTAACTTACCGAAACCTCCACTATAATTATACCAAATGTGGGAAAAATTAATGCCATGACTGAAGATATTTCTAAAGCAATCGGAGCCAATGAATTTAAATTTAAGACACTTAAAGATGGTCAAATAAGAGTAATGGTTAATAAAATCAACTCCTATAGAATATTAGTTAGATATTTAAACAAGAAAATTAACTTTCATACGTATCAAATCAAACAGGAAAGGTCATATAGAGTTGTTTTGAAAAATTTACACCACACAACACCCACTGAAGACATTAAGTTTGCAATTGAAGGTCAGGGACATAAAGTGAGAAATGTCACAAATATTCGAAGTAAGATTACTAAAGCGCCTCTATCTATGTTTTATATTGATCTGGAACCAAATTCTAACAATAAAAATATATATGACATGACACATATAAATAACGCTATTGTCTCGATAGTTCCACCCAAAAAATATAGTGTCACCGTTGCCAAGAGTTTGGTCATACAAAAACCTATTGCAAAAAGCAAGTGAACTGCGTAAAATGTGGACTCGGTCATCTCACTATTGGATGTACGAAGCCGGATGATACCCCACCTAGATGCGTAAACTGTTTGAAAAGTCATCCAGTTAGTTATAAAGGCTGTGTCGTTTACCGCCAAGCATTAAAGAAAAAACTTCAGAACAGCAATTATAATACTCGTAGACCACGCAATATAAATTATATGCCTGACAATAATACATTTGCATCAATAATTGACGACGATAATCAACAAAATCAAAGCTCATATGCAAATGTCTTAAAAAATTCCCTACAAAATTCACACAACAGTCCTTTTGAAAAAATCGAAATTTTACTTCAAAATCAAATAGAGCTAACCAATAAACTTTTTAATATGATTACAATTCTCATATCAAAACTATGCAATTAAATCTACGTATTGCAGCATGGAATGCAAACGGGCTTTTCAACCATGCCAATGAAGTTGAACTTTTTCTTAGGTCTAATTATATAGAAATATTACTTGTGTCAGAAACACATTTTACAAGTAGAACGTTTTTTAAGTTACGGAATTATGATCTAATAAATGCTAATCAACCACATGATAATGTCCATGCCGGATCAGCAATTCTTATTAAATCTTCAATAAGATATGAAGTTTCCTACATAATAAGTCAAGAAGTCTGCATTAAGATAGTATGTGATTCGATACCTATATCAATATGTTCCATTTATTTTCTACCACGTTTTAATGTAAAGTGCCAAGATTTTCAAGATTTCTTTCATCTTTTGGGACCTAGATTCATAGTAGGTGGCGATTTTAATGCTAAACACCAATGGTGGGGTTCAAGAGTCCAAAACCCAAAAGGCATTGAACTACGCAAATGTATTATCAACGAAAACTATTTAATTTTATCAACTGGAAGTCCAACTTATTGGCCTACGAATCTAAGAAGACTTCTTGACCTTTGGATTTTTTTGTGTATACCGGTATTTCAAGTTATTTCCTGAATATATCTAATGAACTTTGTGATGAACTTAGCTCTGACCACTCGCCAATTTTATTAAACTTCAATAGTTTTTTGCACAGTAACTCAAAAAAATATCAAATTGTAAACCGAAGGACTGATTTTAACTCTTTTAAAATTTGGATTGAAAGAAATTTACACCTTAATATACCGATTAAATCTCTGGAGGAATTAGACGAATTTGTCGAAAATTTCAATAACTTGATTCATGAGGCAGGTTTCTTATCTACACCTAGCGATAAAAGTATTAATTGTCAAGAAAGAGTGGTTATTACGAATGAAATAAGAAATCTTGTTAGAAAAAAAAAAAAAATATTAAGAAGAATTTGGCAATCCAGTAGAAATCTCATAGATAAGCAACGGTTTAATAAGACATCAAAGGATTTAAAAAAACGGCTTCTTGAACAAAAGACAGAACAACTTAACTACTTCCTAAGAAATTTAGGTGCTTCAAAAGCTGATGAACTTAGTTTATGGAAAGCTACGAAGTACTTAAAACGACCCGTAAAGAGAAATACTCCCATAAAGGATGAAAATGGTACTTGGTGTAAAACAGACAAAAGCAAAGCTGAAGCATTTGCCTTACATCTTCAGAACACTTTTCAGCCACATCAATTTTGCAGTAACAACGCTAATGAAATAATTAACTTTTTAGAAAGCGCTTGCCAAATGGATTTGCCGATTAAACATGTGTCGCCGAATGAAGTACAAGCAGAAATTAAGAAGTTAAATAATAACAAAACGCCAGGGTATGATGGCATCAACGGAAGAATTGCTAAATGTCTACCTAAAAAAGCAGTTATATTTTTAACGTTGATTTTTAATTCTATGCTGCGACTTGGTCATTTTCCATCCCAATGGAAGTGTGCTCAAATAATTATGGTAAACAAACCGAATAAGCCAGAAAATACTGTCACATCTTATAGACCTATTAGTTTGTTGGTAACATTCTCCAAAATATTTAAAAGAATATTTATGAGTAGATTGTCACCTATCCTTAATAAATTCAGTATTATACCTGAACATCAATTTGGCTTCAGGCATAAGCATGGTACTCCTGAACAGTGCAATCGTATCGTGGCTTTTATTTGAAATTCTTTGGAAAAAAAAGAATATTGTTCTGGTATCTTCTTAGATATCCAGCAAGCATTCGACAAAGTATGGCATATTGGCTTACTCTACAACTCTCCAACTCTCTACACTATATACTTCTGACATGCCTTTAACAGATGACGTTTTAATTGCAACTTACGCTCATGATACTGCAATTCTAGCATCTAGTCCGTGTCCAATTAATGCTTTAAATCTTGTTCAAAACGAACTCAACCAGTTAGTTATTTGGTTATCTAAATGGAATATTAAAGTAAATACAACAAAATCTGTCCATGTTGTTTTTACCCTACGAAGAGGAGGTTGCCCGCAATTGTTTATTGGAGGTAATGAAATTCCAAAAAGGACAGCGTAAAATATCTCGGCCTTCATATTGACGAAAGACTTACATGGACGACTCATATAAAGGCAAAAAAAGAACTTCTTAAAATCAAAACTAAACGTCTTTATTGGCTATTACACCCCAAGTCTAAAGTAAGCGTTCAATTGTGGGGAACTGCCAGTAACTCTAATGTTGAAATTCTACAGCGCTACCAAAATAACGCATTAAGACTAATTGTTAATGCTCCAAAGTTTGTATCAAATCAAATTATTCACAATGATCTGAACGTTCCCAAAGTTAAAGATGAAATAAGAAAATATAGTGAAAACTATCTGAATAGATTAAGTGGCCACTGCAATCTACTAGCGATATCTCTACTTGATGATAGTGAAGAAGTCAGAAGACTGAAGAGATATCACATACTTGACTTACCATTTCGATAATTATGTTATTTATTTTTCAACATTTGTTTAACATGTAAATATACTTGATATATAGTTTATTTTTGTATAATATCTAACTTGTACATAACTGAGAATTAGAAAATATGTTGTTTAAATGTTGTTGTTCTCACTGAAGAGCACCAACTACTTGAAATATTATTGTATCAAATTTGCTTATTATCCTCAATAATAGGATAGATTGTAAATAAAGTTTGTTAAAAAAAAGCAATTCACAATAACATCATCAATTAATAGCTACTTATGTGCTTTGCCTCCATCGGCAATTGTAATGGTTTTCAAACGTGAAACATAAGTATTTAACAAACGTATGTTTTCTTCTATCCAAATGTTACAAATTTCTAAGTTAATCAAGGCTTTTTTTATTGATATTCTCTCTCAAAAATATCATCAAAATTTTTACCAAAAAATCTGAAAAATTTACTGCAACAGTGTTTATATATCACTGCCAAATGTACGGCATGATTTAGACAGAAAATATCATCAACTAAGTTTTATTTTACCAATTTTTTCATAACTTTGGGACCATATATATGTAACTGTGGCGACTACATTTCAAATACTTAGTTGTACTCTTTTAAGCTTGTTTTATTAGAGATTTTATTTAAGCTGCCTAACTTTTACGTGGTATTATTACATTTGTAAATATTTTCAGCTTAAATATTTTATTGTATATGAAAAAATTCCTGGGATTATCACATAAACATTCTGGGAAAGCGGGAAAAAAATTAGTTCAATTTCCCGGGAATTTACGGAATTTTCCTAATATGAAGAAATGCAATATATACATTTTATACTATTTTTTCTGCTAAACAAAAACTAATACTTTTTAAATCGGTTTATTTAACATTTTTTATTGTATTGGCATTACTAGTCTGTTTTTTACTGCCCAAGAAAATATAAATTATCCCACAATAATTTGGGCAGGAGCAGGAAAGGTTGTTATCTAGGCCTTTGCTGTGCCGCCGTCAAAATAATTACCCTTCATATACACGTGTGTTATGAAAATAAACAGTACGTAAAGAAAAAATACACTAAATTAGTACAGTAGTTATCTTAGCTATAAACTTTATTATACAATTTATTGGTTTGTGTCAAAGCTGTTAATGTATCTGTCGCATTATCCACATTATCTATGATATTATCACGGTGCTACTGTACCGATTTTGGTTGTTACATTTGAATTAACGGAAATAGAATGCTGTGGTAAATACAGGAACATTCGGAAGTAATGTGATTTTTATATAAAAGGCGGCGCCTTATGCATGAGTTGAGTTCAGTTATAGTTTTGCAATCATAAAGTCGTACTAAGGCGTAAATAAACGTGTTGAGTATATCTATAAAGTGCTTAAAGTAAAACAACAGACGTGTTATTTATTTTATTTAACGCAATTAAAAAGAACTCAAACGTTTTAAAAAGGTTAAAACGTAACATTGGTGTAAGAAGTGGCATTGCGTATAGAAAATAAAATAATTAAAAAATAAAATAAATAAAACGGAGTAAAATGAAGTTCCAAGAACTGAAAATGAACAGACTTACACGCGAATTAAATAAATTAGGCTGTCAACAACCGGTAATTAAACCGAATTACGAAACGTCTATGAGAGGAATTTCATAGACATCGATACTCTCGAATTTGATGATGAGAATGAGCCTGAGATGAGTGTCCCTACAACAACAACAAGTCGTATAGACGTTAACTCGCTTTTGGCTGCTATGATGGAAATACAGGTGCAGAGCCGATAGTCAAAAACTCTTGGCTGAGGTACGTCAGACTTCTAGAACCGAAAACTAGAATTTTCTGGCAAAAATTGAAAAGAAATTTAGTGCAACAACAGAGAAGCTGCAAGGAATATATAAGACGGTAAGCAAAAGGATTGATGAAATCGACGCAAGAGTATCAATTCTAGAAAAGACGACGAAAAATAAAATGTAATAGAAGAGAAAATCAACAGTCTACAGTGCCAACAACCAGAGCCAGTACGAATCGTACCAGACACTTCTAGCAGAATAAAGACACAAACGCTTGTGGGTAGTAGAACCAGCAGAAATTAAGATGGACTTGTTATCAGCAAAGACACTCGTCAAATCTATTAAACAAGGAATAGTCCCAGTGAGGGTGCTCAATCTGTGAAAACTCCGAGGAAGGCCAATGTGCTATAAACAGCGAACAATTGCCGAAACCTGCCAATATGTCAGCCGAGGACCAACAGGTATTTGACGAAAATATAGAGAAATGGGTAGCGTGTCTAGCAGCTTTAGAAAAAAATAAAGCCAAAAAGCTGCTAGAGAAATACGTCTGCGTATTTGCCACGAAAAATAAGAAGACGGCAGTACCAGATTCTGCGTAGACTACAGGAGGCTAAAGGGTGTTACTAAAAAGTACAGTTACCCGCTACCAAGAATTGATAATACGTTCGACACGCTAACTGGAACATAGTGGTTCTCTACATTGGATGTACAAAGCGGGTATTGGCAAGGATAAGAAGAAAAATGCTTTCAGTGCGAACGGTGGCTTGTGGCAGTTTAAAGTTATGCCATTTGGGCTCTACAATGCGCTGGCCACATTCGAGCGGCTTATGTAGCGCGTACAAAAACGACTCCATTGGAAGACGTGTCTAGTTTACCTCGATGACGTAATAGTGATGGGCAAAACTTTCGATGAACACCTCAAAAGCCCGGCAGAAGTTCTGCAACGAATATCAATGGCTGGGCTAAAATTGAGCGTTAAGAAATGTGCATTGTTCCAAAAACAGGTAAAATGTTTGGGGCATCTAGATACGGCAGATAGCATTTCAACGGGTGAAGATAAAATACGAACAGTAAAGGACTGGCCTCGCCACAAGAATCTTCACGAATTACGTAGCTTTTTGGGACTCTACACATACACACTTTGTGTCTAACTTTGCGAGAGTGGCGGAAAGCTTACATGAGTTCACCAAGAAATCTAAGGCATATCATTGGGTGGAGTCACAATAAAAGGCGTTCCAGACACTAAAAGACCTATTGTGTGCTTCACCGGTTTTGGCGTATCAATAGAGCTACATTCCGATCAGGATGAAAATTTCGAGTCAGCTATATTCAAAGAAACGATATGTAATGGAGGAGAAAATTAACTGTCTTCAGTGCCAAAAGCCGGAACCAGTGCGTATCATACCAGAAGCTTCTAGCAGAATAAAAACCCCTTGCTTTGATGGTAGTACACCTTTGGCGGTATTCAAATTTCAGTTCTATACTGTAGCCAGCAGAAACGGATATGGCGGTGAAGAGAAGGCTCAGGAATTAATATTTGCCTTAAAAGGTGCTGCAGGAGAAATTTTAGGAACCTTGCCAGCCAGCTGTATAAACAACTACAACGACTTAATGATGGCGCAACAGCGTAAATTTGAAAACGAGCACAAAGGCGATTTGTACCGCATGGAATTAAGGTTTTTTTAATGTCTAATTTAAAGACATTAGATAAATTTTAATTTATTTTATTAAGTTGGTTAATATATGAGAATTAATAACTGTATTGCGGAATGGCTGAATTTCATTGTATGTTAGAATATAAGCAAATAATGTTAATAAAAACACTTGAAAAGCGATTAGTAAATGGAACGGTCGTGTTCTTATTTCGTTCTACCTTAATTTTTCCTAGTGCCAGATATTTTCCTTTAAATTATAATTTATTCAATTTAAAATATTCTTAAAAATTCTTAAGAATTTACAAACTTAATAAATCGGTACACATACCACTATAAATGGCCCATGATAGTTTGAAAGCCAGGTATGATCGAGCAGCCAATGTTTCCATGGGGGCTTCCATGAGGGACAACTGGATCTACTCTACAACACATAGCGAAAGAAAGGATTATCTGCCAAGCTGCAATCTAACGGGGATGGACCTTATAGTAGTCAAAAATTTAAACGATGTGTACAGTATACAGCAGAATAATAGCCCGCGATCAAAAATGAAAGTGGTACATCTATGCCGACTTACGAGCTTTGTGAGTAAAGATCATGAGCCAGTTTGGGACGAACAGACTTAAGTTAGTGGCAGTGTTACGAAAATAAACAATGCTTAAAGAAAAGATACACTAAATGAGTGCAGTAGTTGTCTTAGCTATAAACTATTATACATATATTTATTATCTGTGCCACACCACATTATCTGTGCTATTAACAGTGTTACTACTTGCGTAATGAACGGTGCTACCGTGCCGATTTTTGTTGTACATAAATAAATGTATTGAGTATTTGTATAAAGCGCAAGATAAATAAGCTGTATAGCTAGAATTGTATAAGTGGAAGTTAAATAAATAAGTGCATAAAGTAAAACAACAACAGACGTGTTATATTTTATTTAACGCAATTGAAAAGAACTCAAATGTTTTAAAAAGGTTAAAAGGTAACACGTGTATATTCTAATTCCATCTTACTGTTCGCTATCGTCTATGTATTTAATGCTTAAGTCTTCTAGATCTTGAAGCAGTGCTCTTCGACGCTTGCGCATCCATTGGCTAACCTTTTCAGTGCATATTATTTCGCAGATATTTTTTGGAAGGTTGCTAATGTAACGCCATTTCTTCCATTCGTGGATTTGGTGGGAGTAAGTTTATGGCCCTCATATCCAAACTTATTGTTTTTGGTATCGGTAGTCATTTCTCTTGATTTATATTGAGCTCTCGCATAAACCGCATAGATGTGATCTAATCCAACGAGTTCATGATAAATTCTTGGGTATCGCAATGCTCTATTCTTTCCCTCATATTATTTTGTATATTTCTTATCGACTTTCTTCTTCTGACAGCAACATTTTTCGTTTATATTCTTTCGATCGAGCTGAGCATTTTAGAGATCGGGACGGAAAGGCGGAATATGAACGACACTCTCACAAACGACCTGTCCAAAATCTCCGAGTGGGGCCGTACGGAGGATTGATTTTAATGCGCGCTAGTTGCAATGCAGATGTGGTGGTGTGTTGTCATCTGTAACCATGGGTAATGTGGGGGTTGAGAAGTCAGATGCTATTGATGTTCTGGGCATGAA
Organism: Wohlfahrtia magnifica; assembly: GCA_023159175.1. Lineage (NCBI taxonomy): Eukaryota > Metazoa > Arthropoda > Insecta > Diptera > Sarcophagidae > Wohlfahrtia > Wohlfahrtia magnifica. Next base: position 429,748 of record JAKWBJ010000031.1, on the reverse strand, counting down.
TATACATTGTAATGTACTTTGGAACGAATTCATATTTCGAATGTCGAAAGAATCATTCGAGTGCCTCGGTTTCTTAATACGGTGTAAGAAATACTTCAACCCATCTAATATCCTTAATATTTACAACACCTATATCCGACCTAAAATGGAATACAACTCTCATGTATGGGCCGGTGCATCAAAGTTTGTTTTAGAGCTTTTCGACTGCATGTAGGAGAGGCGAAGGTACTTATTAATGACAGTAGGGTAGCCAATTCTATAGTTTCGCTAGAGCATCGTCGCAATGTGACGTTTCATTGTTCTATTTATACTATAACGGAATGCGTTCTGACGAAATAAAGCAATTAATTCTTAATAGTTACATATTCTTTCGTAATTCTAACAGAACGCATCCTTTTGTAGTTGACTGTCCAGCGAATCGCACAACGCACTATAGGGTGAATTCGTACTTTGGTCGCACTGCTTGTTTATAAAACAATCTTCCCACAAACGTTTTCCCTGTCATTTACGGCATGAGTGAATTTAAATCGAACATCCATAAACACTACTCCCTCTTTCCTAATTCTTTTTCCAATCTATCCAATCATAAGTACAATGCACTACATGAGTAAGGGGGTCATCACCAGAGTACTGGTCTCAATTAAAAAAATACAATTGTAGGTGGAGGTATAAAGTAAGCGCAGCACATACCTATTAACTGATGTATATTGTGTTTGCTTTGTGTCATGAAATTTAACTCAATCATTCTTCTATGAGAAGCAAGTTTTCACATCGCTTTTAGTGGGATTCCTGGAAAAAGGTGTTATTCCTGTTTTTGCGGGAATAGAAAAAGTGAGGAAAACACCCATAAATAAACGCCTATATACTTGACATTGTTCTGTGGAGCAGGATTGCACCATTTTTGGAATCAATTACACCGCTGAGTTTAGCTATAAGATATTGGTATCTTTGGAAAAGCCATATTTATTACAACACACATTTATCAATTTAGGTATACATTATAATGTATTTATTCGCTATCACTTTGTGTTTCATCAACACCTTCGTCACTGCTTACGTTGAAATCCACCTTATCAGATTATGAAAGAGACAGACATTTTGCTTCTGTAGGCACAACCGTTTGTTTTGTTTTAGGATTCTTGCGAGTTGCCGTGACCACCGGCTCTGAATGTTAAAAAAAAGTTAAAGATATCTTCTGAATTATTAATCCTACTACCTTTTCTTGCGTTATCACTCTAACTTTTTTAAATATTTTATTAATAGATTCTTGAGCTTCTTCAGACAAATAACCAACAGGTAATTTCGAATTTTGAACTACTTCCCAACTTTGAATCCACAATTTGTATAGCTTGGCGAATCTAATACTACTGATAATTCTTTACGAACGTTTCTACATATACATAACAAGAATGTATTTTTTGTTAGGTCGACATTTATCATGGATTTTTTTGCTGAACTTTTGTACTGCCTAAAAGAAAATCCTGGTAATACATTCATTATTGTAATTACCACCACCAGACTTTAGTTGATCTATATGTAGTCTAAAAGTTTTTTATATGTATATATATATATATATATATATATATATATATATATATATATAACTGTATTGCGGAATGGCTGAATTTCATTGTATGTTGGATATATATATATATATATATATATATATATATATATATATATATATATATATATATATGTGTATATATATATATATATATATATATAAGAGTCTAAAAGTTTTTTATGTATATATATATATATATATATATATATATATATATATATATAACTGTATTGCGGAATGGCTGAATTTCATTGTATGTTGGATATATATATATATATATATATATATATATATATATATATATAGATATCTATATATATATATATATATACATATAAAAAACTTTTAGACTACTTATATATATATATATATATATATATATATATATATATATCCAACATACAATGAAATTCAGCCATTCCGCAATACAGTTATTAAATAAATTAATATTGGATATATATATATATATATATATATATATATATATATATATATTTATAAGTAGTCTAAAAGTTTTTTATATGTATATACATATATATATATATATATATATACATATATATATATATATATATATATATATATATATATATATATACATATAAAAAACTTTTAGACTACTTATATATATATATATATATATATATATATATATATATATCCAACATACAATGAAATTCAGCCATTCCGCAATACAGTTATTAAATAAATTAATATTTATCTAATGTCTTTTAATTAGACATTAAAAAAATCTTAATTCCATGCGGTACAAATCGCCTTTGTGCTCGTTTCCAAATTTACGCTGTTGCGCCATCATTAAGTCGTTGTAGTTGTTTATACAGCTGGCTGGCAAGGTTCCTAAAATTTCTCCTGCAGCACCTTTTAAGGCAAAAATTAATTCCTGAGCCTTCTCTTCACCGCCATATCCGTTTCTGCTGGCTACAGTATAGAACTGAAATTTGACTACCGCCAAAGGTGTACTACCATCAAACCAAGGGGTTTTTATTCTGCTAGAAGCTTCTGGTATGATACGCACTGGTTCCGGCTTTTGGCACTGGAGACAGTTAATTTTCTCCTCCATTACATATCGTTTCTTTGAATATAGCTGACTCGAAATTTTCATCCTGATCGGAATGTAGCTCTATTGATACGCCAAAACCGGTGAAGCACACAATAGGTTTTTTAGTGTCTGGAACGCCTTTTATTGTGACTCCACCCAATGATATGCCTTAGATTTCTTGGTGAACTCATGTAAGCTTTCTGCCACGCTCGCAAAGTTAGGCACAAAGCGTCTATAGTATGTGTAGAGTCCCAAAAAGCTACGTAAATCGTGAAGATTCTTATGGCGAGGCCAGTCCTTTACTGTTCGTATTTTATTTTCACCCGTTGAATTGCTATCTGCCGTATCTAGATGCCCCAAATATTTTACCTGTTTTTGGAACAATACACATTTCTTCACGCTCAATTTTAGCCCAGCCATTGATATTCGTTGCAGAACTTCTGCCGGGCTTTTGGGGTGTTCATCGAAAGTTTTGCCCATCACTATTACGTCATCGAGGTAAACTAGACACGTCTTCCAATGGAGTCGTTTTTGTACGCGCTACATAAGCCGCTCGAATGTGGCCAGCGCATTGCAGAGCCCAAATGGCATAACTTTAAACTGCCACAAGCCACCGTTCGCACTGAAAGCATTTTTTTTCTTATCCTTGCCAATACCCGCTTTGTACATCCAATGTAGAGAACCACTATGTTCCAGTTAGCGTGTCGAACGAATTATCAATTCTTGGTAGCGGGTAACTGTACTTTTTAGTAACACCCTTTAGCCTCCTGTAGTCTACGCAGAATCTGGTACTGCCGTCTTCTTATTTTTCGTGGCAAATACGCAGGCGTACTTCTCTAGCAGCTTTTTGGCTTTATTTTTTTTAAAGCTGCTAGACACGCTACCCATTTCTCTATATTTTCGTCAAATACCTGTTGGTCCTCGGCTGACATATTGGCAGGTTTCGGCAATTGTTCGCTGTTTATAGCACATTGGCCTTCCTCGGAGTTTTCACAGATTGAGCACCCTCACTGGGACTATTCCTTGTTTAATAGATTTGACGAGTGTCTTTGCTGATAACAAGTCCGTCTTAATTTCTGCTGGTTCTACTACCCACAAGCGTTTGTGTCTTTATTCTGCTAGAAGTGTCTGGTACGATTCGTACTGGCTCTGGTTGTTGGCACTGTAGGCTGTTGATTTTCTCTTCTATTACATTTTATTTTTCGTCGTCTTTTCTAGAATTGATACTCTTGCGTCGATTTCATCAATCCTTTTGCTTACCGTCTTATATATTCCTTGCAGCTTCTCTGTTGTTGCACTAAATTTCTTTTCAATTTTTGCCAGAAAATTCTAGTTTTCGGTTCTAGAAGTCTGACGTACCTCAGCCAAGAGTTTTTGACTATCGGCTCTAGAATGCGAGAAGCATTTCAACTCTGCATATTTCTCGTACCTCAGCCAAAAGCTTTTTGCTCTGCACCTGTATTTCCATCATAGCAGCCAAAAGCGAGTTAACGTCTATACGACTTGTTGTTGTTGTAGGGACACTCATCTCAGGCTCATTCTCATCATCAAATTCGAGAGTATCGATGTCTATGAAATTCCTCTCATAGACGTTTCGTAATTCGGTTTAATTACCGGTTGTTGACAGCTCTAATTTATTTAATTCGCGTGTGAGTCTGTTCATTTTCAGTTCTTGGAACTTCATTTTACTCCGTTTTATTTATTTTATTTTTTAATTATTTTATTTTCTATACGCAATTCCACTTCTTACACCAATGTTACGTTTTAACCTTTTTAAAACGTTTGAGTTCTTTTTAATTGCGTTAAATAAAATAAATAACACGTCTGTTGTTTTACTTTAAGCACTTTATAGATATACTCAACACGTTTATTTACGCCTTAGTACGACTTTAATTTATGACTGTAAAACTATAACTGAACTCAACTCATGCATAAGGCGCCGCCTTTTATATAAAAATCACATTACTTCCGAATGTTCCTGTATTTACCACAGCATTCTATTTCCGTTAATTCAAATGTAACAACCAAAATCGGTACGGTAGCACCGTGATAATATCATAGATAATGTGGATAATGCGGCAGATACATTAACAGCTTTGACACAAAATTGTATAATAAAGTTTATAGCTAAGATAACTACTGTACTAATTTATTTTTGCTGAAATTTTGTACTGCTTAAAAGAAAACCCTGGTAATACATTCATTATTGTAATTACCACTACAGACTGTAGCTGATCTATATGTAGTCTAAAAGTTTTATATATATATATATATATATATATATATATATATATATATATATATATATATATATATATATATATATATGTATATATATATATATATATATATATATATATATATATATATATATATATGTATATATATATATATATATATATGTATATATATATGTATATATATATGTGTATATATATACAATATATATATATATATATATATATACAATCGATAATGTGCTTAAAAATTGGACCGATCGTGTGGCCAGCTGAGGAACCCATTTGAATGAAATTATTTGCCATTATTAACCGGAAGGATTGTACTTTCAAATAAAAAAAGAAATTTGAGAAAATATTCAGTAGTTTTTTTATAGCATTTGCAAAAAAAAATTATTTGGCGACCCTTTAGCTTGAGTTTTGTTAATTTTAATCTTCCACTTGTAAAAATATTTAACGCAGGCTGTAAATGTTTTTCCATTTTCGTTAAAGCTACTTTCGTGAGTTTAGCAGATTCAGTAAGAGCGGTGTCGTCTACATAATGTGCTTATTTAGGGAAATGGTGTTGTCTAAAATTGAAGGTAAAGATAGAGTATGGTAGAAGTGATAATATTGAACCTTGTGGTAGACCAGATATCGATTTTGGAGAGGATAACAACAACTATCGCTCACCAAAAGTACGCAGTGAACTAAGTAAACAAAAGATACAAAAACAACTACGTGCAAATTACGATTAAAAATAAACTCTAACAACGAAACAAATAACAAACAACAAGAACTGAAAAAAGTAGATGTTTACATTCGCATGGCTTCATAAGAACTAAAAAGAAAATAAAGGAAAAAGAGGAATCTACCTGAAAAATCGAGAGTTTCGAGAGTTTTCGAAGCATTGTTTACTAAGTCATATAAAAAGCACATCAATGCGGACAGCAGTCAGTTTAAGTGAAGTTAACTCATCGAATGAGTCTATCGGTTTACAGTCAGCGCAAAGAGAGTTTAGTGTGGTTAAGCTCTTGTTGAAGAGAATTTAAGTTGTAATCGAACCTAAGTTGTAACTACGATCGAGTTGGAAGGTCTTTCTACTTGAAAGATATGTCGGATAATTGTTATTGCTTACAAAGTTGTAAATATAGAGTGTAATTGAGAATCTAAATTGTTATTGCTCGTGAAAAGATTACGAGCAGTTGAACACAAAACTGTATAAACAAAGGATTTTAGTTAAAAACCAAACAAAAGACTTATTTTATTTTAACTGTAATCTAAGAACGCATAAGTAAACGTTTTTAAAAGGGTAAATACAACACTATTTATCTTGTATGAAAAAACTTCATTGCTTTTTTAGAGCAATTAATCGGGACTCAATTAAGCTAACACTACTGTACTTAGTTCTTCTGAATTAATTTTCAGACCAATTTCTTCTGCATGTTTATTAAACTCGAGAAATGTATCCTTGAACCGATTTGGCGAGTATGTTTATATTCTCTTACTGGTTTGTGTAGCATAAGATTAAAGAGTACCGTGCTCTGAGAAGTTGGTGCGCATCCTTACTTTTGCAATGGTGTATTTTAGTGTCACGCATGCCAGTTTGACTAGTTTGATTGGGATCCCAAGTTCAATAAGCTCACGAAGACTGTTAAACAGACACTGGATGCCAGATTGTTTGTTATTAAAATAATTAAAATTTTATTTGTCATTAAATTAAATTAATTTTTTTCTAATGACAAACGAATGCCTTTATAACAAGTAATTTCTAAGCTTCAAGTTTAACTATTTAACTGTTTTGACTTACAGAAGCTTTATGATTAAGTGCAAAGGCCAGAAGTGTTTTTATATATTTGAAATTAATTAAAGGTCTAAGTCTATTAACAAATTTTAGAATCCATTTACTTTACCAATTAACTTTTTAAATAAAAATTTTATAACAAAAATTAAATAGAATAAATTACTATAACTTTGTTATAAACATTTGTTTGCCACTTACATCTGACCCTAAAGGTAGAAATACATAACTTGCGTTGATTCGTCGACAACTCTTGTGAATTTTTTACTGAGTATAGTTATTAAGTAGCACTATTTCAGTAATAAAATGAGAACAACCGAGTCAATGTTTTAATGTTAAAAAATAGTTCAATAAATTTTTATAAATTCATAATTATCCAGCAGTTTTAAAATTCTAAAAATAGAAAAAAAATTTACAAAATGAAATTTCAGAGACACTTATATTTACTTTTTCAAGTATCATAAATGATAACTTCTAACATAGGAAAATTACAGAGAAACTTTAAGTTAGAGAGTTCGTTGATGTATAATTTTTCTAGAAGCTTCACTTACGGTTGAGCTGTTGAACAAACAACTTCAAAATGCAGTGAAGCATAGTACCTACGCATCCTTAATATTAATTTTGCTTCCTTCTTTCTCTTTCATCAATGCATTCAAAACAAGTTTCAACTCATATGGTTTACTAAAGTAACGGTAACTTGTATTGAGTGAAAAAGTTGTTTTCGTTGTTGTTGTTTTCTATAAATCATTGTAGTTTCAAAATTTTGCTAGAAATTGGTACATATTCGTTTAAACAATCTGCGTTAAAATCTGTTTCTAGAACAAAAATACTAACACAAAAATGAGTTCAATAAACTCTCATTTAATGCTGATTTTAGAAAGCTGCTGGATTTATGGTTTAATTTTAAAATAATAAGCCTAATTATTTGTAATAAACGGAATTTGGAAAAGTAAGATTTCCTGTAGTAGTAAATAAAAACTGTTTTGTTATTCATAAAATAAGTTTGAAAATTACATACTTAATATTAATTTTTTCACATAAAATTAAAGAAAAGTATATTTCAAATTCTATTATTTCTTTATGGGAGTTTAAATTTAAAAACATTTTAACCATAAAAATTGCACACTTTCTAAACTGGAATAATAAGTGTAAGTTTTTCAACGCAATGTGGAGTTTTAAAATCGATAGTAAAATGTTCAATTTTGATCATTGTTCTGAAACTCGACGTAACGTATGTGTATTGAATAATAGTAGATAAAATAGTTTGAGGGATTTTTGAATTTAGGTCTAAAGAATTAAAAAAATAGAAAGAAATAAATAATTGTTTAGTACGATATTATTAAAATGGTAATTATTTTTTATTTTAGAGATGGACTTTTGGAGAAGGCCTTTGTAAAGTTTTTCCTATAATTTTTTATGGCAACGTCGCAGTATCACTTTTGAGCATGGTTTGTATAACTCTTAACAGGTACTTAAAAAAATTAAATTTATCTTAAAATTTCTAAATTTAAAATTATATTATTTATTAGGTATATTCTAATTACATGTCACAATATGTATGCTTGTATTTACAAAAGAAAATTTGTAGTTGTGCAGTTAACATTTGTGTGGGCAGTTTCTTTTTTGCTACTTGTAAGTGCGCTATTTCAAATTTATTTTAATTTACTTATATCGCGAAATACTATCTTTTTTTAGTTACCTGCCATTTTAGGAATTTGGGGTGAAATGGGTTTGGATAGAACAACTTTCTCATGCACCATTTTAAAAAAGGACGGAAAGTCGATTAAAAAAACATTATTTTTAATTGGCTTTTTGTTACCTTGTTTGGTTATAATTATTTCATACACATGTATATATGTTAAAGTATTAAAACAGAAGAAAAAAATGATAAATCATCGCCAATATGTTGTATCAACAAAAGAACAAGTTTTAAATGTAAGAAAAACCAGGGAAGATAACAGACTAACTTTAATGATGGTGGCAATATTTGTTTGTTTTCTTGTTTCCTTTTTGCCCCTAATGTTGGCAAATGTAGTGGACGACGAAAGAAACACATCATACCCGTGGTTACATATAATCGCTTCGGTAATGGCATGGGCATCAAGTGTTATTAATCCTATAATTTATGCAGCAAGTAATAGAAATTACAGGTAAGCTTTTTTGAACTAAACAATTCATTTAAATATTTATAAGAAACGTGGTTTATATTAATGACTTCCTTGCACCAAAATAGAATATTTCATTATGAAAAAGCCCAATTTCAAATAAATTTTGTGTGTTTCTTTTATTTTTTCCACCACTGGTATATAGCCTTTAGTTCCTTCCAAGCACACAGAGAGATACTATAATAGTTTCAAGAAAATGGTTTCATGATCAACTATCCATAGACGTAAAACAAATATACATACATATAGGGTGGGCAATTTAAAAGTTTAAATTTGAACCAGCGGTCATTCTATTCTGTCACAAAAAAAAAAAACGTTTCAGCAACGTTGGGATTTATTGGAAATTTATCATCATTTAAAGTCATCTTTTCGGATGAAGCTCATTTTCATATTGGTGGGTACATTAATAAGCAAAATTGCCTTATTTGGGGCTCAGAAAACTCAAATGTGGTCTTACAGAAGCCAATGCACCCATTACGAGTGACTGTTTGGTGCGGCTTGTGGAGCGGACATATTTCATATTTCGCAATCATTATGGTCAATGGCACCTATCGAACCATGATAACCAATGTTTTGTCCCCGCTCTTCATGGTAATGGTGTGAACGATGATTTGGTTTCAACAGAATGGTCCAACTTGCCACACACCTCATGCCAAAATCGATTTATTGCGTCAAACGTTTGATGGTCGTTTTGTTAGCCGAAATGGTGATATCAGTTGGCCGCCAACACCATTGTACTATTTTCTGTGGGGCGCCGTTAAAGACAAGCCGGACAAGCATTTGAAGGCTAACATTCCTGATGCGATTGCGAGATACGACCCCATACAGAAAAAGTTCTCGATAATTGGTCCGATCGAATGGTGCACTTTGAGTTCAGCCGCGGCAGTCACATGAATGAAATAATATTTCATTTCTAACCGGAATAATTGTACCACGCAACAAAAAAATTAATTTCACAAAATTTGAAACCGTTTTTGTTTTATTGCATTTTTAAATTTAAACTTTTAAAATGCCCACCCTATACAAACACAATAGTTTGTATGGTATATACAAAAAATATATTTACTCTTTACCATACGGACTTAAAAATTCATTAATTGCTTCCACATAGTCGTCGCTTCTTTAGTTACCAAGTAGGGTAGCCAGAAATACTGTTTTTAGCAGTACACGTACTTTTTTTAGTCAATGTATTGCTTTCTGCATAACACCTACAAAAGTACACGAAAGCACTTTTTTAGCTTTATATATTTCTTTTTGTAATTTGTTCTGTGTTTAACGTTTTTAATAAAAATAAAAGAAGTAGTCCTAAACAAGACTGATTGACAATGTGACTTAAAATTTTATATGTCGTAAAATCAAATTGTCTAAAATTTTGATGAAAGGTACGGTCTAGGCACATTTAAGAAGGTAGTGTTGTCTCTACAACAGCAAAAACAACCTTACTGTCTGTCAAGAATGAGTTTGCACATTGAAGTTTTACAAATATTTTGAACTTTACTAATAAAATGTAATTCACTATTTTCTACTTAATATTTTTTTTGAACTGTTTATTCTGTATGTATAAATTTGAGGGGAAAAAATAAAATTCTGTGAAAAAGCTATAAAAAATGCAAGAAAAACAATTACCAGTAATTTTGGTTAGTGTCAAACAACTCTTTGCACAACAGTTTTTTTTTTTTAATCTTGACGATTTGCTATAAAATACCGTTATTTTATTATTTGGTATGCAATTTTGGAAACACGCAGTTTATTTTGAAATTTTTTGTGTTAAAAAATGCCGGTTAAACCCTTAATGTACGACGTAATTCAATTGATTAAAACAAACATCAAGAAGAACTGTTTATTATTTCCTTCATAGTGCTAAAAAAGAAGGTAGGTTAGAATTAAGACGCGGAGGTGCCCCTACGCCTAAAATAAATATACTCACGGAACGTTTACTTCTAAGAAATGTAAACAAGAACCCAAAACTTTTCATAAAAGAACTTGCGAATAAACTTGAAGAAGAGTGCGAAGTTGTTGTTTCTTATGAAACTGTTCGGCGGACCGTATTAAAAAACAAATATTCTTCAATATATGCCCGCAAAAAAACACTACTTTCTGTTGTAAATGTAGAGACACGGGTTTTCTTCGCTATGCAGAAGATTTTGCATCCAGTGGATTATCGGGATGGCGTTATATTCGGTAACGAAATCAAAATAGTGTTATACTACATCGTCGGTCCAACTAGAGTGTGACGAAAGCCGTTAACATCACTGGAAAATCGTAATATCATTCCAACAGTCAAATTTGGAAAAATGTTTATAATGGTTTGGGGTTGCATCTCGAGCAGAGGGGGTGGGAGATTTGATCTTCATAGAGACAACGATGTATGCTCAACAATATCTAAGCATTTTAAAGACTAATTTGATACGAAGTGCATCAAATTTTGAGTTCTTCAGAGAAAATAAACCACAACACAAGTCGCATATGGTAAGAATGTAGCTACTTTACAACTGTAGTAAAGTAAAGGATACACCCGCCCAAAGCTCAGATTTAAATCCTAATGAAAATTTGTGGGTGTATTTAAAAAAGAAGGTCGCTAAACGTTAAACTACTAACATGACAGCTCTAAAGGCCGCAGTATGGAGAAGTGACAAAACATTCCAGCTCACTACGACTTACAGAAGTTAATTTAATCAATGAAAAAAGACTACAATGCGTGGCTGACGCAAAGGGTGGCCGTAACAAGTATTAAAGCTTAAAGCCCCTTTTTTATTTAATAATATTTAGTATAAGGTACAGACCTCAACAATTGTGCAAAGAGTTTCTGGACACCAAAAAAATGGAGTAGTAATTGCTTTGCTTAAGTCTGTTGCTTATTTTTTAACCAATGTGGACTGTTTGTTTTAAATCATTGTATGTATATAATGTTAATATTTAGAATAAAAAAATTACTTGTTAATAAAAAAACATTTTTTATACAAAATAAAATAAAAACGTGTAATTTTCTCCAATGTGCAAACTCATTACTGACATACTGTATATTTGTTGTGTTTTTTGTGAATTTTGAATGTCATGAAAATTATTATAAATTATATTTTTAATAAAATACACCTAACCTTCTTTTTGCACGTTAGATACATTCCAAATGATATACAAAAAAGTACGTAAGCCAGAATTAGGTGTAAAATAAATAAAAGTTTAACATATATAATAAAAGAATGTATATAATAAAATAAAATAATTTTTGCAATTGAAAACATTATTTTTAAATTTTTTGCTTTTGAGATCAGAAGCAAATTTTTATTCTAAGTGAATAGAAAATTGTTCTTTTCCAATGATTTATACAAGAGAATTGACGACCGTGAAGGAATATGCAACAACACCAGCAGAATTTATTATTATTATTATTATTTATTTAGTAATATTTATAATACTTTCAATTTTACATTTATAATAATACAAAAAAAAGAGATTTCAATTTACAATATCCTTAATGAAATATATAATTTTTCTTTTAAATTCATTTATATTATTCGCATTCATTCGGCAGCATATTGTAGTAGTGCAACCCTTTATGGAGCAACGACCTCTGCATTGATGTTGTGGTTGTCCTTGGTAGTCTGAAATTGCCTTCATTTATCAAGTGATATGGTTGAATATCCCCTACACGCCTTAGTTGCTCAATCAAGTACTGTGGGGCAGTTCCATTTTTCATTTTTTGTATAAAAATCAGTGTGTTCATCTTTAATCTCTGTTTTACGTTGAGCCATTTAAGTGCATAAGCATTCCCTCTATTGGAGTATATATATTACATTTTAATATCGAACGAATTCCTTTATTTTGTAATTTTTGGATTCTCTCAATTTGTGTTTCGGTGCAGCAAGTATATGATATTGTTGAGGCGAATTCAAAATGTGGCTTTATCATGGTGTTGTAGATATTAATTGCAGTAATTATAGAAACTTTATTACGTATTCGTCTAAAAAAACCAATTTTTTTTACCAATTTTCTTGCATATATAATTTATAAGTTCATTAAATTTTAATTTGTTATCTATTAGGTATTTAATTTGATTAACTTTTTCTATTATTTGATTATTTATCTTAAACACTGTATCATTGTCCATATTTATTTGCATAAGTTTCGTTTTATCTTCATTTAACTTTAATTTATTCATTTTTAACCATTCATTAACATTATTTATATCATGTATTATATTATCATAGCATTGTTGATCCGTATTTCCTTCTGTAAATATTAGTGTATCGTCAGCATTAATATAATTTCACTTTTTTGAAGTACTTCTGGCATATCATTTATGTATATAATAAATAGCAATGCTCCTAAAACTGATGCTTGAGGTACACCATATTCATTATTTACATGTCCTGACCTTATGTTATTTACTTTCACCATTTGTTTCCTATCAGTTAGGTATGATTTAAACCACTTTAGTTTATTTTCCTGTATCCCGTAATTATAAAGTTTCCATAATAAAATATCACGATAAATCGTTTCGAAAGCTCTTTTGAAATCTAAAAAAAACAGCCATAATTCTTTTGTCCTTCTCCACATATTTCCATTTATTTATAACATAATTTAACGTTGTTTCACATGAAAAGTTTTTTCTAAATCCAGACTGGTATTTCGAAAATATATTGTTTCTCTCAAAATATTCCTCAAGTTGTTGTTTCACTACCTTTTCGATAATTTTCTCAGAAGTCTTTAGTGTATTTAAATTCCTCACATTGTTTTGTTTTAGTAATTTTCTCTACTGGTGTTATTAATGATATTTTCCAGCTTTCCGGGAATTCTCCTTCTTCAAAAGATTTATTAATTATATTAACAAACTATTTCCTATGGTGTTCCAATTATCCATTATTAATTTTATTGATACATTGTTAAGGTCAGGTTTATTTTTAATAGTTCTACATATATTTTTCAATTCGGTAAGCTTGATTGCACGAAACGTAAATTTAGAATTAATCTCTGGTATTCGGTTTATATATTGAACTTGCTCGATTGAATTTCTAATTGATTTAATACTCTCAACAAAATAATCAATAAATTTATTGGTTATTATATGGTTTTCCTTATATTCTAATTGATTAAATATCACAGATTGTATCACATTTTGTTTCTTATTAATTACTAAATTCTTTATTTTTCTCCACATTTGCTTTTGGTCTTTGGCTTCACTAATACTCTTATTAATAAATATGTTTTTTTCATTTTTTATTTTTGTTTCATATGTGTTTCTTATTAATTTGTAGTTATTCCAAGCTTCGCTTGTGTTTAACGTTCTTGCGATATAATATTTCACGTTTTTGTCCTTTTTAAGTTTTGCTAGGTCTCTATTAAACCATTTTTTCATATTATTTTGTTCATTTATAGTTTTCTTTTTTGTAAATTTTCTTATTGCATTTTCAATGCATTTATCGATGTTATAGGTCATATAATTGACGCTGTTATTTTCGCAATGATTTAAATTATTTCTTAATTCTCTATTAAACATATCTTTATTATATTTAAATATTTCTATCACTTTCTTCGTTGATTGATTATAGTCTTTATTATTTATTATTATATCTATTGCTTCATGATCCGCAATTTTATTATCAGCATTGGTTTGGGCGACAACATTCACACTATTTGTTATAACAAAATCTATTAATGTTTTTGTACTTTCCGTAATTCTCGTGTATTCAGTTATCACTTGCTTTAGTCCATTATTATTCAAAATTGATTGTATCCTATTTTTATATGTATCATTTTTCATACAGTCTATGTTGAAGTCACCTGCTATAATTATTTCAAGATTCGTTTCAGTAATTAATTCAGTGATTTCTTCGAATGCATTGCAAAATTTCATTTCACTATAGCTTGGTGATCTATAAACTGCCATTATTATTAAGTTTGTATTTTTATTTTTTACTTTATAAGCACACATCCAATATTTTGATTCGGCTACTTTTTCACACAGTTTTTCGACATTCCATTCTTTTTTAAAATATATTATAACCCCACCGGTGCGTGTTGAATTTGAGAACGTTACAAAATGTTCATAATTAAACAGCTGGTATTCATGCTCTTCAATGTCATTCGTTAAATGCGTTTCCGATAGTATTATAAATTCAGGTTCTTTTAATCCTGCTATTATTTCTACTTTATTAAAGTTATTCAATAGTCCTTGAGCATTTGTATATATACCGTTCATGCATTTTGATTGTTATATATTAAAACCAATCATTCTCATTTTTATTTTTAATTTATTTTGATATACTGGACATTCTCTGTTTGTATAGCTGTGATTATCATCAAGTCCGAGGTTAAATTTTTGATTATATCGTATGCAGTTTATGCATTTGGCTCTAACTTCCTCCTTACATTCTTCCGGTTTATGGTTACCATGGCATCTATAACACACTTCTTGGTTTCTGCATTCTCTAGCTTTATGATTAAATCCTTTACATTTGTAACACATCAATACTTCAGTTCCATCAAATACTCGGCATTTTTCCCATCCAATGTTAATTTTTTGTATTGACAGTAATTTTGGGTACGACTCGTTATCAATTAATATTCTCGCGTTGTATTTGATATAGTTGTTCCCTTTTGTTTCATATGTTCTAATAATTTTTATATTACTATTTTTTATAACCTTATTTTGCTTTTTCATTTTTTCAATTAATTCATCATCAGAATATTTAAATGACATATCTGTTATTGTAACGCTTATTTCATTATTGCTTGGTGTTCTAATTACATATTTTTCACCCATTTCATTTTGTAAGGCTGATTTAATTTTCTCTCTTTCTTCATTATTTTCACTATGTATAATTAGAGTACCATTACTTCTGTTTTCAACATTAGTTATTTTCAGGTCAATTGGGTCTAGCTTATTATTTAAATCTTCCTTTGTTTTTTCAATTCTTTGTTTTTCTTTGGGTTTTAATATAAGTGACACTTGTTTTTTTAACTCTGGCAACACTGTTTTTTTTTACAATTTCAGCAAATGACATTTTGTTTTGTTTTTCATTTGTTTCTTGTATTGCTTTTGTTATATTGTTTTGCATTTTCTTATTACTTTCTTCGATTGTATTACACAAATTCTTGTTCTTATTCTCATAAACATTTATAATTTCTTAAACCTTTTTAATCTCTGATACATTTTTTTCACAGCTCTTTTGTGCTTTGTCTATTTTTCTAAGTCTCTCTTCATATCGGCTTTCAATTGCTTCGAGCAGTTGCTTTATTTCATTTTCATTATGGCTCAATGCAGAAGCAAATTCGTTCTTATATTCGATTAAGTTCTGTTTGTTTTTATTTACGCCATCTTGTATTTCCTTCAACACTAAATCAATATCATGAATATATAATACAATCATCGCACATAAATCTCATAAAATTTCTTTCTTCCAGTATTTTCCCCGAGTATTGGTCAATCCCCGAGCATTTAATGGAACTATGAAATACTTTTTTACAAACACCTTCACAATGTATTCACCACGTATTGCATTTTTACATTTGTGACACTCAGCCATAGCTGGGTCAAATAAAAGTGTTTTTTAATCAATAATATTTAAACAATTCCACTTAATTTTATTCCCACGTAACAAATGAGGTTTTATTTAATATATTCTTATGTTTTTGTTATTTTTAAACACTTATTTCATTAGATTTTAAGAATTTTTTGAAAATTTTTAGTGCGCGTGTTCGTTTCGTTTCGTTGCCGAATATATAACATATATATAAACATATTTTCGACACTGTTAAGTTATCTACTACATAGCAAACACTAAATAAATAATGTTAATAAGAGAAAGAAAAACGTCACTCAAAAATGTAACATTCACTTTAACGTGTATGCTATCCACTACACAACACATCAGTAAAAATAAAATAGGTACGGCAAATCAAAATGATTCATTCACTAAAAAAACATGCATCTACTAATAAAAACATGGATTTATTTAAAAATCATTTTTCGATTCTTTGCCTTTCAACAAATTCAAATACAAATATATTATTGTTTGTGTTTTCTACTATTACAAACGAAGAGCATATTAATCTTGTGAGAGCGAAAAAAGATTTTACTTCTATTTATTCTTCTTTCTCCTCTTATCCGCAAACTCAAGACTGCTTTACTCATGTAATATAAAATATGTTAAAACTAAAAAAAATAACACATTGAACGGTTTACTGTGTAGTATGAGCAGTGTTGCAATATTTTTTTAGTAAAACTGAAAATTGAAAAGAAAAAACCGATTTTCAAATGAAAAAACTGCACATACTTAAAAAAGTAAAAAATGTACATATAGTCGTATCTGGTACCTTCTGTAAAAGCAAATCAAACCTAATGCGCCAATTATTTTAAACTTTTGATAATCAAAGCAGTTATTTGAAAAGTATTTCAGTGAATTAATAAAAAAAAATGTAAAAATTTTATCTGATTTGAAAATTATAGCTATTTGAAGTTCCATTTGGTTTCAATGTCACTCGATATCGGTTTACAGAACATACCCAATTATCCATTTTATAGTATATTTTTTATCCACAATAAATTAAGTGTGATATACTTAAATGATGTGATATAATGACTGTGTTCCAATTAAACACCTTTTTCTACAAGCGGGGCCCCCAGCGGGTATAACAAATTTGAGTTCGCTGAATCCAGTGGTCCTAACCGTTTTTTTATGTTAGCTCTTGTTTTCGAGATATAAGCTTATTTCGAAAATGGGGGAGGTTAAACAACACAACCTAACTAACTAACTCAAAATCGGTTCAATTTAGTGAATAAACAAAAAAAAAAATGAATTTCGCAATAAAATTACCTTTAAATGAGACTAAAACTTTTTAATCTGCTTAGTCGCTTTAAAAATATACTTTTTTTTGGCAAAAAACCAAAGGGATCACATTATTACGTAAGTACGTACGAATGAGTGATATTTATTGGTTTTATTTACGAATTTTGTAATGTAATAAATCTTTCTTCGACATAAATGTGAGTATTGCACATTGTATGAAGTCTCTCTTTATGATCAGTGGTCAAAAAGGGGATAATTACATTGTCGCATTAAAAAAGGTACCTCAACACAATAACATTAAACAAATGTGATGTTCGTACTTTAGAAATTGTAATTAAAATAACGAAATTGTAATTAAAATAACAAATTTGACAGTAAAATACTAAAACGTTAAAAACTGCAAAATCTGCACAATTAACAGAAAAACTGATTTTTTAACCAAAAAACTTTAAAACCGCTCAATGCTTCAAAAAACTGAAAAATAGAGATAAATCACATTTGGCAACGCTGAGTATGAGTCATTCGCTGATGTTTTTATTTAGTTGCTCATAATTTTCTTCACAACATTTCAATAAAATCAGAGAGTAATGAGAACAGAAGTATTAAGAGCTTATAAAAGACATATACACATTTTAACGCACTTCCAATGATGAATGAGATCACAACACTAATTCATTTGAAAATTAATGCATAACTTTGCTTTTTATTGGCATTCATGTAGGTCTCTAATGGAAGCACCAGTGAATAGCAGAACAGTGCGAAATAGACTTTTGGAGTAATGGAATGAAAGCACGCAGTGCGAGAAAAGTACCCCTCTTAAGAATAAAATATATATATGAAAAACGCCTAGACTCTGGCCACAAGCATTTATTACGAAAAAACTGGCCGTGCTGCGGTCAGATGAAGCAAAGATAAATTTGTTTGGATCCGATGGATGTTAGGCGCCCAGACAATAAGGTATATGATCCAAAATACACCAAGAAGACCGTAAAACACGGCAGTGGATCCATCATGATATGGGAGTGTTTCTTCTGGATTCGGTCTAATATATTTGGATTAAGAACAAAATGTACGCCCCGGACTGCATAAATACATTGCACAGCATAATACTTCCATTTGCTGAGGAAGAGATGCCTTTGAAATGGGATTTCAGCAGGACAATGATCCGAAGCACTCCTCAAAATTGACAAAAGACTAGTTTGCTGTCAACAATGTACCTCTTAGGGAATGGCCTTCGCAGTCACCGGACCTTAACTTAATAGAACACCTTTGGGTAATGGTCAAGAGGAAACTGAAGGGTTTCAGTCTGAAAAATAAGGACGAATTGTGGGAAAAAACCGGAAGAGTGGATTTCCATTAACAAGGACGTTTGGACGTTATTCCGCAGATGCAAGACAAATAAATAAAATAAATAAAATAATTTTTTAATAAAAATAGAGATGTGCCTCTAAAAATTGGATCCTTTTACGTGTTTATATTATTTTTTCCAGTGAAAATAATGACTACATTGAAAGTCATATAATTATAAAATTAAATTAAAATATAAATGAACATAGGAATTTTAGGAATAGGATATTTTTCTTATGTTGTATGTCTGTAAACAAAACTACATAAATATTTAAAAAAAAAAAACTTGACTAATATACTTAAAAAATTTGAAAAAAAGCATTCGTTTCTATTATGTTGTCCAACACCGAACAAATTCCATTTTGCAAAATGAAAATTGAGATAAAAATTTTATGAGATTTATTAGCTTACACTTTTCTTAGTTGAACTGCATTTAATTTTTTGGCATTTGACGAATGGCGGGCCCTCAAGGTACAGACTTCAAACAAAAATATATTTATAAAATTTAGCTCTTCTTCCATCAATTTTGTATGAATTTTATGTGAATGCCATCATTAATACTTTCCATTTCAACATGCTATATTTTTTTTTAAGTTTAAATGAACTAAAAAATTTGTTGTACACATTTGTCTTTCTTCAAAACTAGTTTGAAGAAAAGTTTAAACAAAAACAAATGTTACAAATTTGAACCGTTCATTTTATTTTTAATATTTATAAAAATAAATATAATCAGTAGGAAGTTCAGTATCCTTTTGCTTCTTTTTTTGTCTGGATGCAATTAGGGATACTGGATGGGTTTTTTTTAAATTATACTGGTATATCTTACCAGACTTCCTATTTTCGCTTCTACAGCTTGTTGATTCCTTTGGGCAAACTAGGATACTTAGCGAGTAGTGATTTGACATGAATCCACAAATTCTCAATCTCAAATTATCACAATCTTTTCAAGCCGATTTTTAACAATATGTACAGTGTTGTTTAGGTCATTGTCTAACTGAAAAATTACTTTTTCAGTAGCAAAAATCACTTTTTCTACGAGGGCGGATTGATATTGAAGCTACCTAAGTAGGAAAAAAACATATTTTTTTTTCCAAAAACCATTCATTTCTCAACATAGTCTCCTTTTAGGTCAATACACTTAGTAAGACGATTTTCCAACTTTGTTATACCATCTGAATAATACGATTTTGGCAACTCCTCAAAATACGCACTAGTTTCGGTAATCACTTCTTCGTTTGAAATGAATCTTTTTCCTTTTTCAAGTTTGGAAACAGCAAAAAGTCACTAGGGGCTAAATCCGGAAGGTGAATGATCAACCAATTCGAAGTGGATTTCTCGTAGTTTTAGCATCGTATCTAATGCTGTGTGAACCGGTGCGTTGTCTTGAAGAAAGAGCACTTTTTTCTTGTTTAAATGTGGTCATTTTTCCTTGATTACATCAACCATTTGATCCAATAATGCACGATAATACTCTCCTGTGATTGTGGATCCCTTTCCAAGATAATCGATGAGCTATATTCCGTGTGCATCCCAAAATACAGTGGCCATAACCTTGCCAGCCGATTTCGCTGTCTTCGCCTTCTTCGGAGTACTTCCACCAGATTCCACCCATTGCTTCGATTGCTTTTTGGTTTCAGGTGTGTAGTGGTGGACCCACGTTTCATCAACAGTTATTAATCTACGCAAAAAATCAGCAGGATTATGCTTTATCATGTCCAAACAGCGCTGTGAAGTGATCTGTCGAACTCGTTTTTGTTCAACACTGAGCAACGCGGCACCCATCTTGCCGATAGCTTTTTCATAAACAAATGTTCATGCAAAATGTTGAACACACGTTCATATGAATTGAAAACGAACACTTCTTTTTAGTAAACGTTTTTTGTGTAATATAAAACATGATTGTGTGTGATACTTGTTGGTAGCTCCACACAAAATATACGCAAATACATGCGAATACATACGAATGCGTGGTATCACGCATATATGGCCATATCCTTAATGTTGTATGCAAAAACGATTATTAGCTTAAAGTCCCTTTGTTAAACCTACGTTAACTTTAAAAATTTAAGTAGGAAGCTACCTACTATAACAGTACTTTAAAGTGATATTTATGCTATGAATATATAATATAAAAATAAAATTTCTTGTTTTGGCTTCAAGGAACATTTTTTGGAAGCATAAAACTTTACCCAAAAGAAAGAATCATCTTTTAGTGAGACGGTGATCCAAGCCAGACCGCTAAAATTGTTAAAGAATGACTGTTGCGACAGAAATTTTAAGTAAATTAGTGATAACCATAAAGCCATAATTCCAAACCAATGGGGAATTTTTAGACAATAGTAAAATAGTGCCGAGAAAAATATAATTGGACTTCGTGGAACATGTTGAAGATATGGCAAGTACGTCTAACTTCTTTGAAAACGCCACAAAAAAGATGTTTTAAGAATAGTGTTAAAAATATAAGTTCCTTTCTATTTAAGTGAAACTAAGTGCATGCAGATTCTTGCCTTTCTCCCATTGTAGTGTTTCAATATCATACCTTTTTTATTTATTTTTTTAAGGACAACAAGAAAATTTAACAAGGCTCTATAAAAATAGAAAAATATTAAAAATAAAGTGTTTAAAAAAATAGATAGTGACTATTTTAAATACAAAATAAAGCAATTGTGAATAGTTTGTGAAGACAGAGAAAAATATTTTCTAATAAGAGGTTTTTATTTGTCAAAAACAAAAAAAGATGGCTGAATGCTCTAAATGCAAGACAGCGATAAGAGGTGAAAGTGGTATAAGATGCAATGGAGTATGTAATAAGGTATATCACTTTACAAAAAAATGTGCCGGGATAGATCAATATTCGGCAAAAATCCTGGATGAAGACAACTTCATAAGATTTATGTGTGGTGACCGTCTTCAATACATTCAGAATGTTGATCTTGTTTTAAGTATTATTCAAGATGGCGTAGAGGAAAACAAACAAGCATTAAAGGATTATAAATATGAATTTGAAAACTCTTTAAGGAAAAATGAAGATGAAATTAAATAACTTTTGGAAGAAATTGAAGAGAGATACGAAAAAAGTTTATTAAAATACACAACATTCAAAAATTATGGGAAGAAAATATGCAAAATTTTAAAAATATTTATGGAAATGTAAACAACATAGAAAGAAAGAATAAAGATATGTATGAAACAATTAAAGAAAGCAATACGAAAATGTGTGATGAGATAAAAATAATTGTGAAGGATACCAATGTCAAACAGAAAATGTCATACGCACAGATAGCTGCTAGTAATATGATGCCAGATGTCTCAAAAAATGTTCCCATAATTATAAAGCCAAAGCAAAAACAAAGTGTGGAGAAAACAAAGGCGTAATTAAATGAAAAAACAAATCCAATAAATTTGAAAACAACAAACGTCGAAAAAAGGAAAAACGGTACATTAGTAATTCAAAGTGAAATTGTTGAGGAGAGGAAAAAAATTAAAGAAGCTAATGAAACTCAAATTAGTAAAAATTATGAAATTAAAGTACCAAAAAATCTGATATGCAAATTATAATAACGGACATGAATTTTAAAATGCAGGAGAAAGAGTTAATAGACAAACTAAAAAAAGCAAAATTAAATACTTGAAAGCAATATAGAACTCATTAAAATTTATGAATCAACAAAATTTAATAGAACAGTATTTAACGCAAAATTTAAAATAGATAGTGAATCATATCCAAAACTTATATCTGCATTAAAGCTCAATATAGGATAGGATAAATATTGACTGAATTGTAATTTAAAAGTATTAATAATACTATTTACTATCAATAAAAAAATTGATTGAATATTAAAGTTTTTAGAGGGGCTTTTCGGTTCAACTTCAAAACATGCACTTGGTTTTGCACTTATTTTCGATCTTTTTCTGCTAAAACTATTTTTTTTTTCTAATTATTTCCTTTAGTGATGTACATAAAATCCAAACAAATACACAAAACTTGTTATTAGGGTATTTATTACTCCACTAATAATATTAATTGTCATAATATTTTAGGATTTTAAAAATTTTTGCAATAAATATGTTGTTGCGAAACCTTTGCCTTGCTGTGACTCAATTGGGCTAGCTCAATATTCTCAGAAATCTTTTAATGTTATTTAACAATTCAAACTTAATTCTTGAATATGAAAAAAACACAAGAACCAAACCCAAATTGCCCAGGTACGTCATACCCTCCCTTCCAAAGTCATCTTGTAATTAAAAATGACCCCAAACACTAAATCCTCAATGACCTAATCACACATGTCTGCCCTCAATCATTACCTTTGGTCTTAGAAATCCTTTTAAACAAATTATTCACACATATTCATAACTATTTTCATAACATGATTTTATTAAAACAAATATATAATAATAAATAACTAATACAAAAAGTATTTGGTCGGTTAAAAATTTCGACCGAAAATCTGTTAAACTGAATATTATTCAAGATCCATAAAAGAGCTCTCTGAGGGTCTATTCCTTTTTTTATAAATTCGGTAAAACAAACAAAAAAAGTGGCACCTATTATACACCCAGTACGATCCACTCCTTACAAACGCAATATACATTAAAAAAATGACCTTAAAATATTTTAAAGCTATACTATATAATTTATTTTTTTTTTTAATTTATACACAAGCTCCTAAATTATTATAGATTCCCTATTTACTACTCTAATCAGAGGAATGCGAGTTACGCAAATTTAATAAAAAAAACATGTATGCAGTGGGTATACTTATTGGCTGATATTTCCATCGTTCTACAGGCTGTTGTTACAAGTTGTGTATTAGTTGTGTTTTAAAACGAGTGATGATAATAATGCCGTCATTCTTAACAGCCACTTTTGGTCTTCTGATTAGAACGAACTGTTTCCGCATCGTTTTACAAATGATTTAACACCAAAATAAAAAATTTAACTTTACACAAACAACATAAAAGTCAACCAGAAATTGTCCGAAATAATATTAATATGTTAAAAAAAAGAACTGCACGATCCTTTCTTAACTTTATTTCTTTTTATTTCAATCTTCTAGTTTATAATTAATTCGATTTCATTTATATTTAAGTTTGTGTGAATGTTTTTTTTTACTTGGATCACTTTAACAAACTATCGTTTTTAGTTTTTAATTTTCCTTATGTTCCAATTTTTTTTTTATTTTTTTGGTTGTTGTTTTACTTACACGTCTTTCCTCTTTTCAAGCTCAAAACCAACTCCTTTTTTCTTAATTTAATTTCAATAGCTAAGTAGGTCAATTTTTTTGTATAAGCCACCTACCAACAACTTACATACATAAAAACATATACCGGAGCATAACATAATAAATACACCAGAAACACTAATAAAGATCAATGGCCGCTCTTCCTATGGCCTTGTAATAAATAACAATATATAATTTCTTTAACTTCCAGTTCAACAATCTGACAACGCCATAATTTTCTCTTTTCTTTTTAAGACAACTAAGCACAGCAAACATTAGAGCTTTTACAACCACATAAATAAACGTTACATTTAATTATTACAAGATCAGCAATAGACCACAACCACAAAATCAAATTCACACTTTTAATTACTTTTAATCAAATAAAATTAAGTTAAACAAAATATAAAAAAATAAATATACATTTATGAACGATAAAAACATGCACACACATATATAATTATTAAAAAAATAAACGCTAGTTACAAGAAAGTACGATTGTACGGAAATCCTTTTCAGCCAAATGTTAACAAAAGGAAATAATTTCCCGCGCATATTCGAAAATAAAATAAAAGTTTCACCCTCAACAATGTATAGCATTATATAAAATATAAAAAAGTAATGTAAATTGAAACTACTTTATTAAAAAGATATGATTTAATATTGAATTCATAAAAATAAATCTTTTTTGGTTCGACTACTCGTATGTGTGGTTTCGTTTTTTGTGTCACCGACACAAAAAAATCGTGGTATTGCCAGCATGAAAACTTAAAATTTAGTAAAGCAATCATTAGCTAATGTGGGGTTTTTGCATACGTTTTTTTAACAAATGTTAGTTAAGCTTAAAGTGTGTGGTAACTAACTAACGTGCACTTCAAGTCTACTTTTAGATTTTTTTGCATATGTTAATCTTATGCAAACAACATGCATTGAAATTAATCAATTCTTTTTTGTTTATTTTTTATTCGTTCGCAGTATAAAATTCGTGCTCCGAGTTAAAGAACAAAACAAAAATAAATTGAGCGAAAAACATGATTCGCGCTCACGAATTAAAACCTAAAACTCATAGCACGAGTCATAAAACGAGCGAACCAAAAAAAAAAAAAAAAAAATCTGCCCACGAGTCGAGTTTTCACGTACTATGATATTAACGCTAGGGTGGCGTGGTGTAGTGGTTGGAGCGCACGCATAACAACACAAACGACCCAGGCTCGAGCCACAGCAGAGGACATGACGAAGAAAAATTTAATTATGGTTTCGAATGTTTAATAAAGAGACTTCAACTTTCCTCAAGACAACTCCATCTAAAGAAGCCCCCTGACCTTCCCGCATAGATAGCTCTAACAATGATGACAAACATTAAACGAATGATCAGAAAAACACCCCACCTACTGCGAAAAAATTACAATTTCGTTCTACCCAACGCGTCTACCAGAACACTTTTTTTGTAATTTCTGGCCTAATTTATTTAACTTTTATTTTGTTTTGTTTTTTTTTTTTTTTGTTTTTCAAGTAAATAAAGCGACAAATAAACATCTGAAATGTGATGCTATTTTTCTGATAGGCGCTATCGACAACAATAAGAACCTGTGTTTGAAATTTTTGAAACACCTTCAAAATCTTGAGATACGTTTAAAAGAACGGTTTTTCGTACATTCATGAACTTATAAGCTTATAACTTATTCGAATATTATTAAATTTTAAGTTGCTCAGCGGCTTTGAAAAAAGATAAACATACCTATTAATTGTTATATATTTCGTTTAAGTAGCCTTAAGGAATATCAGTATATTTCTAAAGCAATTGGTGGAAGATAATTAACAAAGAATTCAAAAAGAGTCTAAAAAAACTTGTAGACTACATAAAAATCAACCGTTCTTTGTCTAAAGAAGCGCAAGAATCTATTAGTAAAATATGTATTTTAAAAGTTAGAGAGCAATACGCAAGAAATTAAAAGGATTAATAATTTAAAAGATATCTTTAACTTTTAATAAATTCAGACTCGATGGTCACGGCAATTCGTAAGACTCCCAAGGCAAGGGAAATGGTTGTGCCTAAGAAAGAAAAGTGTCTGTTTCTTTCATCATCTGATAAGGTGGATTTCAACGTAAGCAGTGGCGATAATCTTCTAAAAATATATATGATTATTTGCATTAGCTTAATGATATTAATAAAATACAATTTTATTTTTAATTTTATCTCTTTATATGTTTTAATAAAAACGGAAGTTTTTGATTGATTCATAATACCGAGACCACGATCATTCCAAAGATACCTTATATCGAAACTCAGCGGCGTAATTGATTCTTAATTGTGCAATCCTATCACGCAGTGCATTACCCTCAACTCTCTGACTAAATTTTATTCACCACTAACGGTGTTACCGTTGGCAATTTCGAAAAAGTGTGATAAAAAGAGTATTTAAGAAAAAAATGGTCAAAGAAAGCATATTTAAAGTAAAATACGGTCAAGTTTTTTGTGAATAAAAAATAAGATTTATTTCAATTAAAAATAAAAACAAAAACGAATTTTAATAGCTAATTAAATACATTAAACTAAGATATAAGTAAATATACATACTTAATTTATAAATCAATGTTAAAACTAAAAACACTTCACAGACACATTCAAATATTAGTCATATTGTCAAAGAAAGACAAACACTTTTGGTAATGTTTATCACTTTTTAGAAATGCTTATTTAAAATTTTGTGATTAA
The DNA here is from genome assembly GCA_023159175.1 of Wohlfahrtia magnifica. NCBI lineage: Eukaryota > Metazoa > Arthropoda > Insecta > Diptera > Sarcophagidae > Wohlfahrtia > Wohlfahrtia magnifica. The sequence goes on along the minus strand of JAKWBJ010000031.1, from coordinate 402,862 downwards.
TTCTTTACTTGGAGTTCATTCTTCCAGCTCCGATTCGAGCAAATAGAGAAAGTAAGTTTTCGCAAGTTTCTATTTTAAGTTTGTTTGTAAGTTTATTTTTAATCAGTGATAGTTTTGAAAAATTCTTTCAGTGGAAGCACTATTATGAGGCAAAGTAAATAAAATATATATATGTATAAAAATATACATTTAACGAATTCATATAAATTTGAATATACAGCCCCCGAAAACTGGATTTTATACAGAACTGTAAGGTTTGGACTCTCTAATATAAATCTACGCGAAAAATAAAAAAAAATATATCAGCTTTTGTATAACATATTCTTAAAGTTAACTGTTTGGTGCGGATTTTGGTCCAGAGGCATAATTGAGCCATTTTTCTTCGAAAATGAGCAAGGAGTAGCCGTTACAGTCAATGGCGATCGTTATCGAGCCATGTTGAACGAATTTTTGTTCACAAAAGTTGAAGAGGAGGATATTAGCAACATTTGGTTTCAACAGGACGTCGCTACGTGCCACACAGCCGAAGCTACACTCGATGTTTTGCACCCTGTTTTTGAAGATCGCATTATTAGCCGCAGAGCTGATGTCGTTTGGCCACCTCGGAGCTGCGATTTGACACCGTTGGACTATTATTTGTGGCGCGCCGTCAAAGATAAGTGTTACACCAACAAGCCAGAGACAATTGACGCTTTAAAGGACAATATTCGTGAAGCCATTGGTGAAATACAGCCGCACACAATCGATAATGTGCTTAAAAATTGGACCGATGGTGTAGGCTACTGCATGGCCAGCCGAGGCAGCCATTTGAATGAAATTATTTTCCATTATTAACCGGAAGGATTGTACTTTCAAATAAAAAAAGAAATTTAAGAAAATATTCAGTAGTTTTCTTATAGCATTAAAAAAAAATTATTTGGCGGACCCTTTACAATTTTTTTTGTTGTAGTTTCACTGAAATTGTGATATCTTTTAGCAAGAGCAGTCTTAGAGCTTTGTTTGTTTTTATTTGAATTTTTTTGTACTAAGTGATCCAATTTATCAAATAAATTTTCTGTGGGGCTTATGTCAGGTGTCTAATAAGTAAAGTCGTTTGGGAATGTTGTATAGTAACCAATCCTTTAAAATGCTTACTGTATGCTTTGGGTTATTGCATTCTTGGAAATACTTATTTTATTCACAGATTGCCTCGAATCATATTCGATTAGGTTGGAATATATGAAACGATCAATAATGGTTTCAACAAGAACTTAAATGCCAACCCCAGCCGCCAATATGTAACGCTAAACTATAGCGTAACTACCTACATACATGCTCTATCCTGAGTGTCACAATTTTATTTCAGAACTTCTAGTTTTTTTAACTTTTTGTTTTTGTCACACTCCTACTTTCATAGCTCAAAACAACTTTACTCCAAAATTCTTCAACATAAAATTTTGATACCCGCATAATATATGTATGTTAGTCAGTTTTCTTATGGTTTTCAATATTGCGTGATGAAGCCTGTTGCTCATCTAATCTTTTTGATTTAACCAATAACAAACAAATACATGTATTTTTATACATAATATTAATATAATATAATTAAATATTTAGGACTGTAATACTTACTTGTCCATTTGCATTTATATTGTTGCAAATATGAACATATGTAAATATGGATGGCACGCTAAACTACAAAATGAAATGGAAATCTACCAAATAAAATATATAAAAAACTTAAGCAGAAACACATACGTAAATCAAGGTATACTCTTAGTTGATCATCAGCTCATTTTACATAATTGTCAAACTTTATATAAAAGAATAGGTTTGCATAAAAGTCAGTTGTTGTAATAATATCGAATGCAATTTTTTTATATATGTTCACAAAACTTATGTATGTTATAAAAGCTAAGTGTACTGAGAATTTTCTTAAGGAATGTTGGAACTTTAACTTATTTTCAAAAAGGGTCAAAAAGTGGGCATATATTTCGTTAAAATGATACAATGGGATAAATTAAAAAATGGTCATAAAAAGTATCGTTGGTATGAAAAGGGGATAAAAGTTATACTTTAGTGTCACAACGGCAACGCTGACCACTAAGTTTTTAAATAGATAAATCGCCCTCTTGTATATTCAATCTCTCGCTCTTTGAGTTATTACTAGAGTGATCGGATGGTTATTATTCGACCGGTTTTTTAGGTTTTGTCGAATACGGTTTTTTTCAAAATCTTTATATTTCGAATACTGAATAAACCAGTTAATTTAACACGAATAACCGGTTAATTTAAATAAGTATAATTTTTATGCGTTTGTATATATTTTTTATTGAAAATATGCTCATTTTTTAACTGTTTGTATGAATTTAACTATTTTTGTATATATGACAACCTTGAACGTCTCCGAAGAACGTTTAAACCAAGGTAGATCGAAAAAGATATGCACTCTTGAACAAAAATAACCTCTTCTCATCTTCTATAAATAAATATTGATTTTTATATATGGAGAAGAATCAACTAGACTCATTGAAAGCCCACAAACCAACAAACGCTGGTTCCGAACAACAGATATATTAGTAGTGAAGATTTTCACAGCGTAAATATACATAACCAATCGCTAGTAATATTGTGAGGTGATATCGTTGTTGAAAATTGTCAGATTGTGTGGCCTGGAATTGAACGGACGACTTCTTGGTTGGAAGGTGGGTTCTTACCTAACATACCACAGTGACACACACAATATTAAATACGTGGTGCATAAATTGACATACAGTTCTCCTCGAAATCTAGGCAATTAAGGACTCGTATATTACTAATAGATTTATTCAAAGTAAAACATTTAATTTTTGTTATCTTAGGCACCTAAATTATAACTATAATAACAAACCTTTTATTCCATTCTCTACCAAGTAATACAACAAAAACGAAATTAGCTCCTTGAGTAGCTGTTCGACACTTAAGCATTTTTCAGTACTTTGTGTAATCAACCTCCGCACACTGTTTTGGCACAGTTTTATGAGATTTGTTAGAATTATTGTTAGTATTGGTTGTCACTTTAATTTTAAGCTCTCCATCAGCTTCTGCTTATTTTGAAAATGACGTGGTTCAGTGCTTCAAGAATTAGGAAAAATTTTATTTAAATAAAAGAACCGTTTAACCGGTTATTTGAATTATTATTAACCGAAAACCGGTTTTTAAAGTGCTACTTTTCGAATTATTCGAAAACCGGTTTTTGATAACAATCGAATAATCGATCTCCCTCGTTATTACCGCTAGTACGTTAGGGATAAATTATCTAGGGGTTCAAGTTGTTTGATTTATTTTCTATTTAATAATAAAAACGTCTCGTTTTATTGAAATATGAGTTAGAGTAAAGTTACAAAGTATAAGAATGAATAAAAGAAAAGAGAAAAAGGGAAGAACATGCCCTCAACATGAATGTTCCTTTGCAACAAAATGTCCTTTAATTACGTTAAAATAATTTCATTTTATTCAATATCCATTAATTTTACAAAGTATTGACGTTTCGACTTAGGAAGATTCTTCGCAGGACATCCGCTATCATTTCTGTTGTAGGGCAATATTGCAAGAGTATATGATGAAATTTTATAACTATGTGTTTGGTACGATTGTGTTAAATAGGGTTTAATGCCAGCTTGATCGCACCTTGATTTCAAACCTTTAACAAAACAGGTTCACTATTATTAATACCAATTTCACTTAACAAGCGCCTTAGGTATATGGCTTCTTTCGATGCATTAGACATAGCCATATACTCTGCCTCCGTCGAACTTAGAGCTGCAGTTGCCTGTTTTTTGGATTCCCAAGAGATAATATTTTCGCTAAAGAAGAATAAATATTCCGTATAAGATTTGCGGTCAATTGGATCACCTCCCCAGTCTGAATCAGCATAACCTTTAATATTGCTGCCTTCATCTTTATATATTAGTCCCAAATTAATTGTACCCTTCAAGTAACGTAAAGTATGCTGCTCTAATATGCTGAATGTGTGGATCTGTGTTGTGTTACGCAAGCTTCGATACCGAATGCTGGATGTCAGGTCTAGTTGTTATAGCAAGATAAGTTAATGCGCCTATGGGTACTTATACTGGTTTGCAATCCTTCTTCTGATGATCTTCTTATCTTGAGATACTTTAATGGCTCCGATTTCACCTTCTCGTGAAGTATTCAATCCCAAAAAATTACTTAGAACACCTTTATCAGACACGTGAAGTTCGTGTGATAGTTGTGCTTTAAATTTGGGAATCTCTTGCTTGCGTTCACATGCGACCATTAATTAAATCGTCAACATATATAGCGATCAATATCAAATTACCTTTATATGAGGATTTATATAAACACGGCTCGTTATCACACGCTTTAAAACCAAGCTTTTGTAATACGCCATCAAGTTTCTTGTTCCAGCTCCTTCTGGACTGCTTCAAACCGTATAAAGCCTTGTTTAGTTTTAATACTTTCGATGGTCAACTTCTGTTCACAAAACCCTCAGGTTATTGCATATATATTTCATCCAGAAGATCACCAGTTAAATATTCTGTCTGATATCCACCTGGTGTAAATGCATCATGTGTTCAACAGCCAATGTCAGCAAAATACGTATTGTTGCATGGCGAACCATTGATAAAAATGTTTCTGCGTAATTAATTCCGAATTTTTGGCTACAACCACTTGCTACTAAACGCGCCTTAAAACGTTCAATGTTGCCGCTTTTGTCTCGCATTAGAGCGCAAACCCATCTGCAACTAATAGCATTGTATCTCTCTGGTAAATCAACTAAACCCAATTTTAATTCCTTTCTAGCGCATTAAATTCAGTTCTTATAGCTGCCTTCTATTTGAGGTTGTCATTATATGATAATTCTTCATCAACGTTTTGGAGTATAAAAAATTTACACAAATAAATTTGTTACCAGCTAACGAAATTTGTTCTTCATGTTGAAACATGTTTGTAAACATATTGCACATATGAGCTGTTGCGCCGCTGTCGAGATACCACTACTTCTTATTAAATTTTTTGCCACTGCCAAAATGGAAAACGTTTGCTGCTGTTGTAGCTGTTGCATAGTGTCCCGCTTAACCACATACAAAACATTTCCCCTCAAATTTTGAATTTTTACCGCTTTTTAATTTTTTACTTTATTCTTTGTACGCATATTAAACGCCTGTGTATTACTATTTTCATCTCGCTCACTCTTCTTTCGCCTTCTAAAAGCTTCTGTTTCAAAGAAAATAAATTCGAAGGGTTGTCTCTTGTTTTCATTGCGATGACAAAATTTGCATATTATTGAGGTAGGCTTGACAATAGTATTATGCTTAAAGTTAATCCTGGAGAGATATTCCAATTTTTTCAAATTTTTCCGCTGTTTCAGTAAATGTGTTTATATGTTTCACCATTTCTTCATCATCTGCCATTTTCAAATTTAACAACTTCTATTAAAGTGTCACCTTTTGAATTGCCCCGCGTGGCTTAAAGATCTCCTCTACCTTCTAGGCTTCACACGATGAAGTACAATTCTTTATGTAATTTAATTGAGTACTTTTAACACTTAGACATATAGTGGCTAGAGCTTTTCCATAATCAGATTTGAATCTTGTTTTTTCCTCTGCGGTCTTGCTATGTTCCGCTTTCAGCTCATTTTTAACTATTTTCCAATAACCACTCTGTACTAGAACACTTCGCATACGAACTGCTCAGGAATCATAATTCCCACCATCGAGTTCCTCGATTTGATAAAGCGAACTCATTATGTCAAATATTAACCATAAGTTTTTACACACTTTTAAAATTTTACCGCGAGCACTGGGCTCATAACCTGTTTAATTTATTTTCTATTTAATAATAAAAGCGTCCTGTTTTATTTAAATATGAAGTTAGAGTAAAGTTACAAAGTATAAGAGTGAATAGTAAGAAAAGAGAAAAAGGGATAAACACGCATGCAGGGCTGCCAAAATTTCAATACAAGTAGCTCCCGCTATTCTATATTTATCTGTCCACGGCTACACTTAAAGGGGATGGGATAATGATGATCTTGACTGCCAGTTCAAGGAGGCCGGAGATGTTGTAGTGTTTGGACTTGTGAATGCTGGGTTCCCTAATGATATCGAGAATTTTTAAGTAAATTGAATTCGAAATAAAATTGATATAGTGAACTATTGTTGACATCTGGTGTTTTAGTTAACCTTATATCGGAAGGTCATTATATAGCATTTTCAGTTTAAATTAAACTTTTTCAAATTAAATGAAACAATCTTTAAAATAAACGAAAGTTTATTCAGAATAAACGAAACCTTTTTCACAATAAATAAAACTTTATTCAAATTCATTTAAAAATTTTTTAATTTAAATTAAACCAGTTTTAAAATTTGTAACGATTTTTGCTTTTTTTTACTTTTCATTATTTTTAAGTCAATACTGTAAAAAAATGAATCCATAAATCCCGGAAAAAAATTAGACGGTTATGGAGAGTGACCCAGGAATAACCTTGAAAATCTAAAATTTAAATAGCCTGAAAAAAACTCAAAATTACGCTGAAAATGGCTTCTATCGAAATGAACCGTATAAATAGTACAACGAGTATTGAAAACCGTCGACAGTATGACTCAGAATTTGTAATTTGGTTTCCTCAACGAAAGGAAAAAATTATTGTTATAGATGAGTACGGACGACGCTCAAAAGCACTTGCTAAAGTAGGTGAAAGAGCTAATTTTGTTGTGCCAACAGAAGGAAAAGGAATGTGTAATTGCTGCGATAAATACTGCTGGCGTTGTTTACCATAAAGTTATTTCCCTTTTCTCTGTGAATTCGGCACGTTTACAAGAATTTCTTCAGGAGCTCTTAGATAAAATTGAAAGCAGACCAGAGTTACAAAATTCATTTTTAGTTATTGGATAATGGCAGAACAACGTTGAACAATACACTTAAATTTATACTACTTTATTCTTCAATGCTGAACCCGATAGAAAAGCATTTTCTAAGCTAAAATTCCATGCCAGATCAATATTAAGTGATATTACCACTGAGCGCAACATAGTGTAATTGAGGAAAGTATCGCACAAATTAATCAAAATGATTGTGTGAACTATGTTATGGATTTGATCATCCAAATTTCTAAAGCGGGGAATGGACAAATTTTTCATTAATTTCAATAAGTATTACACGCTGCGAGAAAAAGGAACGAAGTTGAAATTTCAGGGAATTATGCTATTTTTCTGATAGGCGCTAGTGAGTAGAACCATGATCTGTTTTTGGAATTCTTGAAACACATCCAAAATATCGATGTACGGGTAAAAAACCCGTTTTTCGGACCTTCATGCATTTAAAAGCTTATAATTTTTCTACTCGATAGAAATCACTTGCCAGGTATTGTTTTTGTCGCAGCGTGTTATATTTATGTTTATATTTATATTTTTGTTTTGTTTTTTATTTAATTTTAAAAATGGTTTAATTTCATTTTAAAAATATTTAACTATATTTGAATAAAGTTTCGTTTATTTTTAATAAAGTTTCGTTTATTTTAAAAAAGGTTTCGTTTATTCTGAATAAAGTTTCGTTTGTTTTAAAAGGTTTCGTTTAATTTGAAAAGGTTTCGTTTATTCTGAATAAAGTTTCGTTTATTTCGAAAAAGGTTTAGTTTAATTTGAAAAAAGTTTAATTCAAACTGAAAATATAAATTAAAATTAATTTATTCATCAATCCCTGGAAAAAACTGAATTTACCCTGGTACAACTGTTATAATTAATTTGATTTGTATTTAATGTGATATTTTAATAGGTACTTGATTTCTTAATATTTAGATCCACAGCATTAACTGCCATCGACAGTCAGATATCACTGGGCTTGTACCAGCAGAGGCCATGTGAAAGGACCCTCCTATTGGCGCTTGACCAGTCGAAAGTATTCGACACAGTCAACCACGCCACACTTTTGTCAGATATCCTGCAATCCATATTACTAAGCAATACCGGCAGTCGCTCGTAGAATTAGAGAACTACGTAGAGTTAAATCGCCACTTTTGTTTAATCTATATCTCTCCAAACTTCCTACACCCCCAACAGAAGCGGTGGGATATATAGGGGATGACTAAACCAACATGGCTATAATGGGCCATAATGTTACTGAATAATGCGATCTAGAATTGTTACATTTTCGAAATGCATCAGTTTTTTTTTCACTGTGCGAAACGTGCAGCTATCACTAGCGAAGTCCTATAGAACACTTTTCACCACCTGGACGAACCTCAAAGGGGTGCTAATTCCGACTGTTCACCACCCATAAATTTTTGGGGTCACCTTTAACAGTCTATTTACTTTCTCACGTCATGCCATTGCAAGCACGCACAAATTGCTAAACAGAAACAAAGTTGTCAAAACGCTTGCCGCCATAACTTGGGGCATAAGTAAGGAAACCTTGTTAGCTACATATAAAACGATTGGTCGGCAGTGATTATTTATGCTGCTTCAGTGTAGAAAAACATTAAAAGCTGCCAAAATGCTGCCCGTAAAACCATCATGAGAAAATTATATCCTACACAAGGGATACAACTACAGTTTTTCTTTTATTTTTATTTATTTACTATAATGTATGTTTTTCTAATGCAACAAGATCAATTATCTTATAAGTTACAGCATTAGAATCAGATAAGTTACATACCGTTTACCATTTTAAAAAAATTTTATGAATTACTGTAATGACTACTTAACAAGTTTTTAAATCGCGCTGCGTTGCTGGTAAGTTGAATATTTGGGAGGAGATGGTTCCAGAGATAAATGGTATGTATATAAAACTGGTGAAAAGAGGCACTCTTTCGGTATTTGAATGTTCGGATATTTTGTTCCTCGCAGGCGATGTGAATACCAATTTGTCATAAAGAGAGTCAGGCTTTTTTGTAGTTATAATTTTATGCAAAAAAATAAAATTTTTAAACATCATGTAGTCATCGAGGTGCATGCCAAGGATATGTATTAAATACGGTGATATATGATCAAATCTTTTCAAAGCTAAAACATATCGAACAATATTATTAAACGCTATGTTGAGCTTTCGTTTCAAAGTCATATTGCATCCAGCAAAAATCTCAGAGGCATATAACAGAGAAGGAATTAAATATGTTCTGGCAATCATCATCCTTATCCTCATGGGTGTAAAGTGTTGAGTCTGCCATAGGGTTCTAATTCTCCCCTAAATTATGCCACATGTTTGATTAATGTGATCTGATCATGTCAGCGAGCTATTAAATGTAACGCCGAAATTTTTGGCTGTATTTACCAATTGAATTTTTGTCCCATTGAGAGAAATATACAAATTCCCTCTTTTTTACACTTTTTTAGCTCCCGGGAAAACTGTATTAGTTCTTAAATTTCCCGGAGTCCCGAGTATTTCTGCTTGGAACAATAACTAAAAAAAATAATTTTTACTTTGTTAATTACATTTTATTTAAAACGAGATCAAACTTATTATTATTATTGACTTTTTGAAAGAAAAAAATTGCTGTACCTCCAATGGTGGGACGCATTCCACATCTCCTGAAAAGTCGGTAGAGGCGCACATTACTTCCTCGATACCTGTATCTGTGGAAAATCGGAAATTGATAACCAGCAGGTCTGTAGTAATGAACTATGTAATGGCAAAGAAAAGTTAGTTCGCTATTTACAACAATTACCGCACGGGATCTTTCCTCAGATGCGTATATCAAGTAACACGACCAGCCTAAATGTCCTCTGACCTTCCTTCCAAAAGGCCAGGGCCTCTGTATAAGACCTAGGCTGATGTTTTTGTTGACAAATATAATTTTGGCTCTGTGTAGGTTTGCCTGAAACACTTCTATGGTGCTCATTTGTGCTCACTAGTACGCACCGCTGCCGACTTCGTCCTTCTTGTTTGGCGTACATGCCCGGCAAGTTTCGTAGCCTCAGTTTTTCTTGAGTAGCCTGGGGTATAGTCTCCAATCCACTTCGGTCTACTCGGGATTTCATCAACGGTTGCCGGTGGACTCTTCCTTAGCCGGATAAATACGTCCTTTGAACAGCAGGGTTCATCAGCTTTTGTTTGAGTTTCACTAACAATCACCCATGCACTTCCTCGCGATTTGACTACAGTTAAGCCTCATCAACTCTACAGTCAATTCATTGTTGCAAACCAGAAGCAACCAGCCAATCTGGAGCTGAATATTTAAAAATTTTAGCCGTTTGACCTTTCCTCTGTTCAATCGACAGGTCAACGATTGTCTCTTGAATCTTTCTCATTTGTCCAGATGTTATGGGGGCATTGACAATGTCCATAGGAATAATACCAACTCTAACACTACCAGCCACAGCGCTATATGTCGGCTTCTTTGCGGCTAGAGCATCTTAATGGTGACTTCTTGTGGGCTGTCCACTGACCTTTGCCGTTTAGAGTCACCAGAGAAAGCTTGCTCGGCTAAGCTTCACGCCTTTGTCATTTCAGGTGGGTTTTTCTAGCAATTTCCAGAGCCTCTTACCTTGACTTTCCACTTTTAATAGCTTTTACAAAGCGCTTTCTCTCAACGAGGAGTTAGCCAAACGAATTTGCCAGAGTCTAGTGACAGTGACAAACTGTTAATACCAGCTCCGATTTTGGTACAGTCAGAATTCTGACTAACAGCGATAACTGATGAGCACTCGTCGCCGCATACAGCTTCATCACGACTTGCCAGGGATGACTCATCATCAACCTGATTATTACCAGGGTCACCTATGCCACTTAGATTTGGTACACTGGCCATCATTTCAATTCAGTTTCAGGGGTATTGACACTCACTCACTTGTTGTGTTGTTGTCTCTCTTTTAGTTGATGCATGAGAAGCATCGCTCTTTAAAATATCTTCGTTGCTCAAATCCATGATATGTATTAAGCACGTGTCCGCAAAGTTACTTGCAGGATTTCCCGGCATGCTGGAGGAAGGTGAATTAATTAAAACTAGAGGGCGGCTGGTATCCAGAGTTCGCATAGTATTGGCCAAGTACCCCTTAACCATTCATCCCTCGGCGTATGGTGTTCCACCTTGTATTAGGGATAGCGTTACAAGGAGTGTCCACCTCCTGCAAGTTTTTTTTTAATGGTTAACCTTAGAACAATCCCCCGAAGGATCGTTCATTGACTTTACCTTATAGATACACACCTGAACACTAGATCGAACTTATAAAAGTTGCAAAACAAAATCTAATAAATTCAGTTATTTTAGTGAAAACAAGTGCATAAATTTACGTACTATATTATTACTAGTAAGATATATAGTAGTTTATGAAAGACCTTCATTGAGACAACACAAATCCCAATGAATAAAGATGCTTGATAATCATTTTATGACCGCAGTTAACTTTTCGGCTAATTTACGACCTGTTTGATGACTTTTAAAATTGCTTTGAGATTCTCTTTATCGAATTCAGGGGTCATTTGCTGCAGGGCGCGTCATTGACGTCAAAATTACTACTTTTGAACTTTGCAAACTATTTCCATGCTGTGGATTGAGACACCTCCATATACGTTGTTCCAGACTGCTTTAGCAGCTCTTTGGTCTCGATGAGAAGCAAAGTACAGCTGTTGGAAATGTAGCTTTTTATCTACTGGATGTTCAATTTCTAAGACCCAAAAGTAAGCAAAAAGTATCCAAAAATGTGATTAGCATAATTTGTATAGCAAAAAGAGCTCCATCGAATGAATGGAGCTCTTTGTTAAACAAAAAAAAAAAAAAAAAAATCGTTGCATTATCCAAACTAATATAATGATTTGTCAAAACCGACAGCGCATAATGGTTGCGAAATATGAATGATGCCTCCGCTCCACAAGCCGCACCAAACAGTCACAAGCAAGTAATGGGTGCATTGGCTTCTGTAAGACCACGTTTGGGTTTCTGAGCCCCAAATATGGCAATTTTGCTTATTGACGTACCCACCAATATGAAAACGAGCTTCAACCGAAAGATGATTCTAAATGATGATATATTTCCAATAATCCCAATCGATTCATTTCGTTCAGTGGAGATAATATACTGAATTTTGACAAAATAGAATCACATAAGTATTGCCAGATTCGAAATAACCGCTGATTTAAATTTAAACCGATAGATGGCCCACCCAATAAATGGACAGAATATTTTATAGCGTTTGGAATTCTTATTAAATATGTCAGCGTTCTTCATGTCATCCATGACTCCACAGTTGGGTGATCCCCAGAGACATGTCGGAGAAGACCTTTGTATTCTCAAGATCTTTTTTCCATATATTTCCGATATTATAATTTTTTATATAAACTCCATATTGACGACTTTTGTCTTTCCTTCCACATGAAGGAACGGGGGTTCCAGTCTTGTTTTTGCATTGCATTTCATCAGAGGGTCTTCTTAAAATACAAGTTTACAGATTTCGGGTTCAATTGGTTTGCAGTTCGCCAACATGGGCAGTTATTCGTTGGTTACCCAGCTAGGCCAAAAAATGCGGAAGATTTGTTTCAAGCATTTGTTGTGGAAGTCTTGTAGCTTTAGGCGCAAACATTGCGTTGTTTCCTAAGTGCTGCAATCATACTGCAATACTGATTTGACACTACTGTTAAAAATTGTTAGCTTTTTGCGGTGGTAACATTATTTGCTCTCCTTATTTTGTGCAAGGAATAGAATATGGGCACGAAATTGTTAATTCTGTCGACATTATCGCCACTAGAGCCATCGTTTTTGCAGATTGTGCTTTCGAGATTAGGGAAGGAATCTACGTCCTCGATCAGCTGTCCGTTTAGTGTTAAGGATGCCATATTGCTAGTACCAATCCGCAACAGTTTGGTTTTTTTTGCGTTTATTTTGAGGCCAAATTTATGCGCTTTAACTGATAGGCGCTCTAGCTTCTGTAGTATGTTGTCGAAGCGATGTGTGGAATGGCATAGTTGATATGATTAAGGAAGTCGAAGAACGTTCCAACGGATGCCACGCGAAGCTGCAAAAGAAAAAGAGTGGAGGACAAAACACATCCTGGTTTCACTCCTGTACTGATTTCAAATGGCTGGCATCCAACGCCTTTGTATATCACTTTGCGCTTGGCTTCAGAATAAATACGTGAATAAGATAGATTATTTTCGCCAGGATTCTTTTTTTGCAGATGATATGTTTCTTTTATTCAGTGCTGATCGGCATTGTGATGATGTGCTTAAGGCTAACATAAATTATAGCCTAGGCCATTTTTTGCATTGGTCTTTTCAAAACTCTTTGGATATTAATTCCTCTAAGACCAAGTTTTTTTTTTTTTTTTTTTTTTTTGGGAAACCTACTAATTTTTTACTGATTTAGGTGTTAATGTTGATGATAAGCTTACGTTTGAAGGCCATATTGATCATACTTATTGTAAAGCTTCTAAAAATTTTCAGTAAAATGAATTCTAATAGTAGCTATTTGTCGTTCCACAAGAGATATAAACAGGCCCATGCATTATTAATGCTCCATATATTTTATAGTCTTGAGGTAGTGTCTGACACATTAGCAAGCATGACTGCTGAACTTAATCGTATCCTTAACACTGTTGTTCGTTTTGTCCAGTGCTCGAAGGTATATACATATATCAAATATGTTAAGGATTTTCTTGGGTGTAGCTTTAAAAAGTTTTGTACATCGGAATTTATTATTTTTCTACCGGTTTCTAAAGACAGTGGCATGACATCTCAACTTTGTTCAGAATTTACTTCTTCTCATTCCACGAGAATCCATAAAATTATTATCTCTAGAATTTGGAGAAGTTGTTTTGAGCAGACATTTATTGTAAAGATGGCTCGATGCTGGATTATTTGTGTCTTGCCCTTTGTCTAATTCCTTATTCCAATAAGGCATTTCGGTTAAAATCGATGAAGCATTTTTCGGTTCTGTTGTTTCAAACCTTTTTGTTAATAGTTTTAAAATATTCCTAATTGTCTTGCTACTAATATCGTCCAGTTAACTTTACTTAAACTGCTTCTTGTTCGCATCGAGTAAACAATACATCGAAAACTCTCGAACCTCTCGATATTTCAGGTAGATTCCATTTCTCTCTTTTTTATTTCTTTTTAGTTATTTTATAGCCATGCGTATGTAAAAATCTACCTCTTTCAGCTCTTAGTATTTGTTGTTGCTTGTTATTGTGTGTTACTTGTTTTCTTTGCTGTTAGCTGTGTTATTATTATTTACTTCATCTCTGCTAATGTTTGTTGTCGATTCTGGTTATTTATAAACAGCACGTATAGTTGTTTTTGCAGCTTTTGTTTATTTATTTTAGCGATGTAACGAACGACAGATGTTCCCATACTTGATTTTCGTAACAATACTATATATAAATTTAATTTTCAAGAATTTTTTTTTAATATAAAGGCTAGAAAGGCTCTTCATATTACTTAAATTTAAATATAAAAAAATAGTCACCACTGTTATGAAAATGTGGTTTTCATAGTTTTCATTAAAGATAGTTTTTAATAACAAAAAAAGTAAAAAATTTTGCAATAAAAATAAACAATAAATATATTTCTGAAAATTTTATTATAATCAATTTGTTTGGCAACTCTAAACTTTTTTTTGAGTTTTCGTATGCTCAAGTCAAAATACAGATAAATTGACATTAAGTCAGTGGTTTAACGTGAGTACCTGCCCTAGGACGTTACCTCACGATGCCAAAGCACGAGTGAATACAATGCGTCCACCAACGCCCCCACCTATGATTAAAATCACCAGTGAGTACCAATTTAAAGCCATATTATTTGGACATGACCTCACACCTTGGTAAGGTGCCGGAGACTATCTAAACTCCTACCGATCTATGGGTCACGGCACCCGGTTAAAAATGTAACTCCACACCGAGCCAGCATAGCTCTCCCCGCGATTTGGGTTTAAACCACAGCCACCACGTTGCTCCCACAAAGGGGGCCTCACCATAGTCGGGCAGGAACCGAAATTCCTGGGGCTCCCGACACCCGTGGCACCAGAATTAAGCCTCCGGTCAGGCCTCGTAGCATAAATGCTACTACCAGTGTAAGTCCCAAACAACTTCGGACTGGTGACCAAGATGGTGATAACAACAAACAAGAAACACTCAAACAACACAACAATAAACGGAGCCACCCTCACGGGAGAACTCAAAGTGACATCGTGCGCCACGGACACAATACACAACAACAAGAACACAACCAGTCAAAAGCAGACCAGTACAAACACACAACACCCAAAACTGCAGCCACAAATCAAGCCGCAAACAGCAGGTCGGGAAACAGCAAACAGCAGACAATCACAGCAAGCAGCATAACACATCAACCGTCAGCACCCCAGCGGGACGCCAAGCTAGAAAAAGGCCAGCCAGGAGACCGCTAAGATGGTGATGCAGGTTCAACCTCCGCTAATAGTGCCGTCCTTCTACGCCTAAACACCTCAAGGGCAAAAACGCCCAGCCTACCATAAGTACGATCGTCCAACAATACCCTACTGAAATCCCACACACCCCCAGTATGAGTAATACCCATACTATCTAAATCCCTAACGTCATCATAGTCCGGGCACGAAGTCAGTACATGCCTCCAGTCCTCAATTCCCCTCCCACACCGACAGTCCGCTGATTCAGTCTGGCCAATTCGATGCAAAAATGCATTGAAAGAGCCATGTCCCGTCAGTATGAACCCCAGACTCAAGCCAAAGCCAAAGTCAGGGTGTTCCCGTAAAAACGTAACGTCCGGAATAAATCCATAAGTCACCCTTCCCTTGTCGCTGTTCGTCCATCTCGTCTGCCACCTATCTACGAGGCACCCCTGCAAAAGGGCCTTATACCTATCTCTCCCAATCTCGAGCTCCGAAACAGAAAGCCAATCGTTCGTCCCAAGTGGCAGTCCCCTCTTGACCCTGAAAGCAATGCTGCGACGCACCACTTCCAAGTCAAGCGGCGGTACACCAACAAGGACTTGCAAAGCATCGGTAGAGACCGTCCGACACACCGGAACACATGCCAAGACTGCAATTCTCTGACACGTGAGAATCTTACTCTCTCCAACAACAGACATGACCGTCTTATACCACACCGACGCGCCATACGCCGCACAAGCGACGAATAGCCTATCGTATATGACACGGACGGCACGCCTGCTGAGTCCCCAATCACTCCTCAATATGCGCCTAACCTTTCCAACGATAACTGCCAGTTTATGCCTGACATGGGTGAGATGAGCCTGGAAGCTCATACGCTCCCCAACAACTATTCCGAGGTACCTGACCTGAGTCACATAGCGAATGCTGTTGTCACCAATTCTAATGAGTGGAGGTCGCCCGGTTGACAATATGCCCTTAAGCAACATCATCACCGTTTTATCCACTGCGACGTCCACACCAACCCCTACACCCCACTCACAAGCAATGCGAATGGCCTGGGCACCCCTTCTCTCCAGCTCAGCACGAGACCGGCCTTCGATTAGGATGAGCAAGTCATCCGCATACGCACACAGTTTGAATGTCAGCCCGAGCTGCCTCAACAGAGTATCCATCATGAGATTCCAAATTAATGGACCACAGATGGACCCCTGCGGACAACCCCGAACAACCTCCATCCAAACCGTTTCAAAGGATCCAACAACACACGCTTTTCTATCCTCGAAATAGCTGCTCCAAATGCCCATCTCACGACAGCCAACCTCCGATAGCCTTCGTAAGACCTTGTCCCACGAAAGATAATCGAAAGCTCCCTTAAAATCAATGAAAAGCCCAAGCACATACTTCGCAGATGATTGTTCGACAGAACTCTTCACATGCATCCAAGCGTCTTCGACGCATTTGCCTTCCCTAAAACCAAACTGGTAACATGAAGGGCCCTCGCTGTAGCATTCCTTGAGTCTGTACACCATGATTCTTTCCAGCACTTTTCCAAATACTGGTAAGAGGCTGATGCCCCTATAAGAGCGAGGATTACTCCTCACTCTATCAGGCGACTTAAGGAGTACCACAACACGAGCACATTTCCATGCCTTCGGGAAGTAGCCCTCATTAATGCACCTACCGTACACCGCCTCCAGGTATTCAGGGATGGCCTTCCAGATGTTCTTAGACATCTCTCCGGTCAACCCATCCAAACCTGGAGACTTCCTGCTTCTCACCCGACAAAAACAGTCATCTAATTCCGACCTCACCAAGTTTGGAGGGTCAGCAACCTCCACCGGTGGGGGAGGATAGTTGCCTGGCTCCGCCCTTGGAAAGAAAACCCCCAACAATGCGCCCGTGCAGTCCCTCCATGAAGACAACACGGTGTCGCCAACATGGAGGCATCCTATGTCCACCTGACTCTTTCTACCCCTGCAGATACGGTAAACCCTACCCCAGGGGTCGTCCCTATTGTCCTGTACAAATCTCCTCCACTCGTCCTCCTGAACTGTAACAATCATGTCCTTGTACGTCTTAAGGCTGCCAAGATACTCGGTCCTACGCTGAGCTAGATCTTCAGCATTGGTACGCCTACCCCTCTGAAAACGTCTCCGGAGGTGTCGAACGCGCCGCCGCATCGTCTCCAACTCAGGGGTCCACCATTTGACCCTCTTTGGCTTCGCATAACTAGCTCGGCCCAACAGTGCATCATTCACCGCAGATGCCGTCCGGACAATCTTGTCAACCTGGTCGTCAATCGTTAGTAGCCTAAAGTCTTCAAGTGGCACCGATGACAATGCCTCCCTAAAACAGTACCGATAATGGTCCCAATCAACGTCACGCGTTCGTCATCGTAAAACGCCACCAGTCTCCCTAGTCCGTTGTGGACAAGTAACCCTAATCTCGATGAGATTATGGTCACTTATCCCCCAATCGTCACAAACTCTCCAACTAAAGTCTAAAGCAGTAATTGCCGCCCCATTCGCAGCTGTCACGTCAATGTCACTGACGCCCATTGGCCCATCGAAAGTATATAGCTCACTCGGCTCATTCAACACGCTCAAATCTCGCGAGAGCAACCATTCACCAAGCACTGCTCCTCGTATAAGGTTCGGATGTCCAGACCCAAGTCTGGAGATCTTACTGAACCACATACGAGAGGAGGCGTTCGCATCTAGGCCGAGGATAACAGGAATACTACTCGCCGCGAGTAGTACCGTATCCATATACCCTAGATAGGGTTCCAATGAAACGCCAGGCCTACAGTAGATGCTAGCCAGAAACATCTCCCCAAACCACCCTTTTACCCAAGCTGGCTATCAACTAGTTTCGTACAGTCCACGTCGCTGTCCCTAACTATAATCGCGGCCTTTCCCACACCGTCAGTAAATACGCGAAACCCCCCGGAATCCCCCTAACATCACCATTCGCAAAGTACGGCTCCTGGATCAGGGCAAAGCTGGCGTCCAGCTGACACATAGCTTGCCCCACGTCACCGCCTTCGAGCGCTGGCAATTCAGCTGCAAAAGGCGCAACTCCATCAATGTCTGGCGTTCGCCCTGGCAACCATAGCCGAGTACGTGGGACACGCAAACGACAGCATACCTTGGTCCGCTGGCAGGCCCCTCATCTCGCAGTTACGGCACCTCACCGGGTTAACACAACGTGAGGCCAGATGCCCCATCGTCCCGCACGTCCTGCACACATCCTGCCCCATCCTGCACTCACACTGCAGGTGGTCAAAGCCGAGGCAGCGGTAGCAGTGCGGGATCGCATCCTGTTGCCGCAACCTGAAGCTGAACCACTTCACGTAGACCCTACCGACATCAAGAAGCGCGTTAGCAACACGCTCACCGCACTCCAACACAACGCTGACCTGTCCGGCAGGGTCAGACCTCCAGGGACTGGTAACCAGACGAACGCTCTTCTTGAACACCTCATAGCTCATACGCTCCTTCTGGTTCATCTCGAACAACTCCGACATAAATTCGTCAGGAGTGATCGCCTCATGCACTCCAGCAACTACCACCCTTGGACCAAGCCTATCGCTCACAGTCACCTCAAGGCCGACCTCCTCAAACTTCTCGACCTCTCCGCCACCGAAGGTGTACGAATGACCGCACCGCTAGTCCTCTTCAGCGGCCGCATCTCATGCACTCTGACTCCAAGGGTGGGTCCGACCTTCTTGTCGCGAACGACCACCGACCAGGTTTCCACAGGCTTGGGTGTAGGCCTGGGAACCGCGACACCCTGTGCCCTAACCACCGCAGCAACAGTTGGGGCCTGAGCAACAGGCCTAGCAGCGGGAGCTGGCACTGTGGTCATCGACTGAACCGGCCTGGGAGACTGGAGGATGTCCAGCCTACCCCTCAACCGCTCATTGTCTACCAGCAGTTTCATCACCAATTCCTCGTATCCACTAGCCTGACTCATGAGTCTGCCCATCGTCTCCGCACTAAGGTTCTCACCGAACAGCACCTCACGGAAACTGTCAGTGACAACCTTAACGTCGGCCACAGTAACACCACCATCACACACAGAAAAGGCAGCAGCCGAAGCCACAGCCCTTTTTCGCTGTCTGCTTTCCCTGCCAACAGATGGCAAGGGGGGAAACGCCGCAGCAAAACCACCACCAACCGCAGAGCTATCAGAGATAGCAGCAGCAGCACCAGCATCCGACGTGGTACATACGCCAGAACCAGCAGCACCACCAGCAACACCACCAGCTGCACCACTAGCAGCACCACCAGCAACACCACCAGCTGCACCACTAGCAGCACCACCAACAACACCACCACCAGCACCACCACCAGCACCACCACCAGCAGCAGTACCAATAGCAGAACCGCGACCAGTACCACTCTTAGCACCATCAACAGCAGCAGCAGCAGCATCAGCAACAGGAGCAGACTTAAAGCGCTTGGTGGTCGCCTTACCACCACTCGCCTTTACATCAGCCTCCGACCCCGAACTGCTCAGCTCGCTCTCCGTATGACGGAGACGAGACTTCGCAGGTGGAGGGGGCCCCATCACCTCATCAGTGACTGCCCCAGACGCAGCGTCAGAGGCATCACCCTTCGCCGTCTTGCGAGATTTCCCCGCAGGAGGCATAATACAAAATTCAAATTCAAAGAATCTAACGACTCACCAGATTCAAAAATAAACGCAGCCAACAGGAAGTCAATAAAAAACGTAGCCAAGTCCGTCACCAATTCCAATTAAACACGCCCGAAACCGAAATACAACTCGAAAATCAATTGTCCAATAAACACGCCGAACCGTCAACAAAACACACTCTGGTAGCACCAAAACCCACCGCACAAGTATGGTAACTCCACTCCGTTAGTCCTATCTAACCTCACTTCTTCAAATTGTTACTGACCTTGAAGTCAAAAACTGAGACACTACAGAATTACCCCTGGGAGTCTCAACTTTAAAACAACAATTCTTCACAATTTTATCACTAACACTTGCAAAGCACACGGTTTTCACACACGAACAGTTTGTAACAAACTTAAAATTCTCCGCTTTGAAAAAACACGTCTTTACAATCCGACAGCCAAACTAGAAGTAGGAGGTACGTAACCACAACGCCAGGGTATCTCACAGTGAAATTAAATAGTCGTCAACTGCTGCACTTCAATGTTCGATATCCGCCGCTGCCTTTAAAGAGGCAGAAGTAAGTACAGGAACAAAAAACAATTTTTTTTCAAAATTCCTCTCCCATCCCAAGTCTTATGGCGATCTATTATCTTCACAAGGAAAGATGACCAGGGTTCAGGAATAATTTATATACAGTAGAATTTTTCACAAATAAAATGATTTTAAATTGCTATACTCCAACAAAAAGTAGATATTTATATGGTATTCTACAAAGGCATATATGCTTTCCGTTATTCTTAAATAAGTTCTTGTTATTGTTGTCAATAAATTGATTCCTTCACAAAACAGTTACAATAAAATTTGATTCGTCTAAAATTCATCATTATTAACTTAGTTTCGAATTCAAACCTAGTTTCGAATGGTACCAACACGAGTCATTTGCAGAACACCAAGCAGCAATTATTCGTTTTTAAAAATCGATTCGGTTTACAAAACAGGCCCGATTAAATAAAAATAATATCAAATATGTTTTCTGAATCTGGCTTTAAGTTTTTGCAGCAGTTAGTCGAAAGATTTTACATATTATTTGCATACATATATTTAAATGGTTAAATTCGTCGTAATGTAACCTTTATCGAATTTAACTTTTTATAAATACAAAATACGATTTATTAGTGATTACTTTTAACAAACCTCTCATGACAATAGCATTTTAATAACTAGACGATCAGCAATAAGCTACTTGTTCAAACTTACCACTTTGATGATCATTGTGTGGCCTCGGTTCTAAGGTGGAAGTACTTAACTCGCGTTATGAACGTTGTGCGTTGCAAGCTTCTGTCAAAAAAGTTGAAATAGGGTATTGTCATAAAGCAAATTACAAGCAAAGTGTGCAACGCCTCTAACTCGACAAAGTTGAGAAACTTTCCACTTTTAGAGGCGTTGACAGTTTAACAACTGACTTTCGTTTTTTATTTCAATCAATTTAAAAAAAAAAACTTGAATTAAATATATGTATTTCATTGTCAATTTTTAATAATGTAGACAAAAGAAAGGTAATCAATTAGTTGATTCAAGTGTCGTCTCTAAAGCGTGTTATGTAACTTGATGTCCTTAAAGCGTTGTCTTAAAGTACCAAGCGCTCTAAACGCCCAACGCGTGTTATGTAACTTCGCCTCTACATTAACATTTTACATATAGGATCAAGGCCAATTTAACCAAAATTATCATCTGGCTTATTTAGTAGAAAATATGACAAAGCTTGAACGTTTAGTTTTAAGTTAGGTAAATGTTAGTACTTCACTAAGCTCTTAATAATATGAAATTAAGCTTATTGTAAAGTATACAAAATTTGATGAAAAAAAAAACAAAACTGTTGACATGAGGTAAACTTGGAATTAAATTTAAAAAATTCAGCCGAACTGGCAACACCATCTTATTAAATTCGCTTTGACTTAGATATTATACTCCCTACAAGATATTATACTTTTTTACTAACGCATTTACAACTTTTCATATTAAATCGTACGAAATAGTGAAACAACAAGTGTTGCAGAGTAGTATTGTTTGACGTTTCACAGCATAAAAAACAATATTTTTGCGAACTAGCAAAATTAAATAAATTGAAATAAAACAATTGCATTAAAAAATTATGTATTGTGTAAAAAAGTGGTAAAAGGACAACAGATTGTAACTATGGCAGATTGGAGAAAATTTAATCATGTGTAAGTATCCGCTACTTTTAATATTACTTTCAATTCAAAATCATAAATAATATTTTTGCCAGGTCGCACCCAAACTATAAATAATGGCACAGTCAAAATTCTTAATGGAATGTAAGATAGGCATTACTCTGTCTGTTGCATTACTGGTGAGATACAGAACAAACACCCTGACGAAGTCGCAGACACAAATTCATACTTTATTCCAATATATCTATGAATGATTAAGTAATTAGTAACTTATATGTATACTTACATATTTACTTGGTATGATTAATATATCTTTTCTACAAATTTCAGATCTTTTTCGACTGAATGGGTCCATTTTAGTTCAAAAAAGTCTAAGAGAGTCTGTTGAACGCGTTTCTCAAGGAATGAAATAAAAAATAAAATGAATGATATTGTATAAATAATTTAAGAAATACATTTTTAATGTACTAAATGACTAATATAATAAATCGTGTTTTATTACAAAAAGTGTATACCCATCAGCTTTGACGGGTTTATAAAAAGCGGATGCTGGCGGAGAGTTTAAAATTAAAGTGACAATCAGTACTAACAATAAATCTAACAAATCTCATAAAAACTATGCAAAAACGGTGTGCAGAGACCATAAAAATCAAAGTTTATTACACAAAGTACTGAAAATTGCTTAAGTTTCGAACATCTACTGAAGGAGTTAATTTCGGTTTTGTTGTTGTATTACTTCGTAGAGAACGGAATTAAAAAGTTGTTATTATAGTTATAATTTAGGTGCCTAAGATAAAAAATGAAATGTTTTACTTTTAATAAATCTGTTAGTCATATATGAGTCCTTAATTGCCTCGACAAGAAAAGTTACTTAGGTTTCGAACAGCACTGTATGTAAATTCATGCACTACGTATTTAATAGTGTATGTGTCACTGTGGTATGTTAGGTAAGACACCCACCTTCTAACCAATTGACCGGCCAAATGACTGTCACTGTTATTGTATGGCTGTATATGCGTTTTGAATTTTAAAATTAAAAATACATGCAGAAATGTGAAAGGCGGTAATTTCAATACAATTCCAGTTATTTACGAATACCTCAACAGTTGTTAAAATTTTTCACCGATTATAAATAAAATCAATTCAAAATGATACGTATATTATTTAGTTTAATATTAAGTAAGCGTAACATACTATACATGGTAATTAAAAATTAATAAAGGAGAAATAAAACAAATAAGAAGATATTTGTAATAATTAACAGAAGATTTATCTTCTAAATCAACAATGGATATTTTCTTGGTTGTCTTAGCATTAGCAAAGTTCAATACATATCTTGATCTTAGGATTGCCCGTGTATCTTTAATTTTGAAATAAATTTTTTCTAAAGCACTTTCTCAACTTTTTCGGAAACACTTCTATATGTATAGAAAGTGTTTTTCTCTAAAGTATAATTTTCAACTAAAGCTGTTATTGCTTGGGGTCACAGATATATGTACATACTCACGTACAATAAGCAGAGCTATTGAAACCATACATACATATGTACATTTTTCTACTAAATGGTAAAAAAATATTTTAAAATTAAATGAAGTAAATAAAAAGTATTTTTTTTTTTAAACCTAGCAATAATTTTACATTTAAAAAATTATCTATGCTTTAGTTTTAAAACTTGTTTTAAAAGAAACTCTTTCTTTAAACACAATTTCATTTCAGAGTCGCGTATTTTAAAGTCCTCTCTAACCTTAAGTTTTGGGGGGAACCTTTATCACCTATGCCCAGCAAAAGTTTTCAACCAAGTAAAGATTTTTCCGTAGCCATTCGCAGTTCTCCCCTTTTTCCTGGAACAAATGTAAACAATTATCAAGAAGGATGTCAAACCTATTCTGTTTAAACAAGTATTTCTGCGCTTTTAGATTTTAGTATTGAAATAAAATTGCGTGCAAATATTTATATACATACATAATTATATATACATAGTTTTTATATTTGCTAAGGAGTAAAATTTATATTAAAGGTAAGTTCATATAATAATAACCAATTTGGTGGTAATTTTTTATAATTTGATCCTAGATTTATGTATATAAAAGGCATTCAATTCAAATTTTTTTCTGTTTGGAAGAATGGAAAGGTGGAAAAAAGGAAAAAAATCCTCAAAAATTGAATTTTTATCATACATATCAGAGAACACCACATTTGCAGCTTTGGTTTAATAAACGCAAAGGCGCCCAACCTGATTTTTGTAACAATACGAAATTTTAATGATGTTAATTTTATCAAAACTTTTTTATCAGTTTTTATTTTTTAATTTAACTAAAACCCATTGGAAATATTTTAAAAATAGCCCACGTATGTATTTAGTCATATTAGCTTCACTAAAATGTCAATATAAAAACCTTTATTAACAGTATCACAGCGACTTCGAAAGGTTTTATTTTGTAGTAATATACCCCATGTATACTCTTTGTATACACAGTAGAAATATACACATACTTATAAATATACCCATGCTCATAAACACTACACTTATAAGTGCGGGTATAACAGGCACATCACTTGAATATGTTGTGCATGTGTATTGTTTTGTTTGTTACTCACTCATACATGTTTGGCCACCAATACTTTAAAAGTACACAAAACCATATTTTTGTTATTCTCTGGTCTACACGTAACATAATATCTAATATTTTTCTATTAGCAAACGTCAAATTCAATTGCTGAGAGAAATATTTTACGTGTAGTCTTCAAGTTAGTGTTATCGCATTGTTATTATATTTGTTAAAGACGGTTATTATGAGAAATCTCATGACAACAATCTTATAATATGAACTGTTAAAAAATGAATATGTATATGTGCACAAAAAGCCGCCAAATCTGCTGAAAAAATTATACAAGTGTTACTTGCAAAAGTTCAATTACACTAAAAATAATACACAATTTTACACTTGTTTCTTTAACAGCTGTCTGTAATTTATGAATTGTTATAAGATTAACATAACTACGGTTCTCCTTGCAAAATATTAAAATGAAAAAATTGGTTGTCTTATTCTGCTGACGTTCTCAGAGCAAAGAGCATAGAGGGCTCATAAACAAAATTGTTCTATGAGGGTTGTATAATTCTTACCCGTCTTTTCATATTTATTTTGTTGTGCAAACAAAAATATGTCAACCTACATCGAATATATGGTGCCTTTTATAATCTATCTATATTTACATATATAATATAGGGTTGCATGAAACTTAATAATGATGACCATGAAATCATCATTATTTTTTTTTTTTCATTTCGTTTCTATTTAATACAGATGATTAACGATTAAAAGAGGACAATCAACATTCGACAGTTAAGAGACAAGTATAATGAAGTTTGTGTGATCACTTAAACAAGAGCATTCGAACACCCAATACACACTATGATTTTAAAGGCTTGTCTTTTTTTCAATTCTGTTTTAAATTTGCTTCTAAAAGCCTCTTGCATTCATTTATACCATGATTGTAAAATCATGATTTTTTTCTTACAGGTTGATTTTTTAACTATAATTGTTTTATTTTACATTGAAGAACAAAGCACAATAACAAAAACGAAAATAAACGTGGAAGAGAATACGCAAAAAATCATGAAAAACAGAAATCGTGCCTTTTTTTCTACCCCTTTTTCTTTCCTATTCCTCTAGCCAGCAAACACGAAGGACATGTGTGACAAACATGATTTTATAATCATGGTGTGAATAGTGTGTAATATTCACAAATGTGAAACAAAACATGTCTTCAACAAATATTGATAAAGTTCATGCAAAAATAATATGCTTTTAAAGATTAGTGTTGCCAGATGTAGGAAAAAGGAAAATCAGTAAGGAAATACTTAAAACCTACGCAATAATTAGATAATTTTTACCAAAATGCCAACATTGCTATTGCGTATTAATAAAATTTGAGATGAGAGCGAGAACTACGAAATAAAAATCTTTTCAATGAACAATCTATTTGTGTTAACGAAGTGAAACAAAATATTCTTACTCATGGTATTAATAGGACAACAGTTTGTATGATGTTCTGATTTTTATTCGAAATAGGGTAAGTAAGTAATACATATTGCATTTATTATAATAACAAAATGAATTGATACATTATTCAAAGTATTGTCTATTGTTGGCCACTACTTTTTCCCATCTTTCAGGTTATTTAAACGTAAATCCAAAAATAATAGGTTTCCTAAAAGGAGAAATAAAAAGACAACTACTGTTTTAATATAATAAAATTGAGAATAAATCTCTTTATTTAAAAAATATTACCTTGAAAATGATTATATGCAAAATGTAAATATGTATATACAGAATGTATACATATGTTGTGTATATAATATGTTGAATATATAATAATAACCATAACCGAATTAAATACTGTTAAAGCTAATAGGCCAAAAACAATACTTAAGTACCTTAACTCTCTATATTTTACCTTATATTTCCACCAAGGATGAAAATAAAAGGTAATGAAATACGCTTAAAGAAACGGTAAAATAAACTAAATTGAATTTGAGTTGAAGTAGTTGCATTAATAATAATAATAAATACAAGTGAGCCAATATGGACTCCAGATAAAAATAGTTTTGAGCCAGTAAGGACTCCTGTGTACTCTATTTAAATTTTAAGATATAAATATATGTATTTTTATAATATTTGAATCATTAATTTATTTCTTTTTTTTACAAATATGAGCCACGATAGACTCCTGTGGCGATCATAAGGATCGATTTAGTATATTGGGCGAGTGGAAGTCTCGGACTCGATTGGACTCTGCCCTGCATAATTTGCGGTATAACTTCAGCCCCAAAAACTAATGCCACTCCGCTTGAATTATAAAAATTATGATCGGCTAATTGGAATCCTTGAAATTATTCCAAAATCCGATTTGAAATAGAGGATTGTGAAGTCCTTATTGCATGCATTTTATAAATTTGAACTAGTAAAGAAATACGTTGCGATGTATTATATAGCGAGGCTATTTCAATTCGGCACTAATGTTCACTACCGAATTCAATTTTTGTTATTTGCAATTTTGCCACTAATTCCGTACAAATATACCTGTGTTAATAACACGCGTCCAAAACTGCAAGCACAGGGATTTTTTAGGCCAGCGTCAGATTAACACGCAACAATGCTATAGGCTCCCTCGCTACAATGCTATAGCCTCCCTGATTGGTACGACAATGTTCATTTTTGGACGTCGGGTACGCGATGCTAACGAAAGCGATTTTTTATCATGGCCATGTAACAAAGGACTGTGAGATTGACAGCAAATAGGAAATTTGGCCGAACTCTTACAATTTTTTGTAACTTGGTCAGTTGCCAAGCAACGTGCGCAACACGGTATAATATGACCATTCGAATCCTACGCTCCACATCATCAGATTCTAATAGAATATCTTCGAATAGAGAAGATACTGCGTCCATAGTCCTAAAAAAAAATAAAATTAGTTAGAAATTTGATATTAAATTTCAGTGTTGATGCAATACGACAAGTTTTGCTACTGGAACCTTTACGATCCCGTCCTTTGTACGAATACCGGAATAAATTTTCTCGACAATACCTAAATTCCATGCCGTCGCGGGTAGTTGTTGATTTCTAATAACGACCAAATCTATGAGTTCAACATCTCTTTGTGGATGTTCCCACTTGTAGCATTTATGTAAACAGGACAAATATTCCTCTTTCCATCGTTTGCAAAAATAATGGACTAAAGATCTAATTTTACGATACCGATTGACGATATTCACTGGATAATCCAGCATCGATAGGTGATCCGATTAAAAAGTGACCTGGTGTCAATGCGACAGGTTCACTAGGATTGTCCGGCATTAAACACAAGGGACAAGAATTAAGACAAGCTTCAATTCTTGCCAAAACAGTCGATAACTCTTCGAATGTATACCGACAAGATTGAGTTTTCTTTAGAAAATTAAGCTTAAATCTCTTAACAGCAGTTTCCCACAAACCTCCCATGTGAGGAGCGCCAGCTGGTATAAATTTCCGATTCAAATTAGTATATCCAAGATTAGGGCATATCCTAGCCTGGCATTCCTTTAAAAAGTAGTAAAATCTCTAGAGATTTCATTCGGCAGCCAAAAATACATCCCTCGACAAATCTGGATTTGGAAGCCTTGGTAGAAACAAATACACAAACGTATCCTTTAGTGATCTGACAAGATCGGCCAGTAAAGGTTTTGACGTCGAAATGGGCAGCAAAGTCAACCCCAGTATTAGTAAATGGGCGATCCAAAGTAGTCCTCTCGGGGGAAAGTGCAGCCATTATTTGACTGCATGTTTGCTTGTGTTCAATTATACAACGCTTACACTTGTTAATATCAGTGCGAACCAGAGTACACATTCTTGGTATCCAATACTCCAATCTATAAATGCGCAAGTTTAGCAAATCGTCAATGATACAGTAAGATAATTCGATATAATAGTGAAGGTGACTTTCCAAGTCGACCATTCAGTCTCATAAGTCACAGTTCATCCAAAAATTTTTTCAATGGGACTAAAGGGCTTTTCGCAGGTAAAGGAATCTTACCCGATAGGCACCAATATTCCTCTGCGAAATATGCCTTTTGCGCAACAAAAGACAAGCGCAATTTCACCATTTTAACTTCAGATGAAGTGATTATGGTGGAATCAAATCAAAATCTATTCCTATGTTTCTAATTTACAGTAATGAAAAACCTAAAAATATATACAATGACCCGAATGGTCCTGTTCAACGACGACAATCTCTCCAAAATATTCTCAAATTTATCGAAGAAAAGTTATGAACTTTAACTTTTTTGACCTCACTATCAGTATTCAGAGATCCAAGATCCTTTAAATTTCAAAGAATCTTATCCTGACGGAGCCACTGTGGACCGTGCCACCAAAGTTCACTCCTAGCCAATTCAATTCGAACAACACCTCTACTACCGAAATCAGCTGGATTATTTTCCGACCTTACATGGTGCCAATTATTCTCATGTATGAGACAAACCATATTCGCAACGAAGGTCTCTACGTGCAGAGAGCTTTACGCAACCGAGCCAACACAATAGTGGAATCGGTCCAGCGATAAATGCGCTCAATAGGAATATCAATTTCCCTAAGCAAGTTCCTTAAATTTTCCGATTCTAGCCAGCCAACGTAGTTAAAAAGTTTAGCGATAGTGAACAAAACTTCTCTTTTCTAATTGCGCATTCCACAAAGTTTCTGGAGTCTTAGAGTTGTTAGACTCTTCGAATATTAAAAGTTTTGCGTCAACTAAATGTGACGTGGGCAAACCTGTTAGTACTGAACGAGCATTCGAAGTTCATTTCCTAAACTGAAAGCCAGCCGAATACTAGGCTGCTACTAATTGATCCCTAGCAAACACGGCAGTGGATAATCATGTGCTCCCGTCAAAACGTTGTCGTACATGCCCTTCCGCAAAATTTTGGATGCTAAAGGTAAAGTTTCACGAATCTAATTGCGCATTCCACAAAATCTCTAGAGTCTTAGGGTTGTTAAACTCTTCGAATATTAAAAGTTTTGCGTCAACTAAATGTGCCGTTGGCAAGCCTGTTAGTACTGAACGCTCATTCGAAGTCCATTTCCTAAACTGAAAGCCAGCCGAATACAAGGCTGCTACTAATTGATCCCTAGCAAACACGGCAGTGGATAATCATGTGCTTCCGTCAAAACGTTGTCAACGTACATGCCCTTCCGCAAAATTTTGGATGCTAAAAGTAGTTTCCTGGCAATCCCTAGTAAGAAGGAGCAATCCAACGCAAGATGAAAAACTTGACAATTTGAATTTAAATTAGAAGCTCTAGATGTAGAAGGTCCTGAATTATCAATATTCATAGGATGAGCCACTTGACCCGTTGACATATTCCTGTCCTGAATGGTCGTATTAGCAGAGACTTCCCGATGAAGTCTCTTATTGCACATTGGACAACCATGACTGCTGTGACAATCCTTAACTTCGTGTTGCCTCGAAAGACAATTGCAATGATGTCTTTTAATCGCTGAAAATCTTTCAGAAATAGGCATCTGCTGAAAACGATGGCAAAATTTAAATAGATGACTTTGGACCAGACACAAAATGCATGTATCCGAAACATGCATCCGTACCTTATTACCAACCTCTTTTCTGCCAACATTTGACCCCTTGATATCGGTTATACAAAGTTTGAATTCTTTCCGTGGGGTAATGATGTTTTATCCTTAACGCCCTGTTCTCAGATAGATACCGTTTGCTCTGGTAAGCGCTGAATACAAATAAAAACAATAATATGATCTCAATTCGATGTTGCAATCTTATAAATAGATATCGCGGCCAAAAATCCATTGATTCCACGTTGTAAAATCTTTAGACCCGGGCTTGTCTCCTTAGTTACCGTAATTAACTCAAATAAATTCTTAAAATGGTTGTTAACCAACATTCGTGGACTCTCGTAAGTATCCATTAAAAAATTCCAGGCGATGTCAAAACTATCGTTGGTCAAAAGGAATTTCGAAACTATCTCCATAGCTTCCTTACCAGTCTTCTCCACTAAGTAACACAAACTTTCAACATTACTAAGACGACTTTTATTCACATATAACGCGTTAAGTAAATCCCTAAATGTAGGCCACGATAAATAGTCACCATCAAAAACATCAGTGTCACAGGGGGGCAACGGCAAGTTATTGAAAAAATTTCCATTCACATGTAGCCTCGTCTCAGCAATTGGTTGCACCTTCGGCTTTAACTCCTCCATTTTCCTTTTGATCCTTGCTGAGCATTCTGCGTACGTGTACATGGTCGAAGTATATTTCTACTCTGCCACTTTGATGCTCTCTGGTTTTGCTTTACTACACTTCACGATATAATCCAGGCAATCCTCATAGGCCCTTCCTACTCTAACCCAAAGCTGCTCTAATTCCCTATCTAAAATCTCAAATACAAATTTGCACTATCTTCGCGCTTGCGATCGAAATTAACATCGAACTTCACAAACGTATCTGAAGTGCGTATAAATTTATCCAACGACGTTGAAGGTATCCTGTCAAAGTCAAAAAAGAATGCTCAGCACAAATAAAATCGAACACAAAGCCGAAAAATTTTCCAAAAAAAACTATATTAATAAATTTCAAGTCAAATAAACCGAACGTTGGATGACTTACACACGAATAAAAAGAATAATCTGTAAATATGTTCAAATATATGTATATACGCAATATATAAGAATATATATGTATATACACAAATAATAAAAAATATATGCACTCGTATGTATCTCGCGCGTAAAAAAATTCCGCGGCACTTTTTTTTCCAAATATTACCGAAAATATATACCGACTAAAAAGTATTTATATATTAATATATATAAAAATATTACGGCCGTCCGTCCGAGTAAACAAACGCAACTTTAATCAAATTAGTAGTAAACCGACACAAATCTAAAAACGTACGTAATTAAATGACCGCAATCTCTTACAATAGCGCGCTTGTCTTTTTCATGTTCTTTTGTTTTCTAACTTTTGTATATATACATATTTGTGTGTGTTTATGTCGAAACAAATGCGATCGTCCACACACACTATTATTCAAGCATAGAAGCACTGACTAAATATTAAATTACTAACCTTTTAATACTGTTGTTAAAATAAAAATGAAAGATGAATTGAAACTTGTCCGTAGAGATCTACGTGAAGGGTTGAAAATAATTATAAAAGTCCTAGTGAAGGGCTTGAAACTTCTTTCCAGGGAAATATTCGGCTCGAAGGACCAAATGTTTGGGTGTAGATTCAAAAATTATAGGTTTTCCCAAAAGGAGAACTAAAAAGACAATTAATGTTTTAATTATAATAAAATTGAGAATAAATCTCTTTATTTAAAAAATATTACTAATGGTTATATGTTAGATGTAAATATGTATACGAGGGCGGATTGACATTGAAGCTACATAGCGCTAGATGGCAGCACAAACACAAAATCTTTTTCTTTCTTAGAAATTACGATCTGTCAAACGTTAGCTGTTAAAATTTTAGCCAAATTCATCGATTAGTTTATTTGTTGTAGTCGTTTGAAGTAAGCAACTTTTGTGTTTCTTGAAAAATGGAAAAAAGTGAATTTCGTGTAGTGATTAAACACTATTATTTGAAAGGGTAAACATTACGGCGAATCTGCTCCGTCAGATTATATGGTAAAATATTGGATTGCTGAATTTAAACGGGGCCGAACAAGCACTGCAACAATACCATCAACAGGAAGGCCAAAAGAGGTGGTTACTGAAGAAAATATCAAGAAAATCCTCGATATCGAAAAACGACCACATTTAAGCAAGAAAAAAGTGCTCTTTCTTCAAGACAACGCACCGGTTCACACGGCATTAGATGCGATGCTAAAACTACGAGAAATCCACTTCGAATTGGTTGATCATCCACCTTATAGACCAGATTTAGCCCCTAGTGGCTTTTTCCTGTTTCCAAATTTGAAAAAATGGCTAGCAGGAAAAAGATTCATCTCAAACGAAGAAGTGATTACCGAAACAAATGCGTATTTTGAGGAGTTCCCAAATTTGTATTATTCAGATGATATAAAAAAGTTGGAAAATCGTAGGTAGGAAATATCAATCCGCCCTAGTATATGGAATATATACATATGTTGTTTCCACTGTAGTGGTTGAATATATTGTTACGAAAATCAGGTCAGGCACCCCCGTGTTTATTACATCGCTAAAGTAAATAAACAAAAGCTGCAAGAACAATTATACGTGCTGTTATAAATAACCAGAATCGATAACAACAAACATTAGCAGAGATAAAGTAAATGAAAATAACACAGCAACAACAAAAGCTAACAGCAAAGAAAACAAGTAACAGACAATAACAAGCAACAACAAAAACTAAGACCTGAAAGAAGTAGATGTTTACATTCGCATTGCTACAACTAAATAGAACTAAAGAGAAAGTAAAAGAATGAAAAGGCATCTACCTGAAATATTGAAAGGCTCGAGAGCTTTCGATGTGTTGTTTACTCAACCATATAAAAAGTACGTCGATGCTAACAACAATCAGTTTATTTGTAGTAAACTCAGTACAAACTCAGAGTACAGTTTATGTGAAGAGAGTTTGTTGGTTAGTACTCTGTGTGAAGAGAGTTTATAAGAAGTAAACTCGTGAAGTTTAGTTGGAGCTAACTCAGTATAGAGAGTTAAGTGTGGATAACCTCTGGTTGAAAAAGTAATTGTTGTTTACGAAGTAATAAATAGACGAAGTAATTAAGAATAGAAAATTATTATTGCTTGTAAAAAGGTTACAAGCAGTGGTGTACAAAACTGTGTCGAAAACGAAACAAGATTTATTTTATTTTACTACAATCTACGAAAAAAACGTAACAATATAATAATAACCATAACCGATTTAAATACCGTTAAAGCCAATAGGCCAAAAACAATACTTAAGAACCGTAACTCTCTAGATTTTACTTTATATTTCCATCAAGGATAAAATAAAAGGTAATGATATACACTTAAAGAAAATGTAAAATAAACTAAATTAAATTTGAGTTGTACTTAAACACAGGTAGCATATGGATTCCGCTCCAAAAGAACTGCTCCGGTTTTGAGGTAAAGAATGAATCAAGCCAATTTCTGAAACCCTGTTCTGAAGTGAAGCGTATTCCAGTAAGGGCGGTAGTCAGTAGGGACAAGGTCTGGGCTATAAAGCAGGTGAGCCAAAACTTCCCACTGTTTTTTAAAATGGTTTTTAACCAGCCTTGCAACATGTGACTGAGCGTTTCATATAAGAAGATTATGGCCTCGTGCCTGGTCAAATATTCTGGTCGTTTTTCGTTGATTTATCTCCTCAAACGAAACAATTGTGTTTTGTACATGTCCCCTGCGATCGCCTGACACTATTTCAACAGCTCCTAATGCAAAACACCCTCTGATCCCACCAAATACAGATTATCTTGGCGTCGTGAATATTCGACTTCGGCGTTGATTGGCTGGTTGGCCGGGCTTTACATGACTTTTTGCACTTGGGGATGTCGTAGTGTATCCATTTTTCGTCACCAGGAACAATATGATGCAAAAATTATTTCTTTTTGTAGCGTTCAAGCATCATTTCTAACATGAAAAATCGCCTTTCAGCGTCTCTCGGCTTCAATTGATATGGGACTCGATTTCCTTGCTTTTAAATGAATCCCAATGCTTTTACACGTAGGGAAATGGCTTGTTATGTGACTCCCAATGATAATGTAAGTTCTTCTTGCGTTTGACAACAATCTTCGTCGAGTAATGCTTCCAATTCCTTATCTTCACACTTTTTCGGCTGACCAGGCCTCTCCTTGTCTTCTGTGTCGAAATCACAACTTTGGAATCGCGCAAACCATCATTCACAAGTTTTTTGATATTGGTGTATGTTGGCCGTAAGCTTCTACCAACAATCGATTACTCAGTTATCAGACTTTCCTTCAAATCAAAATTCGACATTATTATAGCAATTGAAAAAAATGTGTGTTTAAATTTTGGCGTCTATCGAATAATGAATTATAATAACTGATGTTTAACCTCCAAAATATCATATTTGTTATTATTGACACAAACCATATATGAAAGTTATGCCATATGTTGTCCAAATCGACATTATTAACTTGTATACCCAATATAATTATTTTTTCAGTTATATTAAAAAATTCCGAATCAATTTTTCTCGTAGAAATAAGTTTACAAAATTATAATGTGCATTTACTTATTTTTATTATTATTTTCAATTTTATAAAAAATACTAAAGTTAAATTAATTAGAATATTACCAAAAATACTTAAGTTAAAATTTTATTTTTGTACATTTATCAAGTATACATGTAATTTTATTTTTGTATAAAAATTTAAATTTAAAATTATGTTTTTATACATGTAAACTTAAATTACAAAAATAAAATATTTGTGAAGTTGAATAAATAAACTAATCGATCAAATTATTAATAAAAATAAATTATAGAATTATTCATTTGAAAGAATTCATACTTTCCTTTGTTTCGAACTGTCTTTTTCCAAAGGTCAAACGCAATGCTTTCTAAAAAGTACTATTGAAAGAAAGTCTAATATATCCAGTCTGTGGCGAAGGCAATTATCATCAAACCATTCTGAAGTCGACCGCTTACACGGCTCAATAATAAAAGATTTTATGCCAACTATTGTAGCTCATGCTTAAAAATTTTGTGGAATATAATTTGCTTTCTGCAGGTATCCATTCTCTGATGGAGCAACTAAATTTCCAAAATCCTTTAATCTCTGCTGATTCATAAGCAATATAAAAAGTTCGCTTGGTGCTATAAGTACTTCATCAACTTCACAACACTTTTCACATTTTAATTTCGAAATAACTTTAATAACCACGTATCCACCAAATTATCTTATTGAGGCCATTTCGACATTTAGAAAAGAAGAGTTATCAAAAACGTCTTCCAAAAATTAATCCGCATAGATATATTTATCGAACTCAACATCGCATGATTCGCTTGGATTTAAGTGTTATGTTCAGTGGACGTTTTTACTTCTTTAAAATCAGTATCAATTTCCAGTTACAATTTTCATTGTCTCATCTTAGTGTGATTTACAGTTACTGGACGAGATAAGAGACCATAAGATTTGCCAAAATATTAAACTCGGCTACAGAAGGGTTGTTATATTATCTTCTTTTTGTCGTAATATTGAAAAAGTATTTTCCAATTTGTCCTGATTAAGCGATTTTGTCAGAATAAAATAGACACCACTTCATTCCTGTAGTTTCTTTTAAAAATAAAAGAAATAAGTTTAGAGTGAGCTTCTTTCTACGTGAGAAGGCGCGTTTCTCTCATCAACAAACTCTACTCTGTCCAAGTATTCAAGAAATGTTTGTATAAATCTATGAGTCTCATTGTTGACTTGAACTGCAGATCGATAACAATTATCCGCATATGGTGAACGGCTATTAAAGCAATACAAATTTTATCATCTTTTTCTATAAACTTTGCTGTTGACAATGCTAATTCTTTTGAACTTGTTTTGAGGTTTCGACCATGTTCCAGCAGCAACGGCAACTATTCTATTCAAAACTTGTGTTGCAAATTTGACTCAAATTTTTTCAAAGGAAAATGGGTAAAATGTGTTGCCGTGTCAATTTGGGGCACAATTTAGTTTTTGCAAATTTGGTTAAAATGTTACATTCTTCAAATGGCATTTTTGAAAAACTTAATTGCAAAATACCTGAAGCGCTATTTATTAGCTATAATTGGCCTTTTAATTTAAAAAATAACAAACCTGCTTAAAATATATAGTTACATTTTCCTAATGTTTTTTTTTGGAAAACCTTTCCAAAAACTACGTGAAATGTGATTTTCTCATTGGCTCTTCCATTAAAAATGCATACCTGGCTTAAAATGTTACATTTTTTAAAGAAATTATTTCAAAAACCTATATAACCTAAAATTCTACTTGTTTGATTTTTCATTAAAAACTACATTTTGTGCAGGGCATATTCAATTCGGTGCTGATCCCTCTTTGTTTATCCGTAGAAAAATAAAAGAGCTTACCCTATACAAAGCAAAAAGGTCGTGCTCTATGTTGCACCCAAAATTGATCTAATAGTCACTTGGCTATCAGAGAGGATGTATATCAGCATTGGGAGCACCGCTCTTCCGAATCAATTCCGCAGCATGGTAGATAGCTATCACTTCGGCCTGAAACACGCTGCAGTAGTCCGGAAGTCGGAGAGACATTATTAGATTGAGCTTTTCAGAAAAAATTCAGCTGCCCTATAAAAATTCGTTCTCACATTTAGATCTGCAGTATAGATCGCCGGGTATGAGCTAGCCAGAAGTCCAGACCTCTCTGCTAGGGATCACGGAGTGAAATCACCCATCCATCACTAGCCCGGATGGGACATACTTAATATCATCGAGAACTCTAGTTACCTTATACCTCCTAGTAAAGAGCATTGTATCTGTCTTACAATTGTTCACACCAAGTCCAAACTCCTTACACCAAGCAGGTACAATTCCCAGGGCAAAATTGAGTTTGTCCGACAGTCTGAACAAGTGCCAGACACTGCAATGGCGATATCATCCACATAAGCGACAATTCTATCACCAGAGGAGTCAACCCGAGTGAGGAGCGTGTTAACCGCAAGATGGTCTAGGAATGGTGAAAGGATACCACCCTGAGGAGTGGTATTACTACTCTCTGTCTCTGTACGTCCCCGAAAAAGATTGTAATCCCTAACGTGTAGGGATAGATCAAAAACTCTCTCCAATGTCTTCAACAGAAAAGAACTGAGACTAATAGATCTGAAGTGTGAGGATTTGTGTGTGATGATCTTCCAGCTTTGGAAATGAAAATTATTGCTTTTATTATTAAATGACCTAGAGAGTACTCAAAATACCGGTATGAATATAGCAAAAATAGTGTTAAAGGCTATATATTAAAATTTTCTCATTTTACAGATGCAAAATTTGTAATAATGGTTAGGTCTTATATTTAAACATTTTTAATATTTAAAGATTCAATGGTACCAATAAATGCAAAAGTGTTCTAACTCGTAAAGCAGCATGGTGTCAATGATGCGTACATACTTTGAAATATAAAAATACTGATATTTAAATAGTTTGTTAGTTATATATCACTTAGCCATTCTTGTATATATAAAAGCATTTTTAAACTCTATTTTATAATTTTATGACTCTTTCTATTTACAGCTTAGTATCTTGTAATTCAATAGTTTCGTTAACTGTTATTATTACTGCACTACTGACAACCTTTGACTTTTTTTTTTTTTTCAACACCTAATAAGCATCGCCGAAACGAAAGCAAAGAAAGAAGAGCCATCACCATCACTCTTGCGCCATAATCGTCTTAGGTGTCATTCCCATAGATTACGTTGAAAATGGTCAAACTATTATCGGCAAATATAAGCCAAAGCTGTTGAAGACATGGTGTTCAATCAAGACTATATATTCCCATCCTATCCAGCATAATCTCTACATTAACATCTTGCGACTATCGAATATCAAGATATGAATGGGTGGTAAGAGATTTAAATCACACAAAGGATCCTAATTGAAAAGAAAACCAGTTTAAGGACCTTGAGCAAATATATTATTTAAAGGAAATAAACTATAAGGTTAGGTTAGGTTTCATGGGTCGCACACATCCAGCACAGAGAAATATAACTGAAGACAAACTATATAACATAATATAATATAATATAATATAATATAATATAATATAATATAATATAATATAATATAATATAATATAATATAATATAATATAATATAATATAATATAATATAATATAATATAATATAATATAATATAATATAATATAATATAACTCTAGACAAACATTATAAATAGCCAACAGCCATTTGAAAGGTCCGGAAAGTGAGCGTCCAGAAGTAGGTCGAGCGTATCAGCGATTGAGCCAATTTGCCCCCATCAGAGATCCGAATGCAATCGAGATATCTGATGGTGGAGCTCAACATGCTGCGAAGTCGGCTGACCTCGAAAGAGGATTCAACGCTCACGCAGAATTTCCTTCATGAAGCCCTTTCTAATCGCATACTTCAGCTCTCTCTTCCTGTACTTGTACAGTTCCTATTTGTCAGTCACCTTGGCCCTATTGAAGAGCCTACCACACAGGCGACGGTGATATTCAACTTTCTGATTCCACCAAGGAGATCTAGGCCTGCCCCTATACAAGCTTTTTCGAGGACACCGCAAACGAATTAATCGCAGCAGCTCTGTCAACATCGAACAATTTCGAATAGGAAGAGGAGACCGTGAATTAAGGCCGTAGTCATGCACAAAATAAGAGAATACTATCCAGAGGTCACGGCATCCTTGTCAGTAAATCTGTGGAGAAGGGTTAATAGAGGTTTTGATCAGAATCAAGCCCTAGGGTGCCTTCGTCACTAATGTAAACCGTGCGATAAACAACGGTATTGAGCCACAAATTTGTCCATCAACATCCCAGGTCCTTGGACGACACGGTCTTAGAGTGAAGGACCCTCAACATTAAAGGCAACTACAGTCACATTCGCGTCGTTCTCTCCATTTTCTCAGAGGTCCGCCACCATTCCAAAATTCGAGATACTTTTAATCGAGGAGTTTTTGTGAGGATTGGATTTCCACATTCTCAGCCACCCCCCAATTTTTTCAATAGCAGCTCTGTTGCAGCAAGCTCCTATCTTGATGTGCCGTTGAAACTACCCTGCATCTCTGGGTGAAGGGTTTGGGTTAGAGGACATAATTTCTAGAAATATTTTGATGGTGTCCTCAAGGTGGCTGTTATCAATTACAACCAAAGTCAATCCTTCTCTAACAACCACGTTAGGAGGTTTAGAAGACTTTGCCATCGCCGCTTGGAGGACTGCAAAGCAGTCTGATCAGTCTGCTCCGATCTTTCCCTCTTTTGTCATTATGCTCTCTTCTCTTTATCTTTTGATGAGTGTAAGATCGTAATTGTCCTTGGTTGTGTTTACTTCCCCTTTTATATTTTAACCCGCATTATGAAACGTAAAGAAAAATATTTTGTTTTGTATAACATGTACATACATTTTATATATTGTATAGAGTTAATCGTAGATGTGTCAAAATAGAAAATGTGTCAAAATAGAAAATGTGTCAAAATAGAAAATAAAAAGTTAAAAATGAGTTGATGTAAGAAATATATTTGAAAAAAAAAATATATATATATATATATATACTGTTAAAGCAAAAAAAAATCAAAAAAAAAAGACGGACGCTGAAGTTTATAAAATCAGTAATAAACAAGTTTTTAAGTGACATTTAATTTTTTGGCAATTCTAATACAGTGGATCAAAAAAATTTAACTAATAAAGTTTACCTAATAAGTTTAAGTACACGTAATTAAGGAAACCGCAATGTCACTATTTGAAAGATAACACAAAATGAAAGTATTATTTTGTAGGTCCTCCACCCGAATCAATTGTCGTTATCACTTTCAGTTATTTTTAGCCATCCTGTTGACAAAGCATTTTTAAGGCATTTTTTGATGTGATTTTGTTTTTTCGAGTTATTTTCTCTAATAAATCCCCATTGTGTTCTA
Source organism: Wohlfahrtia magnifica (assembly GCA_023159175.1). Taxonomy (NCBI): domain Eukaryota; kingdom Metazoa; phylum Arthropoda; class Insecta; order Diptera; family Sarcophagidae; genus Wohlfahrtia; species Wohlfahrtia magnifica. Next base: position 362,603 of record JAKWBJ010000031.1, on the reverse strand, counting down.
TGATCTGATGATTGTTGGGTTGTATACAGTTACTTACCGAATATGACGTATGTTTTGGATCATTATCTAATTGAAAATAATTTTCTAGGCCCATTTGCGACGCATTTTGTTTGAGCTTGAGGTGCACTTATACTAAAGTATAAGTATTAAGTATACTAAAGTATAAGTGTTTATCTATACATTGTATATTCTATAAAAACCAATTTTCGTGCACTTGCTTTCACTATTCACCCACACCATTGGAATTAGATTTTTTAATACATTGCCTTATTAGGCTTCCTTCATATATATAGGAAATGAAATACGGTTCAAAACTATTGTATTTTGACTCGTCGGTAAATAAAACATTCTGATTTGGTCACTTCAAAATCCAACCTATTTTTTATTGATTGCATATATTAAAGGCTTCCTACGAGTAGTTCGACCATTGTAATCAGCTCTATGGAGTACATTCCTTATAGATATTGTAATAGGGAATGGTAAATTGAATTAGATTTTAGTTGTAATTCTATTTTATCTAAAAATAATTCGATTTTTCGTAATCGATTTTATGTTACTTTTTATGCTGAAATCGGTTATTGACCCAAAAAAATCGATTACTTAAAACTTAAATTATTATATTGGCTGCCAAACGAAAATGGAAGCCTGTAAGTTATTTTAGTTGGCAATAAATGCCAAAACAAACGTTTAGACTCTATGCCAATGCTTATATGTACATAGAATTTGTGCATAAAAATTAGAAAAAAGAAAAAAAGTGTCTCCATGCCAAATTTGGCAATATTTAAAAAAAAAAAAAAAAAACAAAGAAAGAAAAGTTCGATGTACAATTTGTAAAAAAAATTTTGACATATAGTACTGCGGAAGCACGTCTTCCCTTGCCAGCCATCTGGAAAGTGTCATAAAATGGGCATATTAAAACAAAATTACAAACACATTTTTAGCCGAGTAGTGGTCAAAAGGCTACTGATATGGTTGCAGAAAGTCCAATCATAAAATCATTCAAAAACGCTGCCGCATTTTTCCGTAAGTAAAATAAATTTGTATTTTGAATTAGAGAAGAAAACAAAATAAATTGTTTTATGTAACTACTTTAGGCAGGCAATGGTAAGAAAAGTTCTAAAATAAATGATGCATTGTTATACATGATAACGGTCAACAATATTTCATTTTGTTTATTAAGACTATTCAGCCATTATATAAAGTTCTAACTCTGAAAACTAGAAAAAAAATTTGGACGTCAAATACACTCTCTTAAAAGAAATGTTTCAGGGACTGCAAAATGCGACAAATATAACATTAACTACTGCTATGTGGGCAGAGACAATGAATAAGATAGATACTGAACTGCCTACAGACTTAGATTCGAAACTGGAAGACATTTGAGATGAAACTTAAGCCTCTGAACTCAGTTATTATAAAAGAGTTAAAAAACAATTATATATTTTTAGTGAAGTGCAAAAAGAGTAAAATATTTATCATGAAGGTAAAAAGCTGATTCAAGAAGTAAGAACAAGATGGAATTCCTTATATGAGATGATAACAAGATATTTGGACATTCATGAATGTGTAAGCCGTGCTTTAAGAAAAGTAAACACAAATAATTCAAAATAAATTAAATCACCTCAGAATTTAACTTTAGAAGAAGTTAGCAGTTTATTGGAAATAGAAAAACTTTTGAAAGCTTTCTTCTTGGTAACCCAAGAGTTGTGTTCACAAAAAAATTGATTATTAGTAAATACCAACGATAAAAATGTTAAATATATTACTATGAAATTATGCAAACATATACTTTCTGTTACATTCTAGAGTAATGAATCTAATCTTCCTATCGATTTACGAAGAAAGCTTATTTTTTATATGAACGACAAATTCAAAAATATTGAAAAAAATAAATTATTAGGCATATCAACTATTTTGGATCCACAATTCAAAAAACTATACTTAACTAACAAGAAAGTATTATGGAAATTAGTTTCTAAAATTGGTAAGTAGTTCACAGGTCATACCTACTTTTTGAACTCACATACTCATTTATTTTTTAGCTATTCGGGTTAAAAAGAAGTTTGAAAAACATCAGTAGTGTGTGAACGGAGCAGTACCACTCACAAGTATCGAACCCACCACGAAAGGTGGTTTTTGGGAGTCCATGATAATATTGTAGAAAATCAAAGATTGGAAATATTAGCGAGGAAGATTGGTTTGGCAACTAGTCTTCCTTGTACTTGTATAAATAAATTTATAATTTGAAGTCAAAATATTTTATGCTCTTATTTTTGTGTAAGAAAATTTATTCGTAACATGAATTTCTAATTGACCTAAATTTATTGAATAAACTTTGTTTATGTTGGAATAATATAGAGTCGTATTATTTTCCTTTTATTGAGGAAAACTCAACCAACTTTCAACTGAATTCGATTATATATGTCCGATTGATCTATTCTAAAAATCGGATTAAGAAAAGTTGATTGTTTAATGGAAAATCGATTTTTATTTCTAAAGGGTCCGCCATCTAACGTTTTTTTTCAACTAGTGCTTATTTCGTGAATGGTAACACTTAGCTCATGTCAGATTTGACAGATAATTAGTTTTATCCTTCCGCTGAACGAATATGGTTGTGTATACGCATCGCTAAGTGGGCCTGCGATCGACTTACAGAAGATTCCGATTTTGCCAAAAAAAAATCATCTTTTCAGTGAAGCTAATTTTGATCTTGGCGGGTATGTAAACAAGCCAAATTGCCGCACTTGGGGCACAGAAAACCCGCACGCATACATTAAAAAGCTGATACACCCAAGACGAGTCACTGTTTGGTGTGGATTTTGGTCCAGAGACATAATTGGGCCATTTTTCTTCGAAAATGAGCAAGGAGTGGCCGTTACAGTCAATGGCGATCGTTATCGGGCCATGTTGAACGAATTTTTGTTCACAAAAATTGAAGAAGAGGATATTAGCAACATTTGGTTTCAACCGAACGGCACTACGTGCCACACAGCCGAAGCTACACTCGATGTTTTTGAAGATGGCATTATCAGCCACAGAGCTGATGTCGTTTGGCTACCCCAGAGCTGCGATTTGACACCGTTGGACTATTATTTGTGGGGTGCCGTCAAAGATAAGTGTTACACCAGCAAGCCAGAGACAATTGACGCTTTAAAGGACAATATTCGTGAAGCCATTGGTGAAATACAGCCGCACACAATCGTGTTTAAAAATTGGACCGATCGTGTAGGCTACTGCATGGCCAGCCGAGGCAGCCATTTAATGAAATTATTTTCCATTACTAACCGGAAGGATTGTACTTTCAAATAAAAAAAGAAATTTGAAATAATAATCAGTAGTTTTTTTATAGCATTTTCAAAAAAAAAAAAAAAAACAATTATTTGGCGGACCCTTTATTTACCATTCCCTAGATTGTAAGTGCACTCTGGTACATGAGCTTTATAACAACTCGCAACGAACTTTAGGAGCGTATTTTTTGGTTTCAGCTGTATTTGTGGTTCCAAGCAATAACAGCCTAAGTCGAAAATTATACTTCTAAGAAAACTCACTTTATATATAGATAAAAGCGTATCCGAAAAAAATTGAAAAGTGCATACGAAAAAAATTTATTGCAAAATTGAAGATAAACGGTCAATCCCAATCAAAAACGATAATGGATCTATTTCCGTAAGTATATTTAAGCACTTATAAATGTAATGGGGCTTCATTAGGTCAAGATGTTTTTTTTATTAATAACTTTTTAAAAAAAACATCGTTAGAGAAATGTAAATATGATTTGGATATGATATAAATATAAAGTTTCGTTAGTAGAATATGATAGCACACATAACTCATATTTTCCATTTCACGTAATGACCTATTTTCCAGATAGAAGCTTAGTATCACCTTCCTCAGTTTAAACGATACATCCTTTTTTAGCTCCACTTCGTCAGTATTGTAGTCACGTGAACTTTTTTGGCGTCGTCTTTAGCTCTTTGGTCTTAAACTAAATGCTCGCATTAAAGACTTCTTCTAGAGTCTTTAAAGACTTCTTCTAGAGTCTTTAATGCGAATTCGCGTAAAATTTTTAATTTATAATCAATAAAAATTTTACAAAAACAAATTGATATGATTAAAAATTAAAAAGATGAGACAATATAAAACAAATCATAAATATTTACAGTTTCTCACGTAGAAAGTTACATGTGACGAGCAATAACAACCACGTACATTTTATGTGCGTTGACTAGGGAGATCGGACAGTTATTATTCGACCGGTTTTAACCGATTTTTTTGGTTTTGTCGAATACGGTTTTTTCAAAATCTTCATTTTTTGAATACCGAATAAACCGGTTAATTTAACACGAGTAACCGGTTAATTTAAATAAGAATAATTTTTATACGTTTTAATATTTTTTATTGAAAATATGCTCATCGTTTAACTATTTGTATAAATTTAATTATTTTGAACGTCTCACAAAGAACATGAAAACCAAGGTAGATCGAAAAAAATATGCACTCTTGAGCAAAAATAACCATTTCTCATCTTCTGTAAATAAATATTGATTTTTATATATGGAGAATGATCAACTAGACTTTTTGAAAGTCCACAAACCCACAAACGCCCGTTACGAACTACAGATATATTAGTTAGTGAAGTTTTACACAGCGTAAATACACATAACCAGTCGCTAGTAATGTTTTGAGGTGATATCGCTGTTGAAAATTGTCAGATGGTGTGGCCTAGGACTTAACTTCTTGGTTGGAAGGTGGGTTCTTCCCTAACATAACCACAAATTTATTGAAAGTAAAACATTTCATTTTTGTTACCTTAGGCACTTAAATTATAACTATAATAACAAACTTTTAATTTCTTCTCTACCGAGCAATACAACAACAAAAACGAAATTAGCTCCTTGAGTAGCTGTTTGAAACTTAAGCATTTTACAGTACTTTGTGCAATAATCATTGCTTTTTATTTTATTAATTACCTCTTTAATGTTTAACTCTCCATCAGCTTCTGCTTATTTTTAAAACGACGTGGTCCAGATCTGCGCTTCAAGAATTAGGAACAATTTTATTTAAATAAAAGAACCGGTTAATTGAATTATTATTAACCGAAAACTGTTTTTTTTAAGTGCTACTTTTCGAATTATTCGAAAAGCAATTTTTGAAAAAGGCGAATAATCGATCTCCCTATCGTTGACCAATTGAACTTTCTTGTTGACAACAACAAGATTATACCGTATGCATAAACATGCCAAGAAGTGAAGTTGAAAACCAAAAACAAAAAACTGAAAAAGTAAATCAGACTAGCAATGTTAATAATAATAATGATACGAATTTAAGTGATAGTAGTTCTGATGCAGAGCCTAGCTGGCAGTATGTGCCGTAAAAAATTTGAAGAGACCAAATTCTCAATCACCACAAATAAACAAGCCCAAACGACTTCAGTTAGAAACAGGTCCATCTACATCTAACCGATATGCAGCTCTTGCTTCTAATAACGATGAAAATGTTAATTAAGTTACATCACCTCAAGAATCTCAACGACCAAAACATCCACCAATTCTTATTCCAAATGTCGGTGACATTGCTAATATGCTTAATAAATTTGGCAAAGTAGTTGGACACAGTGAATTTTATTATAAGTCGTACAGTGACGGACAGGTTCGTTTAAATGTTAAAACAGTTGACTCTTACCGGAAAATAACTAAATACCTCGATGATAAAAAATAATATTTCATACTTATCAACTGAAACAAGAACAGGCTTTCACAACATTTATAAAGGGTCTTCATCATACTACACCAATTGATGATATAAAAGCTAATTTGTTATTGTTGAAACATCAAGTAAGAAGTGTAAGAAATATAAATAGCCGTATAACAAAAAACCCTCTCCCAATGTTTTTCGTTGACTTAGACCCTAAATCTAACAACTTTGAAATTTATAATATAACGACATTTGGTAAGGCCACTGTTGTTATAGAAGCTCCGAGAAAATTCAACGATATTGTTCAATGATATTGTAAATGTGGACTAGAACATCCAACCAATGAATGTACTAAATCCTCAAGTGCTCCACCGCAATGTGTTCATTGTTTAGGTAATCATATCACGAACTATAGAGGCTGTATAGTTTATCAAAAACTGGCAACTAAACCCAGACATATAAGTACAAGAAATGTGATAAGTGAAAACTACAATTTTAGCCATAACATCCCTGCTGCTACTCAGAATAGTAGTCAGTTAACATATGCACAAGCCGTCAGAGGCACAAATGATGGAGTAAATAATGTCCTTCAAAAAATTGAGTCGATGTTAGAGAAACAAATTGAATTAACAAATACTTTGATGAATATGATGTCGATGTTAATGACAAATCTATGCAAATAGATCTCATTATTGCTAAATGGAATGCTAATGGCATTTAAAGAGTGTAAATGAAATAGAAATTATCCTAAAAACAATTTTATTGACACCTTACCAGTAAATTCCTTTTTCTGATAAAAGGATTTGGCTTAACAGCCAATCAACCAAATGACAGGGCTCATGTTGGAGGAGCTATCGTTATAAAATCCAGTATTAAATATGATATATTAGAACCACTAACTGAAGTACAGTTAGTAGTAAACCAACGTTATTCAGTTATTCAGTAAACCAACGTGTTTTAATCGTTAAAACATTTTATCAAAATCATCATGAGATGAGAACAATTTGGTAGAATTAAATTTTTTCAGTGGCAGCACTGATCGTAAGATTGTGGGCCGCTCTTGCTAAAGAAAGTGAGTGACTACCTTTCGTTCGAATGTTTTTCTTTCGACACTGTTAAATTTTTGTTCCTTTTACTGTATTAATATTTAAATTAATATTTAAATACGCAAACCATGGTGAAATTACATGAGGTGGTGGCAGCCTACAACAATACAAAAAACAGGGCATTTATGCCTCCAGCTATGTCAAAAAGTGGCCGCGGTGAAATAAAAAAGCAGCTGTCAGAAAAGAAAAATTTAAATAAACAAGAAGAAAAAACAAATAAACTTACAAGCAAAAAATAAAATTTTATTAAAAAAAAGATAAATAAAAAATATTTCAAATAATGATTACTATCCGTCTACCATATTAAAGAGACATATGCTTCAATTTGGCGATTCTTCTCTTAAAATACAGTTAGTGTCATTAATATTCGGTTTTATTAAAGAGATATGTTTAACTGATTCGTCTTAAGCTAAATGTATATCTTTTTCAAAATTTTTTTCTTTTCATTAATAGTTTATTGAGACACTTGAAAGTTCACATTTGTATTTAGAAAAAAAGAATAACAATATAACAAAAAAAAAAACTAAATTAACTCAGGTAGCATAAAATATTGCGCGTCAATAATATTCGGTTTTCTTTGAAAAGTAACAAATAATACATTAGAAAAATGGTTTTATATAAAATTCAGTATTTTGTTGGATAACCCTTTTGTTTTATAACTTCACTTAGACGGTTTGACATGTTTTTTACTATTTTAGCTGTATAAGCTGCAGAAATACGATCCCATTCTTCTTGAAGCCGCAATTTCAAGTCTTCAATGGATGTTATTTTGTAGTTGCGGATTCGCCGGTCCAGCTCATCCCATAAATTCTCAATCGGATTGAGGTCTGGGGATTGTGCAAGTGGATGGAGAACTTTAGGGCAGTTATAAAGCAACCATTCTTGAATTAAACGCGACTTGTGCTTTGGGTCGTTAGCTTGGTAGAATTTAAAAGAACCAAAAACGTCCAGCTAATTTGCACTTTCTTTCAAATTTTGACGGAGGTATTCAAATATGATTCCTTATTCATAATTCCACTGATAAAAACTAATTTTCCCGTCCCTTTAGCTCCCATACAACCCCACACCATAATATGTCCATTTCCATGTTTTACGGCTGGTTTTAAATTTTGTGGTTGTAGCTCCTTATTTGGTTTCCGCCACACCATTACACGCATATCGGATCCAAATACGTTATACTTGCTCTCGTTCGCAAATATAACGTCATCCCACCAAGTTTCAGGCTTCTTAATGTACTTCCTGGCAAAACTCAAACGAGCATTTCGGTTGCGTAAATTAACCAATGGCTTACGACGTGCTACTCGGCCATAAAAACCTTTTTTTCTTATGGTTCTTCGTATAGTAGATGCAGATATATATATTTTTTTTAAACTCATTGAGCACCTCTGTGACTAATTTGGGAGCACTTAAGCGTGGGTTAGATTTTATTTTTCGCACAATTGAACTTTCTTCCCGCTCGTTCAATTTTTTTGGGTGACCTGTCTGCTTTATGAAGTGTATTCTTCCTTAATTTTTGTGCCTTCTGACAATGTCCCCAACTGTATTTGGTTTCATATTCAGAATTTCACCAATCTCTTTGTACTTTTTACCTTTTTCATAATGGAAAATAACAAGTTTTCGCTGTTCGAAAGGAGTATTTTTTCCTTTGCGCCCCATTTATATAATTTACAGTGAAGTAGAATTTTGGACAGACAAGAAAGGAGGTGTTATGCACTTTTATTAAAACGTATCTCTATATTGCTGGAAAAGTAGCTGAATAACATGTTTTTTTGCAAATAGCATATAAATAGGGGAAAAACCGAATATTAATGGCGCTTAGTCAACAGGTTTAACAAACTTTGATCGATTTATCACGGTTGCAGGGTTACCATGGATCCATTTTTTCCATATATTTGAATACTCATACTGACAACATTTATTTAAGTTTTTGCTATTCTTCTGATTACCTATCCATTTCGCTAATGCCAGGGTGTTATTATCGATAAACTTAAAAACCGAATATTAATGACACTAACTGTATGTACAAATGCGACAAAATATATAAGTATGTATAAATGAGTGTGTTTTGTTTAGCGACTGGAAAATATTTGTGGAATTATTTAGATTCGGTAAAAATACATGCTATTAATGTAGAAAAACCACAAATATTCACATATTTTCATAAAAATTGTAAAATTTTCAAAAAAGTTATGTATTTGTTTTTAATTAGAAAACATAAATAAAAACAAAACTGTTGACAGAGTTGGGACGACAAAAAATCACTTGGTTCTCAAAATCCACCTTATATATAATGTCACCATGTAATAAAGAAATAAAAACTAATGAAATATTTAGTGATATTAATATATTAAATGCATATTTTCTTTATCTTCCATTGGAAAAGTAATGCATTCAGCACTAGTACATTTTTTTCATGTTCAGAAGACAAAAATGTAGCAACACTTAACATTCTATCTTTATATATAAAAATCAATGTGTGCTTGTTTGTATGTATGTATACATGAACTTGAAGTCTATAGTGGCTAAACGGCTGAACCGATTTTCTTTAAATTTTTACAGTCTGTCTGTATGCCTGGAAGGAACTATATGCAAATCGCCAGTCAAAAAGTGAGCGTGGTACCTCCCATATAAAGTAAATATTGATTTTAGTATATCTTGCGAACGTTTAAAGCAAATCTTCTGAAATTTGTCTAAATGACTTCATATTCAATGCAAATCAACAGACAAAAAGTGTGGAATTGGACAAGTGGGCGTGGTACCTCCCACACAAACTAATTGTTAACTTCTGTGTATCATGTAAAAAGTTAAAGCAAAAGCTCCTGAATTTGGGCTGAATGACTTTATAGTCAACACAACTGATCAGGCAAACAATGGGCGGAATTGGACAAGTGGCTGTGGTACTTCCATATAAAGTAAATATGAATTTTTCTATATCTTAAGAAAGGCAATAGTAGAAGTTTCCAAATTAGGTTCAAACAACGTCGTAAAAAATACACATCATGAGTCAGTAACTGGGCGAGATTGGATAAGTGGTCCTAGCACCTTCCATTCGTACTAAATCTTAAATTTTGTATATTTGGAGAACTATCACTATTAAAGCTTAGTTATCTATCCACATTAACCAAAAAGAGGGTATTGCACAAAGCACACCAGACAAAGGCTGTCTATATACTTTTACTATGTAATAGGAAGATCGATTATTCGACTTTTTCAAAAACCGATTTTCGAATAATTCGATAAGTAGCACCTTTTAAAAACCGATTTTCGGTTAATAATAATTTCAATAACCGGTTAACCGGTTCTGTTATTTAAATAAAATTGTTGCCAATTCTTGAAGCGCAGAGCTGGACCACGTCGTTTTAAAAACAAGCAGAAGATGATGGAGAACTTAAAATTAAAGTGGCAATCAATACTAACAATAATAACAAATCTCATAAAAACTATGCCAAAACGGTGTGGAGGCCACAAAAGATAAAGTTTATTACACAAAGAACTGAAAAATGCTTAAGTTTCGGACAGCCACTCAAGGAGCTAATATCGTTTTTGTTGTATTACTTGGTAGAGAATAGAATGAAAGGTTTGTCATTATAGTTATAATTTAGGTGCCTAAGATTGTATTCATTCCCATAACATTTCATGAAGGAACATGGGGACTACTCTCAGTCAATGAGCTGCACCCGATTCTATTTTTAAACTCATTGAAAGCGACCTACAGTTTAACGCCGGCTCCGAATGGCAAATGCATTTAGAGAAGTTTTCAATAGAATTTATACTCATAACCAGTTACTAGCTAATGTTATGAGGTGATACCGCTGTCCAAAAACTTTTTTTCTTTTTTAAGATGGTCTGGCCTTGGTAGGCGGGTGTCTTTCCCACCATACCACAGCGGCACAATAACAAAAATTAAATGTTTTACTTTGAATAAACCTATTAGGAATATAAGAACCCATCTTCCAACCTAGAAGTCGTCGGTTCAATCCCAGGCCACACCATTTGACAATTTTTAACAACGATATCACCTCAGACCATTACTAGCGACTGGTTATGTATATTTACGCTGTAAAAATCTTCACTAACTAATATATCTGTCGTTCGGAAACGGCGTTTGTGGGTTTGTTCTCTCAATGATTCTAGTTAATCAGAAGATAGAGATTATTTTTGCTCAAGAGTGCATCTTTTTCGATCTACCTTGGTTTTCACGTTCTTTGTGAGACGTCCTTTTTTTGTCATATATACAAAAATTATTAAATTTGTACAAATAGTTAAACGATCAGCATATTTTCAATAAAAAAATATACAAACGTATAAAATTATACTAATTTAAATACTGGTTATTCGTATTAAATTAACTGGTTTATTCGGAGTTCGAAAAATGAAGATTTTGAAAAAATCGTATTCGACAAAACCAAAAAAAACCGGTCGAATAATAACCGCCCGATCTCCCTACTATATAAAAAGGAATGTATTTTTGTTTAAAGAATGTATGCAGCTAAAAAGCAGAACCTAGTGTCTTTCTAGGAGAAAGAAATGATTGGATTTTGATTGGAAGAAGACAAAATGAGAAAAGAGTAAAAATTTATCTAAGATAACATTTGAGATAATAATTAAGATGGGAGTAGCGAAGCACACCGGGTATTAACTAGTTATAGTATAAAATAGACTTAAAACAAAAATAATCTGTATTTCATTGCCGTTTTATTGTGGCATGGAATATACACTAATATACAAGGTTTACTAAATAACTTTAATTAAATGGAAATTATTGCATTAAATGGACGTTATGAATTTATAATATTATCAGAAACTCATATAACAAATTATATTGACGAAAATGAAACAACATTAAATGGATACGAACAAATTATTACTTTATCAAATTCGAAAAAAACCGGCGGAATCAGTATTTATTAAAATGATAAAAATGATTGAAAAATTCGAGGATTTTAAATACTGGATAAAAGCGTGTATGTTAGTATATTGTAATACACAAGTTATAATTATGGCGGTTTACAGATCACCAATTTGCAGTGAAATAAAATTTTGTGATGCCTTTGAGGAAGCCATAGAAGAAATATCTGAAAATAATAATGATATAATAATTGCGGGAGATTTCAATATTGATTGGTCGAAAGAGGGATTATATAAAACAAGAATTAATAACATAATAAATGATAGTTTTTTAAAACAAATGGTTAACGATTATACCAGAATAGCGAAAAATTCAAGAACAATAATTGATTATATAATATCAAATAAAGAAAATTTATTGGTGAAAATTAATAGTATGAATAAAATTTCAGACCATGAAGCAATTGACAAAATTTTTAAATCTAATGAATCGAAAGAAGTTGAATATTTTAAATATAATAAGTGGTCATACAGAGACGAAATAAGATCTATAACGAACTTAAACGACAACAATAACGTAAATTATAATGTTGATTGTTTTGATAATTCAATAGAAGGTGCAATAAGAAAATTTACAGTAAAAAGGAATATTAAGGAACAGAATAGAAACGAATGGTTTAACAATGACATACGACAAATAAAACGGCATAAAATTTTGAAGCATCGAATCGCTAAAATGGAAAATAAGAATACAGCTTGGCGTGAATATAAAATTATAAGAAACTTGTATAAAAATAAAATAACTTATGAAAAAGATAAATACATTAATATTAAAATAAGTAAGACCAAAGACCAGAAACAAATGTGGAAAAGAATAAAAGACTTGGTTCTTAAAGGAGAACACCATGTAATAAAATCTGTGATATTTAATCAAATAGAATATAAAGAAAATTAC